>JAYRCH010000339.1:0-501123 GCA_037179445.1 Phengaris alcon alcon
GTTAAATGATTAGGTATTATACTAAGAGGCGGCAAACGTGAAACTAACAGCTGGGTCACCTGATGAAAAGCGACTACTGTTGCCCATGAATACACGCGACATCATAGGAGTTGACATAATATATAGTGACCTCTCCCAAGCTTCAAATATACTGCACAGAAGACTGATGCCTGCATCTGTTGTGGTGGTGTTGTGTGCACCTTTAGTAAAACCAAACTGATTACTATGTAACAATTTATTCGAGTTGAAGTGAAAAAGTAATTGATTTAGAATAATTTTCTCAAAAATTTTACTTAAAGTCGGTAATATGGATATTGGTCTATAGTTAGCTGGGTCTGATTTATTCCCAGCTTTAAAGAGAGGCATCACCTTGCTGTGCTTCATCAAGTCAGGGAATACGCCACTTTTAATACAATTATTAAAAACTAATGCTAGGTGAGGGGCAATGATGTCAATTACTGGTTTTATAACTTTTGTGGACATACCCCAGAGATCAGTTGTACTTTTAATATTAAGTAATTTAAATGCCTTGATAATGTCTCTAGAGTCTATTTCTTTGAAAATAAAATTTACATCACATTCCTTCACATTATCTCTAAGTAATTTTTCGGCAACTGTAGGTGATGAAAGTACACATCTGCAGTAATGCTCACCCCGTTTGGTAAGAAGCTGTGATGAATCACACCGGCGCTAGACCACAAAACAGTGACCATCACTTTTCTAGGGGTAAGTTTTCGTTTAGGGCATTGTTTAGGTGGTGAACCAGGATCCAACAACTTGCTGAGCGCTTGCGGTTAGCAAACAGAATCCATTTTTCATCGCAGGTAACAATGCGGTTCAAAATTCCTTCATTTGTGTCTGTTGAGCAGTGCAAGGCACGTCTCGACGCGTACTTCGCGCTGGCGATCATTGAGTTCGTGGGGCACCCATTTGTCAAGCTTTTTTACCTTGCCAATTTGACGCAAATGGACCAATATTGTTTTGACGCTAACGTCGAAAGCTGCTGCTAATTCAGCCGTAGATTGTGTATCATCAGCTTCCACAATCGCCTTTAATTCGTCATTGTCGACCAAAGTCTTCGGACGACCGCGAGGTTCATTTTTCAGATCGAAATTTCCAGCGAGCAAACCTATAACAGGTGGTGCGTTGATTTGTAGTGTTAGCTCCGTAAACGTCGTTGATGTTGCGTGCCGCTTGTGCCGCGTTGCTGCCACGACGGTACTCATATTCCATAATTACTCGAATTTTTAACGTATTCATGATGACGAAAAAGATTGAAATGCGATGAAAATGTAACACTAATCAATAAACAAATGACTACTTTTGGAAAAAGAATTATGTTTTTAAAATAAAATTAATTTGAAATTAGAATTCTTAGCCAAACAAAAATTATTTTGATTTGAAATAGCCAGTACTGCAGAGCGGCAATTTCATAGGTAAATATCCTATCCTATTATAAATAGGAAGCCAACAATGAAAAAGGCAAAGATAAGAAAGTGGGCAATAAAAAGGCGCCTCTGTTGTGGAAGAAATATAGAGAAAAAAAGAGAAAGAAAATAAAAATATTGTCATAAGAACTTACAAAAAGAAGTGAAATTCCACCAAAAACATTTTCATGTACCTAAAGTGATGCCAAGATCGCACTGTCAAAAAGTTATCAGATCTCATGTAAAACCAACCTTCTGACTCTACACCTCTTAACTCTACAACCCTAACTTCACAAACTCTTCACCTTAGTCAAGTTATGTGACTTGGACGTTTCGTTCCTAAAAGAATAGTGTAGTAGAAATACAGTCAGTAAATTTTTCACCTTACACCCAAACGACTGTAACAACATGGCCAGGCCACATCACATAACTTGACTAAGGTGTAGAGTTTCTGAGGTTAATAATAAATAAATAAATAAATATCTATGGACGCTTCACACCACTGGCCCCGTGCTAAGTAACCGAGCAACTTGTGTTACAGGTACCAGAAAACGGGAAGTATATTTGATACTTTTATACTATACATATATTTAAGATTATCTTGTTTCCATTTTCCATTAAAATCTTGTTTCCAAGTTTGGTTAGGACAATGCAGGCTGATCACCTGATTGTCTGACAAGAAAGATGATCCATGCGTCGGATGGGCATGTAAAAAGTCGGACCTGCGCCTGATATCTCACCAGTCGTGTCGGTTATTCGTCCCACTGGGTTACGAGAGTAAAGGAAGAGAGAGTGCTCTTGTGTACTGCGCACACACTTGGGCACTATAAAATAACTCCTGCGTAGCTGGCCTGGTTTCAATTAAACCGGCCACCGTCACTGAAATCAGGTGGGGAGCTATTGCTATATTTAAGATTTTTATTATATTATACACTTATTTAATACACATCCATGACCCAGGAACACAGAAAAACTTTTTGTTCCTTCGGCAGGATTCGAACCCGCGACCGTTAAGTTAAGACGTGTAGAGTCAGAAGCTTATTTTTACATGAGATCTGATAACTTTTTGACAGTGCGATCTTGGCATCACTATACATGGATAAATGTTTTTGGTGGGATTTAGGTTGATCCGATTAAAATATTATAAGCAAATAAAAAATATTACACATCTGTGGTACTACGCCGCAGTGATACGCCTGAGCGGTCTCCTTTTTGACAGTTAGGCATTACACTACCTACCTTCCTATCCATAATAGTATCTATTGCGTACCTACTCCCATGGTAGGTAATTTTTATGTTTTCAGTTTTTCCTGTCCTGTTTTTATGAGTTTTGTATGTAAATCTTTGTTTTATTTGTAGTGTAATGTCTCATTGTATCAAATAAATGTTTATTATTATTATTATTATTATTATTATCTCTTTCTCGCAAAACGATTTGTTACGTCACGAGTTGCAACCGCCATACATTTTGTAATGTCATATTATATGTATAGCAGTAGCAACTCGTGACGTCACAGGCTGATATATTGATCTCTTTCTTATTGTTTTTTTTTGTAATCTATGGCGTCGGCTTATCTTAAAACCATTTGCCAGTGTCAAGTAAAAAAGGCGGGAAATAGAACTTTCGTTTCAATTTTCAGCACTGTATTCCTATATCGTCAAGTCTAAAGTCTCGTCAAAGTCCAAATAAATAGTCAGTACAGTCAATGAGTCATATTAGTCGATTCAGTAAACTGGTAGACGCTTTACTGAAAGTTCCTAGGGAGTTTTGGCGGTAACACAAAATAGCACTCTCTAGAAGTTGTACCACTTGCCCACACTTGTGCACGTTAACGAATATTTAATGGTTAATATTCTACCAATACTACACATTAAAAAGCGAGATAACACAAATTTATGAAATATTACAAATTCCACAACGTCACCCATTGAACTCCCCGGCAAAACTCTTTCTTATTGTAAATTTAATTTGCTTGTTTCTTCGTTTTTTTAAGATATACGAAAATGGGTTCTAGATTGTTTATTATCATGTTGTCTAACATCAAATAGACGAAAAATAATAATTTTAGACAACATGCCTAATATCACATTTATCTACTAAAATATATTAATTTCAGTCTTTTTAGTCCTTCTTCCGTGAGAGCAACCATGGAATTATTAGGATAGCAACCTACATTTTAATAACTGTAAACTGCGCCTTACTTAACAGTCTGAATACAATAATACTAAACTACAAAATGCATCGGGAAAAAAAAACTGCTCACACTTCTCACTGTGCTGCCAAGTGCTGTCACTCAATACGTCATTGAAATTTTTAATGTGTGTGACAAAAATGGTGCCCGTTTACCAGCTGGCAATACTTTAATAAAAAGTGAAAAGCATAACATCAACTTTAAATCTAAGTTTTGTGATATGGCGTCTGTTTTAGATCTAGTTAAACATTACCAACATTCTATTGAAAAATATGCGAATGATGAACAAAAAGTAAGATAAATTCCTTGATGTTTTCAGGTTCCAGATTTTTAATAAAATTGAATCGAGATTTCGCAATCGTCTTTGTGACCTAAGTTAAATCGGGTCCAAGCCATCGGTTACATTCTCAAATTATAATAGCTGTTATATTTCAGGTACTAAAGTGTATAGACAAATTGTTTAATTTGGATGTAACAGTCCAGCACTTGCAAGAAACTGGGGTTGGAAGAACTGTAAACGCATTACGCAAGGAACCTGGAGATATTGGCCAAGCTGCTAGGGCCCTTGTTTATAAATGGAAACTGATGGTAGCAGCAGAAGAAAGTGACCAGGAAGATCACAATGATAGTGAGCATCTCCCTTTTTAGTTGCTTTTTTCTCAACTTTAAACTTGATTGATGATTAGTGGATAACAGATGCGAATAATTTTTAAACTCTGTCTATAGGGCTGGCAGAATACTAACATACCAAAGGTATGCTGCCATAATAACTAATAACCTACATACATTTACTTTTTATATGTAGTAAATTCTATTCTCGTGAAGAAGACAGTGAAAAAAAAAAAAATTTGACTAATGACCGTTAGCTGCACTTGGCACTGGCGGCCAACGAAATGTATGCTCGTGGCTGCTGACTGCTTGCGGCCAAGTGCACACACTGATGATACAACGCATACATTTAGGTGGCTGCCAGTGAGCGCTTGGGCTTATGCTGTGTTAACTTACCCAATACAGTAAGCCATTTTGATATAATTTATTACCAGGGTTTTTTTATATTTACTGTCTTCTTACTGGAATAAACTAGAGTAACATTTTTATTTTAAAATTTTACTGCAGGCACTGGGATAATTGGGTCTATCTAAACTGTATGGACTATTATATATATTCCATATGGACTGTGATCCCAGGTCCACCTGACTACCCTTTTATTTTTACTGATAAAATGCATATCATATTGTAGTGTTAGTGTATACAATGAACATATGCATATCCACTAGTTTGCATGTTGGTCCAACTCTCAGGTACCCCTGTACAATTATTTTGTACTTTTGAAACCCTTTGCAAAGGAAAAGAAAACTGTACTATCTATTCTTAGAGCCTTAAATGATTTTAAAGTGTTTTGTAATAGAATAATTACAATTGAATATTATAAAGTGAAATTTACACCATTACTTATTTTTATGTTGTAGTTTTCATAAAAGTAACAATGAAAAATCATCCACTTAGAAATAAATATCATTAAACTTCTAACCTTTATATCTCAGTTCATAGTAAGTTTGAAAAAAATGTCCTTTATAAGTTTTGTTCCCTACATTATTCTAAAACCAAAAAATAAGTTTGATACTTTATCGAAATGTAAGTAAAGTGAGTACAATTTTCTGCAACATTAGCCCATTGTACTTAAAAATTTCCCCACAGCTAGTACTAGCTAGGTATGCGTACATACTTATACCGCAATATAATATACAATTTATCAGTAAGAATATAAGGGTAAACAGGCGGACCTGGGAACTCAGTCCAAAATCATTGTTCACTCATAGTGATAGTGCAAGATCCAATATATACCCTCATCTGTTATTTATTAGTGATAAGAAATAAATGATAGATAATACTCACAGTGACACATTGCAAATAGGTTGCCTAGTTAAATTGCGCCCTAAGGGCCAATTCACACCAAAATGTCAGCGGAGCGGCGAGCGACAGCATAACTGTCATATACAGCTGCTGATGGCCGCTAGCGGCCGTGAGCGCTTTGAGCGGCGGTGGTTGTGTCTGTTTTTAACTGTGTTTTATAGTAATGAATGTTGGAGCGTGGTGACGATACATGAATAAATACGACGGAACACTTTAATAGAGATGTTTATTCCACTGGAGTTCGAACACGAATGAATTCAAGCTGCAGGCAGCCATAGTTTTTATAAGGCGATCAAAACAAGCTACCGGAAGGGATAGGGCAGGGTATGGTAGATAGGTAGGGAGGTAGGGCGCGTAGTATTTTGATCGACTTATATTACAATCGAATAAACTAATCTAGCTAAATAATTATGATTAAGTATTTATAAAATTGATTTAAATAAATTACACATTTTACTTTAATTACAATAATTATTTGTTGAAACAAATTATTTAATCAAATATTCAAATTTATAAACCTATCCTATGCTAATTTTTAACTTTATTTAATAAGACGCTATCATGAATATAAAGTTTAAAATTATGTATAAGACATTTATGATGTCGCTCACCGCTCCGCTGACATTTCGGTGTGAATCGACCCTTAGGGCGCAATTTAACTAGGCAACCTATTTGCAATGTGTCAATGTAAATATTATCTATCATTTATTTCTTATCACTAATAAATAACAGATGAGGGCATATATTTCTTATACCGGATCTTAGACCATGATCAAACTGGATACAAACAAAAATTTGTAAGATTACAAGGTACTATAGCATATTTTAAGAAAAGACTGATCAGTGGGTTCCGAGGCAGTAATACCCAAAACACAAATCCACTTTGCTAATAAACAGAAACAATGCTTTACCATATCACAATGATTTATTTTGTAAGTCTTAATTTAAATGTTATCTAAGAATACTGCTTTATTTTTATGAATAATTAAAGCTAGTTGTAAGATTTTATTTCTATGCCAATGTATTTTTCATTTGTTTATTTCAGTCTCAAGTCCCAGTATAAATTACAATTTGTAATGTTTTTTAAATGTTCAATAATACCTATTTTGATAATGTGTAAATATATACCAGCAAACCCTTTTTCATGCAGATTAACCATACAAAGTTGACCTAATGTGTTTTTGATAGGAGAAATACTATTGAAAACTAAACAGCTGTGCACACAAACCAAAAAACGTTTTTATACACATAATTAATCTATGTTTGGTTTTCTGTGTGGTTTTAAACATTGTGGCTTTTTCCTGTTATGTCTACTGCTAAATTGAAATAAATGTAAATTTATTTGATTAAAATAATAATTATCAAATACAGCATTTGAATATAATTTCCTATTTCTATCAGGCTATAAAAATACAGAAAAATAGGTATGTAGTAATTATTTTGTTGTAAAATAAAAACAAAAAAGTAACTCAAAAGTGGTTTGCTACCTTTTTTTATTAAACTGACTTACTTAGAACCGTAAAGTGTTAAATTAATATTTAGTAATCAATTTTATACTTTACAAAATTCGATCATTAAAATGTTGTCTTTTTTAACAAGGTGCAGGTAATAATGATTATAATCATGGCCATGACTCTGATAATAACACTGAAAGAAAGTCCGTAAAACTTGAAGATAAATACCACAACACAAGTCAACATGAAAATACTTCATTTGCGAAGCACAACGGTAGTTATAGTAGTAGCCACAAACGAAAATGTGCCAGCAGTGAGGTGAGTACACATACTCATGAAATATTCTTATTATAATAAACTTCTTAATAAAAGAAACATAGTTTCTATAATATGATAACAATAGATTAAATTTTATTACTGATTATTTTTTTTTTTAATAAAGCTAGGGCTAAACAAGCAAACGGATCACCTAATGGAAAGCGATTATCGTCGCCCATGGACTCCCAACAGAGGAGAGCAACAATTAGAGGAGTTGCAAGTGTGTTTGCCAGCGTTTTAGGAGGGAATACGCTCCATTCTTGAAGGTTTGTAGGTCGTAATGGTCCGGAAATACCGCTGGCGACAGTTCAGAGTTTTACTATGCGCGGCAGAAAGCTTCATATTATTGTATAAAACATTATTTTTCTTCAATGGTGTGAATTTAATTTTTACAGGAGGAGGAACCTGAAAATAAAAAGTCAAAGCATAGCAGAGAAAATGGATATGTGGTAAGAAAAGAAATACAAATTAAAAAAGAACCTTCTGACAGTGAGGATAACAGTAAGGATGATTATTCTTCCGGTAGTGAAAGTGAAAGCAGTGAGTCACAGTCATCAGATGATGATAGAAAAGATAATATTAAAATCAAAAGTGAAAAAGATATTAAGCAAGAATATTCAAGTAAAGCTAAATATTCTTCACATACTGATAATGTAAGAGATAAATATGAAAAACAAAGTGAAGATAAATATGCTAAACATAATAGTAGCAAACATGCCTATGAAAAAATGTCACAAGAAAAATCGCACAGTTCAAGTAAACACAATAGTTCCTCGTCAAGTGATTACAAAGCTGAAAAAAAGGAAAGACAAAGCAGAATATCTGAGAAAGAAAACCAATCAACAACAAAAGAATATAGGTCATCAAAAAAAGAACATCGTTCATCAGAAAAACACCACAGATCTTCGGAAAAAGAACATAGGTCGTCAGAAAAAGAAAAAAGGTCATCAGAAAATGAACACAAATCTTCAGAAAAGGACCATAAAGTATATCGATCATTAGAAAAGGGGCACAAATCATCAGAAAAAGAACATCGTACGTCAGAAAAAGGAAATAGGTCATCAGAAAAGGAACATAGGTCAATAGAAAAAGATCATAAATCGTCAAAAGAAAAGTCTGAGGAAAAAGTTAAAGAATCACCTAATAAGCCTAATAGTAGTTCTGATAAGCATAAATCAAGTAGCTCTGATAAACATAAATCGTCATCGAGTTCAGACAAGTACAAGTCAAAGGACTCCAATGGACATAAAAGCTCTGAAAAAAGTTTAAGCAAACCAGAAAAACATGGTTCTTCAAAAGACGAGAAAAGTAAAATCTCATCAGTTAAAGAAATCTCCAGTCATAAGCATAAATCTGGTAGTAAAGACAAACATAGTTCACCAAGTTCTGAAAAATCTAAGGACTTAGTAGGTTCATCTAAAGAAAAAGAACATAAAAGTGACAAAAAACACTCATTGCAAGATGCGAAAAGTCATTCAAAAAATAGGAGTGAAAAAAGTGAAGAAAAAAGTAATAAAATTAGTAAACATAGTACAAGTAAGAGTAGTAAGCCTAAGGAAGACATACCAAAGAAAAAATCAGAAATGAATGGTGGGGACAGTGATGATGGCATAGATTGTGGTTCAGGTAAGCCTTTTCATATCTTAAAATTTGTACCTTTTGAAAGCTGACTTCCATATTTATGGCATATGTATTTAAAGTGTACCTATTTTTATTTTATTTTTAATCATTAACATTTAGCAATGCTAAGAACTATAACAGATTTTTCAGAAATGAAGAGGTTTGACTCCAGAGAAAAATTTATATTGAATTTCAGGTGCAAGTTTTGCAGAGGCGCTAGGCATGGGTATGCCATCAAAATCCAAGAAAAAAACAAGCAGCATAAAGGAAAGTTCTCCCACTAAGGGAATTTCCAATGATGTAAGATATATTTTTAGAAAAATATGCATGACTGATAAGCTACAGGATGGGCCATAAGGGTGTTGGCGGTTTCAATATTCAATTAAAAAAGAACTACGAAACATAACTAAAATATATTTGTATTTTTTAAAAGTAGAAACATAGGAATTTTTAAGACCTAAAAATAATATTGTCCAAATGACTTCCCTCGGCTGCTTGGCACTCTTGCAAGCGCAAGTCGCAAGTTTTGGAAAACCCGTTGAAAAATTGTTCTCGGTATTTTGCTACATTCCTGAATAATATTCCTCTTCAGCTGCTCTAAATTGGTCGGATTACTCTCGTAGACTACTGATTTGAGGTATCCCCATAGAAAATAATCGCATGGAGAGAGATCGGGGCTACGTGGTGGCCATTCAATATCCCCCCTTTTAGAAATTAGTTTTCCGGGAAAAATATTTTTCAGCAGCTCTATGGATACCCTAGACGTATGACATGTGGCCCCATCCTGTTGAAACCACATCCTCGAGGTATTGCCTTGAAGTTCTTGCAAAGCTGGCACTAAAAAGTCTGTTATCATGTTGCATTAATTTTTAGTTCTAACCGTCATCGCATGCCCTCTTTCGTCCTCAAAAAAGTATGGCCCAATAATACTGGTTGCCGTTATCCCAGCCCACACGACAAGCTTAGGGCTGTGAAGTGAACGTTCATGCAAGCGTCGGGGGTTAGTCTCAGACCAGAACCGACAATTTTGCTTGTTCACATGGCCGTTAAGGTGAAAATTGGCCTCATCACTAAACATCACGTTGTTGAAATTGTTGAACCGCTCGAGCATCAAATTGACAAAGTTAAGTCGGTTATGGGTATCATCTGGTTTTAATTCTTGACTATCTGAATCTTATAAGCCTTCAAATGCAAATCATGCTTTAAAATTCGTCGCAAAGTCGTTCTTTTGATGTTCAAAGACTGACTTCTCTTACGTGTTGACTGTTGCGGATTTTGCTGAACTGAAACACGAACACGCTCCACAATGTCGGCTGATCTTGCAGAAACTCGGCGACCACGAGCCGTAGTTGGTACCGTTGAGCCGGTTGTTTCGAACATTCTGATCCATTTCCGTATCACATTGACGCTTGGAACTTCACTTAAATTGCGTAAACCGTGTTCATGTCGATACAAACGTCGTGCAGTAATCACTGACTTATTGTTTTCGTAATACGCTCGGACACAAAATGCACGCTGCGCTCCCGTGTACGGCTCCATGGCAACTAAATTTCCATGAAGCGGTGCAGCTAATAACATATCTCCCCGCCGCCCCGCGCCACGCGTTTTCGAGAAATTGAGGAGTTAAATCGCCAACACTCATATGGCCCAACCTGTATATACATTAATAATATTTTTCTCCTTTTTATCAAACCTATGTGATTTGTATAAAGTTTAATATTTTGTTTCATATCAGCTGAGCCCGGCAGCACTCTTATCACCAAGTGCAAAACTAGCTCCATTGCCAGCCATAGAGATATCTGCCTTACCGGATATATCCCCCAACTACAGACCGAGGCCACCACCAAAGTTCCTACCACATTTCTCTGATGAAGATGCCATGAATGTTGTTATATCTTCCAAAAACCAAAGGTAAGTTATTATAAAATTGTTTGTCAAATATAACATAAGAATAATGAAGCAAGTAATTGAAATGTACAAAATCTATTTTAGAACTAAAGTATATTCTGGAAATAAAACATATGGAAAAATACCAACGCTGTATGAAATGTGTGTGCAGATTCTACAGGAGCATATTGATGGTAAGAAATAATAATTAGTATTTTTGACAATTTTAGTTTTACAAACCTATAAGCAAAACCATTGTTTAATCTGACTTCACAGTGCACACTAATTCTTTCATCAATATTTATTATATCTTCATAATATGATACGTAATCATATTATGTAAATTCATTATGTGCTCTTCTAGTCATGTACTTGTTTGTGTCCTCAGCTCTTGAGTTTACTGGCGGAGTACCATATGAAATTCTCAAGCCCGTAATCGATAAAGCAACTCCACAACAACTGTTCATGTTGGAGCACTACAATCCTTATCTTATGGAGGACACAGACCACTTGTGGAAGAAGTTCTGTGAGAAAAGTTTCCGCAACAAGAAACGTGAGGAAATGGAAACATGGAGAGAAATGTATATTGTAAGTATTACAAACATTATGTGTGTTATATTTTATCTCAAGTACCTGGGAGACTAGGAGCCTAGGAGCTATGGTCGGAGTTCTAGTAGTACCTACAGAAAAAAAATTAACAGATATTACAGAGTACGATAAGTATAATATTTTAATCAGAGTATGTATGGCTGAGCGCTCCACACTCTCACACTCTGCGCCCTCTATCTCAAAAACGGTTCGACTATAACCCGACTATGTCAAAAACGGGTCTAAAAAGGCCGAAACAAGAAAATAATTCAGATAAAAAATCCAGAAATGCATAGATAAAAAAATGGTCAAGTTAGAGCCGTGGTCGCACTCACTAATGTCATCTAAGCGTCAGAGTGCTAAGTGTGAGTTTTTCTTTTCGCATTCGATCGTGAGCGCGCTTGGCGTTTACCAAGAATTTGTATGTGATTTGACCTAGTTGTCGCGTTTACAACTAGGTGGCTCTGTACAAATCACATACAAATTCCTAGTAAACGCCAAACGCGCTCACGATCGAATGCGAAAAGATAAACTCACATTTAGCACTCAGTTCACACCGAGATGCGTCGCGTCGCGTATCAGCTGACCCTATGATATTATGATAATCCAGAAACGCAATTGAGATCATTCAACAGTCAACACCAATTCACTTATTCACACTATAATAAATGTAGTAGAATATATCCTACATATCAAAACACAACGATACTGCAATACAGAATTACGTCAGACGTAGGTACGACTTTAGTATGGAGCGTTTTTACGAGACTGGATACAAATCGCTGTCTGTACCTTTGAAAATATTACTTTTGACATTATACTGTTTCTTCTGAGAAGTTACTCTTATTTAAGAGTACTATTTATTTATGCAATAAAAAAATAGTCATCTAGCCTATTAGGTAAAATATATATCATGGAGAATAGAGGTATGGAGGACCATCTCTCCAAGGCAGAAAAGCTAAAAAGTGTCCGACAAAAGTAATTAAATAATAATTCCAAAACTGGACATAATGGCGCTAAAGTTAGAAGGATGTTGAAGTTAGTTGTGTTTAGTTATTTAATTTATTTTATTACTATAAGTAGTTTTAGTAGTTAATTCAGATAAACATAAAAATTCTAATTATTCGCGTAGGCGAAAATATTTTTATAAATGTAACCGAACAAGATGCTAAGATTAAATTATGTGTTTAAATTTTGCCGCTTTACACCCTTGTTACAGTGGTGCTACCCTAATTTGTTGCTTTTTAGTGGACATTTTCTATCCCAGAGATGGTCCTCCTTACCTCTATTCGCAATGATATATACTTAGTCTGGCCATAAATACTGTTACAATTAAAAATAAACAAAGCAATTTTTAAAACTCTCCATACGCTTGGTATTAGTAAAATGTTTGTGTACCGGGCTATTCATAGGTACAATGAGACCTCCTCTGTTTGTGACAGAAAAAGATCTGGCCGTCCACGTAGTGTTCGTACCAAAAAGGTGGTCAAAGCAGTAGGGGAAAGAATTCGAAGAAATCCTGTCCGAAAGCAAAAGATTTTATCTCGGGAGATGAAGATAGCACCTAGAACCATGTCGCGTATTTTAAAAGATGACGCAGCCTATAAGAGACGTACTGGTCATTTCTTAACTGATAATTTAAAAAAATAATTGGGTGGTAAAATCGAAACAACTACTGAAGCGGTACGCAAAGGGAGGTCACAGAAAAATTTTGTTTACAAATGAGATTTTTTTTACAATTGAGCAACATTTTAACAAACAAAATGACCGTATTTATGCTCAAAGCTCTAAGGAAGCTTCCCAATTAGTCGACAGAGTGCAACATGGGCACTATCCGACTTTAGTGATGGTTTGGTGGGGTATTAGCTATGAAGGAGTGACTGAGCCATACTTTTGTGAAAAAGGTATCAAAACATCGGCACAAGTGTATCAAGATACCATTCTTGAGAAGGTAGTGAAGCCCCTGAACAACACCATGTTCAATAACCAAGAATGGTCCTTCCAGCAAGACTCGGCGCCGGGTCATAAAGCTCGGTCTATGCAATCTTGGTTGGAAACGAAGGTTTCGGACTTCATCAGAGCTGAAGACTGGCCGTCGTCTAATCCCGATCTTCATCCGCTGGATTATGATTTATAGTCAGTTTTAGATAGTACGGCTAGGTAGTACGGTAGTAGTTTTAGGGCACTAAACGCCATGATAATTTGGAGTCCCTAAAACAATCCGTACAATTGGCGGTGAAGAATTTTCCCATGGAATGAGTGCGTGCTTTTATATGCTCTATTGATAAATGGCCTTAACGTTTAAAGAACTGTATTGCAGCCAAAGGAGACCACTTCGAATAAGCTTTTTATATTTTAAATTGTTTTATATTTATGTATTAAACTAACACACTGTAAAAGTAATAAATGTTATTTGCAATGGATTTTTTTTTATTTGTTTCAGTATTTATGGCAAGACTAGGTATACAGGTGTTTTTTCAGTCAGTGTCAAAACTTTCAGTAGTAAATATACTGAATATAAGCAAATTTTACTAATCAGTGTCCAAACTTTCAGGAGTGAATATTATTTACCCCTGAAAGTTTGGACACTGACTGAAAAAATACTTTGTATATACATGTACATATTTGTGGTGTGCTTGCCAAGACCACTTTTAAGACACGTAATGATTGTCGGTTTAATTTTTTTAGATGTTAAAATCTGAGGTTCAATTTACGGATTACAAAATTTTAAAACATATATTATATAGTCTATGTTACTCGCGGCATCATTACGAATCTATTGTCACCTCATTAATTAAAATCTGACCAGTAGTTTAGACTCTACGAGGGAACAAACATACATACATAATACATATACTGCCAAAATCATTACCCTTCCTTTTGGCTTCGCCGTAGTCGGGTAAAAATGCAAAGACTTAGTAGGCAGAGAAAACAAGATATTCTCCAAAAAAAATGTTTTTATGCCTTTTTCCATTCTGAAACCACTCGGTTTCAGAATGGAAAAAGAAATGATGAAAAAAGAAATGGTTAGTTTGTAGAAAGTGCTTTTCTTACATGGATGTTTAAAAGAGATATTCATGGGATTCAACATAGTCTTTTTAAAGGATTTTGTTAAAGGTTTCATTTGTATAGACAAATGAAACCTTTAACAAAATCCTACAAGGGAAACCTTTAACAAAATCGTGCAAATACCTAAACCAAGTTGTTAAGTTAAACTTATACTTTTATTTAAAAAAATTCAGAGATGTCAAGAGGAACAAGAAATGAGGCTCAAATCTTTAACGGCAAACATAAGGATGACTCAAGAAGCAAAAAAAGCTCCAATCAAGCAGACCAAAATGGCATATGTTGACACTGTTGTAAAGCCTCCGCGTAATATTGCAAAGAAACAGGTATGTTTAATTTTAAACATTTAGGCCCGTTCCTCGTATGCGCATTGCATGCAGCGTTATAATGTAACTGACGCGTATGTGTGCGTGCGGCGATTCGGGCGGTCTAGTATGAAGATGGATACTGTACATTATTTATACTCTGCTGCTGTCGCTTAGATGCGAAGGCAGCATTGTTTACATTGACATGTAAAATTTTCAATTTTCGTAGAATATATAACTGAAAAGTACAAAATTGTTGCAATTTTTAAGCACTATGCCAAAAGATAATAGAGATTAAATAACTTTCTTATAGCACGTAAATTGTTAACAGGCTCAACATGGCACTGCGTTCGCTGCGACTGCTAGTCCTGCCGCTAGAGTGGCGTCACTAGCTACCGCTCCCAATGTCCTGAGAACTGGGCGTCCCACTCCAGTTCCAACCTTAACTTCGTCTTCATTCAAACCCAAAAAAGCACCACTCATGCAAAAAGCCCTGCAGTTTATGAGAGGCCGTAAGCGATGATAATATTTAAAATACTTGAAATGTTTGACTATCTTTAAACAAAGGGGCATCCATGTGGACAGTAAAAATATAAACTTTCATAATAAAAATATTTATTCACGATTAAAATATATTTTCTCTACAATTGTTTCTTATGTGATGAATGGATTACTTATAAAAATAACTAGCTAATTATGTTCTAGACTAGATATTATATTATCAACATACATATTATATTATCAACATACATAACATTATTATTGCCATCTATTTTTTACATAATATTATGTCTATTTGGAGGTAGTACTGAGGTATTTAAGGTACTAAATTTAATGACAGCTAAAATAATAAGAGGATTTGGTACTTGGATAGGTCACAGGATTTAATAAGCCATATTTATAACATTATATGTTTTTTCACTACATATTTATTGTCTTTATCTATTTTTTTTGTCATTATTCATCAAACCTGTCACATGAATGCTTTTTATATTCTAGGGTAATTTTTCCTTGGTTTGATTTTAAAATTAAGTTTCATTTTAGATTTAGTTACAAATAAGATTCTTGGAGACTGCAATTCATTCTTAAAACCGATTTATTGTGGTCTGCATGTATTGGTGTAGATATAATAATCAAATGTATAGGCATACAGTTAGCTCTAGGATTGAAAAACATCACATTATATTGTAGAATATTTATTGCCCATACATCTATTGATTAATTATTACAACAATCCACACTTGTCCTGGACCTGAACAGCGATTGATTTGTTATTGTTATTGGTCCTTGAAAAAAATGTTTGGACTGCAACTCCTTAAAAACTTAACTTATTTTTACAGAATTTCAAACAATATTAATAGTGTAACACTTAGTTAATTTTCTCATCTGTGTCATGCCACTATCACAATTTGAGTTGACATGCGAACAAAAATAATATTTTTATTACATAATGTTACCTGATATTTCAAGTACTTTATATTTTTAAACATACACTACATTATAAATACAAATAATATTAACATAATAGGTTAAATTCATTTTAAGTATGTTAATAACCAACAATGTCTTGTAAATAAGAATGAAATAAATTTTTGTTCCTTGATGATACCAAAAAATTACAGTGCAGAAAGAAAGGAAATAATTAATGAATTTTTAACATATTGATGTTTTGATTCTTATACATTTTTAATGCGTTGTGGAGTTGTGACTGTTTTTTTTTTTTGTAAAATGTATTGGTTTTAAACACAACTAGGATATTTTTTTATTTCATTGTTTTACACCCTGTAACTGATGCTTCTTAAAAATAATAATAAAAATTTATAAACTTAAACATATCAATAAATCTTAAAATAGTCCACTGGCTAAACTAATGCTAACTTATATTTTATTCATGGGAAGACACATTTTTTTCCTAATTTTACAAAGCAAGAAAAATCCTGAATTTTAATCATAAAACATTTACATAAGTTTTTACTAACTGCCAAAGCATTTTTTATTTTTTTGGTTATTGGTATGTCTATTATGTATTTGTGGTAGCATTTAATTATTATTTATGCTAAAGTTTTGATGATGGCCATAGAACAAATATTTAAAAAAATTTAATATTTTGACCATGAAACTCAAATAACAATTAACAAGGAATGTAAAGCTTAAATTCATGTAACTAAAAATCTTGTCAAATTCTGTTCAAGTGAGCTGAATTCGGTACAAGATTATTTCAAAGTAATATTATATACTTTGATTTAAGATTTCTTTGTTCGTGATTGCTGCATTTGATTAGTCCAGGCAAGAAATAAATACAAATTTAGACACAACAGAAGTTGTAAACTCATTTTCTTAATTACTTCCTAATGTTTCATTAATTAATGAATTATTGTTCCCAAATCATATTATTCTATATTATCTCATTCTTAGATATTCTTATATTTTCATTAATAACTTGAATGAAGTGTTGTGATGGGAATCATCTTAGGTAAAAGGTTGCTGTGATATGGTTCGCGATTTATTATGTGATCTAGGTATATTTTGTTTTTTTAAATAATTTATGAATTCATTCACTACACTATATAGTAAATTGATTTTTACATCATAATAATTGTTATCTATAAATTCATAATAATGTCTAAAAATTCAGGACTTTGTTTGTCTCACTATATATTAAATAATTTTTATTTGTAAAATATACCAACAATATTATTGCCATAATTTGTACTGTGAACTAAATGGAGCTGAAATAAATCACTTTGTCAAACAATATATTATTTCATTCTAATGTTCTCTATACCATGCGAGCTTGAACCATCTTGTGAAACAGGGAGACAGTAAAGTCATTTTGCTAAAGTCTCCCAGGAATTATTGTTTCTTGGACATAGTCTTTCACTTCCATAGAACAACGAAGATTCCTGGGAGACTTTAACATGGTGGTCAAATAATCCAAGTGTGTGGGTACAAATATTTTTAAACAAGTTAAACATAAATCGGTTTAGCTGTTGAATATAGTATGTTAAATACTTATTTTAGATCTACTGAGATAGTTTTATACCAGATATTTTATAAATTATAGACTACAGTACAGAATATCTTGAATAATTTTATTGCATATTCTGTGAAACACAAAAGTTTAAAATATTATAGTACATACTGCTATACACAAAATTAAGTACTTTTGATATCAAGGCCTTTTAGATTTTTTCATAAGTAAAATTTATTTTCCTACTACTATTATAAATATGAAAGTTTGTGAGGATGGATGGATGTTTGTTACTATTTCACACCAAAAACTACTGAACAGATTTTGATGTGGTATGGTAGTAAGCTCTGGATTAACACAGGCCACTTTTTACCTAGAAAGTGTAGTTATCTTATGGGATATAGTATTTACATGGAGCCGTGGGCAAAAGCTAGTTACTTTAGTATAAGACAACATCAATGTTTCTAAATTTTGATTTCAGCTGTTTCTCATAGTCGGTATTAATAATTCTTACACATTGATACAGTGCTAAAAACTTTAGCCTTTTATAATACTCTGATATAACATCCACTATAACAGGTGTGACATTTTGTATTCTAGACAGGCTTAAACTTTTCAGTGTTACAATGTTGGGGCTACTCAGAGTACGCAGTAAATTTTTTTCAGTGAAGTTTCTATTGTTCCAAATTTGTAAATGCTCAACATTTTTTAAGGATTCTAAAGCCACTAAGCCATTGTCTGTTAAGTCTTCACTACGTATTATAGCTAAATCATTTAATTTTGAACATTTAGCTAACAGTTGTAGGCAGCTATCATCAACTGAACTGCCTCCATATATATGTAAAGTTATTACTATATGTTGCTTGGAAATAATCAGATCCTTAATATAATTTAATTCTAAAGTTTTAATTTTTTCTATGAATATATGGCACAGGTTGTTGCACTGTAACAAACCGTAGCAATTTACTGGTGACAACCCAAAGTCTGATAAAGCTAAATATGACAGATCTTGAAATTTACTGAAGTTAATTGATATTTCAGTCCCAGTATCGAGTACAATGGAATTTTTCAAACTCAGCTTCCTCAACTTAGGCCATTTAAGAATATGTTCCTCAAACTCTTTACTCATTCTACACATGACTAGCTCCAAACTTATTAAATTACAACATTCTTCGATAACATATTTAATTATTGAGTAACTATAAACATACTGTACTCTTAGATTGTGAATAAGGTCGCGATGCGTTAATATAATTTCTAAGTTTTTTTCACTTACTTCACTTTGCCCTGGTTTTCCCGAGTAAACGATGGTAATTTTACGCCACAGCCCAGGATCGCCTGCTATTTTCTTCCATCGTAGGCAGACGTTCTCACAAGTTATTAAAGAAGACAGAGGTAAAAACCTAAACAGGTGTATCATTAATTCATCAGGTAAAATGTTGATTCCCACTGCTGGATTATCGCCTTCTGTATAAACAGTCATTTCTTTGGACATTTGACTGTATTGAATATACTGGAAACAACTTATTCCATTTGATTTATGAAAAAATTACAATGACAATAATTTGATTATTTAGGTGATGCTACGTTGTCCAAAAGATCCCACGCATACTTTACAAATCAGAAACTGAATATTGTTCATTAGTTTTTTCGCTTAATCTATAAAGACCTATTGTTAGAAAGTACGGTAAATAATACTACGCATTAATTCAATAGAATGCATTTTGCGTTTTATTTTGAAAAGTAAACAAATAATAAAAAAAGTATTTTGGTTTGATTTTGATTATTCAAAAATTCTTCTTTGTCGTCTTTTATTTTCAAACCACAAGGATATTTTGCCAAAATCACTGGGTGAGGAATGAGGTTGATTCTATAATGATTCCTTCATTGAATTATTTACATTTAATAGTAGTTTATAAAGCCGTTATTTATGAGATAATTACAAGAAAATGGCAATAAAATGAAAAATTTCAAGTTCCGTAATCTCTCACGGCCAAAAAAAACTCGTTTGTGCGAGGGCAAAAGGGAAATAAAATACGAACGTTCAACGCTCATGTTTCTTCCGTATGTGCACATTTTTTGACTAAGGCTGGGACTCTTTGCTCCGAAATCCGGAACGTCGGAGAAAATTCAGAGCACTGAAAATAGAACTCTGCGCTAATACAATAGAAATCAAACACTTAGTGTCGAGTCAAATGTCAATGTCATATATGACAGGTCGACACCTGACACTTGATGATTTTCAACTCTATTGTATTAGCGCAAAGTTCTATTTTCAATACTCAAGATTTTCTACGCCTACCGGATTCCGGTGTATATAGTCCCAGCCTAAGCTGGGACTATATTACGATCTGGAATCCGGAGGGCCGGGGGAAAAATTACGGATTCCGGATCGTATATCGCCGACCCTTGATCTCCTAGTGTTGGATTTGCAGGCGCGTATTTATGCAGTATGGCCAGGCGTTCGTCACTCACTCGAGGACACGCGTTATTTGCCTCATAAGGTGCAATCGACAAACGGCTGTCGTACGCCGCACGCCCGCCGCACGTTCCCGCGCTTACGAGTCGAAATGCCATGTAATTATTGTGCAGTGGATGGCTGCAGTGTTTTTTGACCTCTTTATTAGGCATTAAATTCTTAGTGGTTTTTTTGTAGGAAATAATCTCCAGCCAGGAAAAAATAGAAAGAGCGTTTTTAAAAGTATTGCAAATTTTAAAATTGCAATACCTACTTATTTAAGAATTTATTGATTTTCCTCCGCTTTCCTGTTTTCCTTATTATTATATAGTAGCTATTCAACAATAATCAACAAAAAAATAAATGATATTTTCAACAATAATCGTCAAATAGAGGTGCGCAAAACTAAAAAGATAACTAATTATCTATATACCTATGTATTTTTGTAATTTTAATTTCTACTGATGAAACCACCTCGAAGTAACTTCTGGCAAGGATGACGACACAAACACACTAAACACATATTATGTAGTAGTGAAACGGAACTTGTTTCTGTAAATAAATAGTTCATGCCAATAAAAAAGATACATTTTACGTCAAAACGTCAAACGGATCGTCACACCGCCGCGCCGTTTTACTACTATGGACTATAGCACAGATTACAAATAGTACTAGTATGACGTCACAGCACAGATAATCTATCAACCAACATGGCGGATAGTGTTTTCGGCTTTCAAGGCGGTTTTTAAAAAAAATATTTAAAAAAAAATGTAGTTTTTTATGTTTCAAAATAATGTAATATATTTTTTGTAATGAAACGATTATGAAGCGTTTAGGACACAAATAAAAACAAGGTCAAGTAGCCTATTAACGACATGACACAAGTGAACTAGTCCAATTGAACGACTCATTCGCGAACTACACACGTTTACCAAATACCAAACCAAATTTTAAAAATTTTGGAGTTTATCGATATTGGATATTATTCCTAATTTGTACATACCTATTCAATTAATTCCTATAATATTTATATCTGCAAACAAACAGACAATATAATAATAATTAAATACCTATTGAAAGCACAGAACAAAAATACTTTGTTAGTGTCTCGCTATCCGTCGGGACGGGTCGTCTCTACTTTACAATAAAAATTACATAAAATATTTCGTGTGCTTAGATTTTTGTGGAGCGGCCCGATTCCAATCCCGACATTTTTAAGTACTTATTAATATAAATTTAAAACCATGTTACATTTAAAGAGTATTGCAAAAACTGTAGTACCACCGCTGAAAAATGCTGTTCAAAATGAAGCTGTAAATACTGCAATAAAGTTTGTGCCTGCTGTTGCAAACGTAAGCTGCCGCAACTATGCAAGCCATGAAATCCCAGACAGACTTAAAGATATCCCTACCAGCGCAAATCCAAGATTTTTTGACATGGTGGAATACTTTTTCCACCGAGCCTGTCAAGTAATCGAAGATAAGTTGGTAGAAGATATGAAATCAAGAGTTTCCATCGAAGAGAAGAAGAAAAAAGTAGCCGGTATCTTGCAGCTTATGCAGCCCTGTGACCACATCATCGAGATCCAATTTCCCCTCAGACGTGACTCTGGTGATTATGAAATGATCCTAGGGTACAGGGCTCAGCATTCGTCTCATAGAACACCAACCAAAGGAGGTAAATCTCAAATTTACATTTCTTACCTCGCTTCACCCACTTAAAGTGTTAACTTATTTTTAGACGTGAAAATTGAAAACACGTGATTATTCAATGTTACGTATTACTAACCACCAAAAAGGTGGAAAAAGCCCTATCTATAACCCTTTAAGCATGTATCGTGGAGATAAGTATTTACGGTATTCGAAAAATATGTTAATGGTACACTTACCTATACGTCTATGGGTACACTAGAACTACACATAATAAATTTAAGGTTGAAATGGTGCCCGGAAAGGTTTTTCGGCTTCGCGTAAATTTGCATATTATGTCTCTGAATTCAATTTTTATCCATACACCACCTACAATATATGCAATATGCTGAAGGGTTTTGTTTTAAATTTAATCCAATGTTTTTATGTAAATGTCATTATTTATCAATTTACCTGAATAAGATGCATAATTTAAAGTGATGTAAATGTAAATAGTGCCAAGTACTAAGAAGATTCTTGTTCATCACTCCTAATACAAAAAGTGGTCAAGTTCAGAAACATAATTATACCTAGTAGCAGTAGCGGCGTTTGGTTCATGACATCTGCTGTCAGTCAGCAAACCTTTTTTTAACTGTTAGTACCGTCCTCTGGATCTGGGATGTCGCTGTTCTCTGTGAAATTGTATGGGAGATTGTGGGGGGATAGTTAAAAATCTCGCCTAGGGCACTGGTATTGCTAGAATTGGTATTGCCTTGTAAAGTATAACCACAATCTCAATGTCTTTCGGTAATTGTAATTTTTCATACATTGCCTGTCATTTCCATAGAAAAACGAAGTTTTCCAAGAAGAAGAAATAGTCCAAGGCCATAGCGAAGTGGTTTTACTGTTCTGACTTTATAATAAAGGATTTATGAAAATGTCATTTTTCATACATACTGTCGTCTCCATAGAAAAACGAACATTGTCCATAGCAAAATGGTTTTACTGTACTGACTTTATAATAATGTCAAAATGTTCTGCTCAGACAAGAATTAACTTTTTGTATCCATCTATTAAAATGACATATAATAACATCAATCTTCCATCAGATAATTCATTAAAGTGTATATTTTCAATCAAGAGAATATTATTCTACTACCTAGCTTGTGCCCGTGGCTCCAACTGCGGTAAAATAATTTGCATGTATTATACAATGTGCAAGACTTACTTTTTTAATTACTCTGTTATCAGTTTCATTTATAAAACATTCTAAAGCATACAGAGACAATGATACTTATTGCTTAGTACTATGTGAATAGATTTTCCCTGTGACTCCATCCAGATTAAGATAACATTATGAACCTTTTATGCATAATAGCTCTCCTCTTGAATGAATATATCTCTTGATGAAAACTACACCGAAAGCTAAAGTAGTCCAAGTAGTCTAAATGATCCTAGTGTTCAGAGGCAAAGGTTGAAAGTTTAATAGTTTTTAGGTTTCCATAGTACTACAAGAAACCCTTAGTCTGCCTGTCCACCTGTCCGTTTGTTCATCTGTCTGTCTGTCCGCGTTTGCTATCTTCTGTATTTATGAATATAAATTTATGAAATTTTGTATAGTTATAAATTGAGTATAGATTTTACTTTTGGCGTCAGAAAATAATAATAATTTTAAATTTTAAGGTTTGAAGCAGGGATGAAAAAAAATTCTCAATCTCTCGTGTCGGTGTAGGTATCGCCGTTTCTTAATAAAGGTTTCGGTAGGTCTTTTTAATAAAGGCACTGTTTCATACACACATAACACTTGAGCACTGGCAATGACAAAAACAGGGACCTGTTTCAAAATGTACTTGTAAGTGTCAGGTAGCTTATTTGGATGTTTTGTCTCTGTCCCTCAGTATTATATAAGCAGGGACAAAACTTCCGAATGAGCTATTCAACACTTATAAGGCTATTGTGAATATTTTAGACCTTATATGCAAAGCATAAACTTCAGTAAATCAAATTTATTCGTGTTTTAAAAAATGATAATATTTGTCATTTTTAGGGAGTGTTTCATAATTTACTGGTAAGTGTTAAGCATCAACAAAACTTCCGAATAAACTAATTAACACTTATTTAAACATAGTGAAACAGGCCCCTAAAGTGGTAACCATAAATTAAATTGTATAAAACCTGACTGCTCACTGCCCGTTTTCATTTTAATATTTAAAACCTTGGGTAGGTACTTAATTTTAAAAATTAAGTACCCAAGGTTTGTTGTTAGAGTTATGATTATGAGAATGCTTTGACTTTGTTTTAACCTTTGATATTCTTTATCTTCTTAATATATCATTTTTATTGCCTCTTGTTTTTAAATACCTATATTTATATTATTTTTAAACAAAAAATTAAAACCGGATTTCCAAAGTACAAATGCACAAAAAAGTATGAAATAAAACTTATCGTCTAAATAATTCCCCTTTTAAATTCGGCTAAAATTTTAACTATTTCTCTACTCAATCTTCCTAATTTTGAAGTCGGTACCAGCTCAAACAATAACCAATAATATTTTATAGAACTCACGTATCTACTACTCACTGAGTAGAGAAATATTTAAAATTTTAGCTGAATTTAAAAGGGGAATTATTTAGAAAATAAGTTTTATTTCATACTTTTTTGTGCATATTTACTTTCATCAATCATTACAACACGTGACATGTGATTAAAATAGCATTGCGGGCTCCGGCTGAGATAAATTAGTTCCATACAGCAGTTGTGATACCACACATTGGTTCGCTAATGTCGTTAGCAACAGTGGGCGGGGCTCTGACGCGTTTGACGTCATAGGAATATCCGATAAGTAATTTAATTTACAACAATACTTAGCAAAGCTTACCCTCTATACATTATATAACATGCACATATTAGCATATCTCGCCTCCGAAAGTCACGTATTTGCACACCTACGTAAACATTTGCCTATCCTGACATCATGCTGTGCAGCGTCTTATCAAATTTTAAATGACGAAAACAAGATAATGAGTAGTACACGAAATTTTTTGGTAAAAGTGATAATCGTGTAGCCATGTTGACTGAAAAACATAACTCGCTCTAATGTGCGATTTTAAGAGATATCATCTAATACTTAAAGTCAACTAGCTCTTGTTATAGTTATATATTTTTAGTTTACAAAGCGTGACACCCACTTTTGTCAGTGACGAGAAGCGCTCATCATGTGAATATTAGACTCGAGAGAGTGCAGGTTCGATTCCGAGGTTGTGGCGTGTACCAATGAGACTTTTTCAGATCTCAAGTACATTATACGGACGCTCTAACGGTGAAGGAAAACATCGTGAGGGAAATCCGTACATGGTTGGCCCCAGACGTATTGATTTGACGCAACCATACGACATTTAAAAACCGACTGTCTCAGGCTAGTGCCTGTCCAGTGAAATACCCACTCTTGAAATACTGTAGTCAGTATTTAAAGAGTAGGTACTTCGCTCGGAGAATACTGTATAAATCATCCAATTACGGATAAGATACGGAAAGGCCTAAGTTTTTTTACCTCTTTATAATATTAGAATAGTTATGATGTTAGTCGCGAATTCGTACGCGAAAAAGAAATCCTGGGAGAACCATACTTTTTCTTATAATAGCGATAATGTGTTAGTCCAGAGACTAAACTACTACCATATCAACTACAACTACTACAACTAACATCAAATACATCATACAAATAACTTTCGCGTTTATAATAAGTTTATGTTCGTCGTCATGTTTTAATAATTTCGAAAATTTTAGTGGAGCAAACCAAAGCGCATTAGTGAAAACCGCATTCAAATCGGTTAAGCCGTTGAGTTTGTACGCGCAAAAACAAAAATCGGAGGAACCGTACATTTTTCCGCAATAAAAATAGCCTATGTGTTAATCCAGAGTCTGAACTACTACCATACCATATTTCATTAAAATCCGTTCAGTAGATTCTGAGATAGCGCGTACAAACGTATAGACAAACAGTCACAAATCTAAAAATCATTGTTTTGGGTTCTATATCGTTCATAAAGCTAGCTAATGTAATAGTTTTTCTTATTTATGTACAGACAGCGACCAGTTACAAAATTATTATTATATTATGTATCTTATCAAAGGAATTGACAATGATATAGCAAATTTTTAAGCTATTGCATAGCTTCTATCGCGGGCTTTTAGCGCGGCGACCGAATAAAGAAATTCCGTAACGAAAATAAACCTAACACCCCCCCCACTCCGACCGGCACAGCGGTGCGGCATTGAAAGCCGTGCAATCGTTTAACGTCGTTTCAGTTCGGCAGACTTCGGCACGGTGTTTGTGTGCGTGCGACTAGATGTATGCGTGTAGACTTACTATGCAATAGCTTTACCTCGGCAGTCCCCGAGTGCCACACGTATTTTATTTTTATAAATAAGATCACATAAATTACCATACACACGTATAAGAAGTAACAATTTTACTTGGATGGTGGCATTTACATGCCTAGGAGCTAGTGCTTCTTGTAATTATTGTACTAAAATCCTATAATTAAAAATAATTTCCTCAACTTCATACGCGAATTGAATGCGTCATTTCAATAAGGCTCAATTATGTGGTTAAGTATGTCACGTTTGCCACTGCGGGACAGTAGAACGAATATTAGGTATTACGTTGAAGCTATGTTCTAAATTTCTTGTTCTAATCCTGAACACCTTTCCAGGTATTCGATTCTCAACTGACGTCACCAGGGATGAAGTTAAGGCCCTGTCGGCCTTGATGACATTCAAGTGCGCCTGCGTTGACGTGCCATTCGGTGGTGCTAAGGCCGGAATCAAGATCAACCCCAAGGAGTACTCCGAACATGAGCTGGAGAAGATCACACGACGATTCACCCTTGAGTTGGCCAAAAAGGGATTCATTGGTAAGAATTTTAAAACCTAGTGTGCATACTTGCGTAGCCAGTAGTGACTAGCGACATAGTTGGAATATTTGATATTTATGGACTGCCATGGTAGATTATCTGAGTAAATCGTATCAAGAATCAAGGTTGAAAGATTTGTCCAGATAACATTGAGACTTGGGTTATGCAATTCCGACCCTTTTTAGATTCATGGGTTGCCATGGTAGAATATCTGAGTAAATCGTAATAAAACACGGTTGAAATATTTGTCCAGAAAACAGAGACTTAGGATAAGCAATTTCGACCCAATCGTAAACTAAGAAACCGGTTGCTTTCATGCCCACGTACCCAATGGGCACTAAAACATTTCAAGGTGAAACAGGTTTAGAAAATCAATCACGTCAAAAGTCTTTTAACAACCTCCTACCACGAGATAGATAGTTTAAGGGCTAAATCCGCACATATAAAGAGTGTGTGTCATCTCGAGGCTTCGATATTTTTACAGCAGATAATAGGTTTAATTTTTATCGACAAAACACCCTCAAAAGGGGGTGTTGTGTATGTAATTAATTTTTGTATGCCTCTCAAATCTCTAGGCCTCAAAACGACACATACTGTACGAGTAGATTACCAGTTTTGCAAAAGGGCAAACTCCATTCCCAAATCCCAATATGGGCATAGAATAGGGGCATATAAGCAATGAATGTATTGCTTGAGATGCGTAAATTAATCACCAAAGGGCATTGTCGTCTATGTCAATAACCTGACTTAATGGCTCTTGCATGTCGAAAATTACTGCCTAGCGCAGATATGCTTTGATGGAAATAGCTCTATCGGATCGTGATTTTCTGACCTTGTTTGCTGTCATTGGCTGTCACTGATAACCGCTACCTTCTCTGATACCGCTCTGCATAGTGCGATACAATTACAGGCTTACTACTTGATGAATTCAGCTTCTAAGGAATCCAAGTAACTTCGTAGAGTTAAGACGTGTAGAGTCAGAAGCTGGTTTTTACTTGAGATTTGATAACTTTTTGACAGTGCGATCTTGGCATCACTTTACATGAAAATGTTTTTAGTAGGATTTAGGTTGATCCGATTAAAATATAAAATATTACACATCTCTTTCTCGCAAAACGATTTGTTAAGTCACTAGTTGCAACCGCCATACATTATGTAATGACAAATATATGGCGAGTGCAACTCGTGACGTCACATGCCGATATATCGCTCTCTTTCATATTGTAAATTTATATTGTATCTCTGTTATTTTTTAAGATATGCGAAAATGGGTTCTAGTTTGTTTATTAACATATTGTCTAACATCGAATAGACGAAAAAAAATTTTTTAGGCAACATGCCTATTCAGTTCCGTACCCAAAGGGTAAAATCGGGACCCCTATTAGGTAATTAGGCTGGAACTATAATATAGGTCCGGAAGGATGGCCGGAAGGCCGAAAGGAAAACGGTTCCGGAACCAGTCTGTCAAGCAATCATAATATGAATTTTTCCTATATTTATGGTTTTATCCAAATTGTAGCCGAAACTAAAAAACCTTTTGAGGTTTTTTAGTTTCGGCTGCAGACTTACTTTCAAATTCTTTCGCGATATTTTGGACGGACCTATCGATTTTTTATTGTCTACCGTGAGTAAACCCAATTGACATTTTGCCAAATCCTAACACGCTATTTATGACCCAGCTTGAAGACAACGCGTCTACTGTCCAACTGTCTACTAAAAATGATCATTTGTACATTGTATAGACCGCAGCATTTATTTCTAGAACTAACGCAATCTTTTTTTTCATTAAATAGAACACAGAAATTACGTTACCTAGTTTCTTATATATTTCTATTCGATAGCCTCTAGAATGCTTGTTTAAAGGGCAGAGCAAATATGTGTAGACTGTAGCCTTAACAATACAAATATTTGATAACTTGTATGTTTGTACTGCGTTAGTATGTTTTCAGGACATAATATTAGGTCCTTACATATGAAATTGGCGTTTTGTCGTATTGGCCACTTTGATCTCAAATATATTTTCTTTGGTTAGGAATTCCAATTTCAAATTCATACCGCTATTTACTCATGCATTTTTGTTTCGACCGTACACCGTAACACCGTAAATCGTAATTCATTTGTTTTTTCCTCTTGGTTTTTTGTTTGCGTCACTCTGTTTACAAAATGGAAAACTTGAAATATCGTATTATTTTCAAGTACGAGTTCCACCAGTGCTGCAGAAAGGGCTCGAAGGATTAATGATGTGTATGGCGGCGGTGTCGCAAAAGAAAACACAGTGTACGTTTTCCTTCTGGAAATTTGGACCTGCAGAACAAGCCCCGTGGACGGCCTGAGACCAAAGTTGATAATGACGAATTGAAGGCTACTGTGAAAGCGGATCCATCGCAAACCACGTCCGAGCTAGCTGCAGGCTGCGGTGTTAGTGATAAAACTGTTTTAATCCACTTGAAGCAAATTGGGAAGGAGAAAAAGCTTGAAAGGTGGGTTCCTCATGAATTGATTGCAGCAAACCGACAAACGCGCGTCAACTGCTGCGTTACATTACTCAACCGACACGATAATGAAGGGATTTTAAATCGAATCATTACCTGTAATGAAAAGTGGATCCTGTACGATAATCGGAAACGCTCAACGCAATGGCAGTACCCTGGCGAATCAGCCAAAGCCAGCCCCAAGCGAAAATTGATTAAAAAAAAGTTACTTGTGAGCGTTTGGTGGACTTAGTGCCGGTGTCGTTCACTACAGCTTTGTCTATTGCCAGCAACTGCAAATCATGATAGAAAAGCTAGCTGCTAAACAACCGAGGTTGGTAATTCGTTCTAGTCCACTGCTGCTTCAGGACAACGCTAGACCACACACTGCACAACAGACGGCTACCAAATTAGAGGAGCTTCAATTGGAATGTCTAAGACATCCACCTTACTCCCCGGACCTTGCTCCAACAGATTACCATTTTTTTCGGAATTTGGATAACTTCTTGCAAAGGAAAAAATTCAACTCCGATGGGGCAATCAACAGCGCCTTCAAAAATTTTATTGATTCCTGACCGAATGGTTTTTTTAAGTAAAGGAATCAATGAACTACCAATGAGATGGCAAAAGTGCATAGATAGCAATGGTATACCTAGTCTTGCCATAAATACTGAATAAAAACAATATATTTTCGATTGCAAATAACATTCATTACTTTTACAGTGTGTTAGTTTAATACATAAATATAAAACAATTTAAAATATTAAAAGCTTATTCGAAGTGGTCTCCATTGGCTGCAATACAGTCCTTTAAACGTTGAGGCCAGTTATCAATAGAAGCACGCACTCTTTCCATGAGAAAATTCTTCACTGCCAATCGTACGGATTGTTTTAGGGACTCCAAATTATCATGGCGTTTAAAGCAAGCCGTACTCTCTAAAACTGACCATAAATCATAATCCAGCTGATTAAGATCGGGACTAGACGACGGCCAGTCTTCAGCTCTGATTAAGTCCGAAACGTTCGTTTCCAACCAAGACTGCGTAGACCGAGATTTATGACCCGGCGCCGAGTCTTGCTGGAAGGACCATTCTTGGTTATTGAACATGGTGTTGTTAAGGTGCTTCACTACCTTCTCAAGAATGGTATCTTGATACACTGTGCTGATGTTTTGATAACTTTTTCACAAAAGTATGGCTCAGTCACTTCTTCATAACTAATACCCCACCAAACCATCACTGAAGTCGTATAGTGCCCACGTTGCACTCTGTCGACTAATTGGGAAGCTTCCTTAGAACTTTGAGCATAAATACGGTCATTTTGTTTGTTTTAATGTTGCTCAATTGTAAAAAAATTCTCATCTGTAAACAAAATTTTTTCTGTGACCTTTGCGTACCTTTAGTACCTAGTTGTTTCGATTTTACCACCCTATTCTTTTTTAAATTATCAGTTAAGAAATGACCAGTTCGTCTCTTATAGGCTGCAAGTCCTAAGTCATCTTTTAAAATACGCGACATTGTTCTAGGTGCTATCTTCAATTATTCTCCCGAAATAATATCTTTTTCTTTCGGACAGGATTTCTTCGAATTATTTCCCTTACTGCTTTGACCACCTTTTTCGTACGAACACTACGTGGACGGCCAGATCTTTTTCTGTCACAATCAGAGGAGGTCTCATTGTACCTATTAATAGCCCGGTACACAAACATTTTACTAATACCAAGCGTATGGAGAGTTTTAAAAGTTGCATTTGGCTCCATACCTACTTTGTGTAATGTAATCACAGCGATTCGATTCTCTTTATCACGCCACTCCATTTTAATATCGCAAAATATTAAATTATATATATAGCTCAAAAAAAAAAAATTCGAATTCGAGTTTTTTTCGATTTTTTGCATTTTCTGAGAAGATTTACTATAGTAACATTATTTTTTTTTTCACCATCGGAATGTAGAGATTTCAACGAACAGAAAGCATACCAACTTTTTGAAAAAAGCTGATATTTTGACGGGTGAATTTTCGATTGAAAATTAGGGTGCTTTTTCGATATTAATTCAAAATAAGGTGAAAAAATAAATATTTCTAACCAAATAAATTACAGCTTATTTGGGACATAAAAAGGCAAGTTTTCACCAAATTTCGTGAAAAAAAAATATTTGTAAACGATAAAAATAAGAAACCAAAAACTTGGTTTTTTTAATTTCTCACATAAATTTTGAAGTTATGCGAAAAAAGTGTAAATACAAAAGTTTTAGATCTTTTTATTACCTACAACTTTGCCATTTGACTTTTTTCCATAGGACTTTTAGTTTTGCCGGAAATCGAGATAAACCGTTTTTTACCCTTAAAACTCGCCCCCATCCCCTTCCCGACCTCAGATCGCCCGTAAATTATTTTTCCTTTCATTTTTATAATATTCTCCTCCTTTTCTAATAGGTTTTATCCCACTATTATTTTTTTTGGTTTTAAAAACTATCGACCCTGGTCTACATATAAAAATGACAGATTCCAAATTCAAATGTAATATTTTGTTCATTTTTAATTGTAACAGTATTTATGGCCAGACTAAGTATACTTTGATTAAATAAATATATTATGTTTAATAAAAATGACTTTATGTTCCTCCTTTACAAAACGCCAATTTCATATGCAATGACATAATATATAACAATGTTACTCGCCAAATTTCATAGTTTTAGCCAACAGGAAGTTCCCTTTGCATTTTGATTCCCTTGAGTGTCGAAATATGCGTTTTTACGCCATTACTGGCGGTAACTATTTAGTTACGTTAACTTAGAAGTCTGATTTTTTCACAGCTTCAAGGATTGATTATACGGTTTTAATTTCATTCAACTCGATACCTCCACGCGTTTCCAAAATAAAAGGTCTTGACGGACGTTTAAATTTTTTTTATCAGGGCCCGGTGTCGATGTGCCAGCCCCAGACATGGGTACCGGCGAGCGCGAGATGTCGTGGATCGCCGACACATACGCCAAGACTGTCGGCTACCAGGACATCAACGCTCATGCCTGTGTCACCGGAAAACCCATTAACCAGGTAATTTAAAAAGTACATACACATTCTAATTAAAATTATCGAAATTTTTCTACAGTAATTACCTCTGACAGGCCCTTTATACTTACGTAATAAGGATCACTTTCATAAAAAACTTCTTCCTCTTTTTTTTAAATGGCTCATTAGTGAATCGCCAGTGTCAGAGTGTACCTATTAACGAAGACTCTGCCCTAAGAGTTTGTTTTTATAGAGAAACAAGGGTACGGTGAACTGAAGAAAGTCTATTGAAGAAACTAGAACCTAAAACAAACACAAACTTTTAGTTTATATGTTAGTATCTATGTAAATAAAGTTTAAAAGGAGTATTTACAAAACACAGAACATATTTAAAATTGATAGGGCGAGTAATTGTAGGAGGGAGGTGATTCATAAAAACTCCGAGGCAAAGTAACTCTAAAGGGACTATAATATGACATAACGTTATAATCTTTGGTTTGAACAATATGAAGTGTTTTTTTTTCTGTAGGGTGGTATCCACGGCCGTGTTTCGGCTACAGGCAGGGGAGTCTTCCACGGTCTTGAGAACTTCATCAACGAGGCCAATTACATGAGTATGATCGGTAAGTTGAACATCTCATGATTTAAAGTAGTCTAGTCTACTCACAATTATTATCTATGAGGGGTTAAATTTTAATTTGCAAGATAACCTCTTCGAAAATACAGGTTTTATCATTTGGAGTGTCTGCTTCTCTGTTCTATTATCACGTATTATATCCACTTCTGTGAATGCTAATATGGGGAGAGTTTGTTAACCCCGACGAAAACAGAAGTTCTGTCCGTGGCATCGTAGCTCCCAAACGGACGAACCGATTTTGATCTAGTTTTTTGGTTTGGTTGAAAGCTGACGTATTCGAGAGTGTTCTTAGCTATAATTCATCATTATGAGCTCGATCATTGCTTAACAATTAGAGAGATACATTTTTTTAAATTTGGCTAATATATTGTTAGTTTCGCGATCTTATTTCCCGCCTGTGTTTTGAGGTGAATCGGCAGTTTGTATAGTCGGTCAACACAGGCGCTCTTGACTCAGGCTTTTGTACGTTAAAAATGCCTTCACGTTTCGCGTCAGTTCACACCGTAACGAGACTATTCTGACGCGGCGCTGCATTTTTAAGATAAAGTATTCAAAATTGAACTTTATTCGCTACATAAAAAAATACACGTTTTATATTAAATCGGTCACATGCGCTGTGCAGCGCGGTGCAATTTGACTTTCGTGCTCTTACAATGAAACGTTTATCTGCTTGGGTAATGAAAAAAAGTTTAATTTTGATCTCTATTGAAATTTGATCAATTTTGAAATCTTAAATAGTCGGGTAAAAAGCACGTCGCGTCGCGTATCGTTTCGTTTCGGTGTGAGTTGACCCTTAGTTTGATATTAATTTGTGCCGTGTTATTTTGTAATTGTTATTTAATATGTTATTGTAATACACACTAAAAACTGCATTGAGCTATGTAGTTATTTTTTACATTTACTGAACTTATTTCCAATTAGTTCATAGAATGTTATTTTTAACCTATTAAGAGTTGAAAAGGTGCGTCATGAAGTTAGTGCTTGTGGCTATACACAAGCCTTAGTTACGTAGTAACTATTTAGTAATATGTGGCCTAAGTTACATCCCTTATACTATAATGATTTTACGTAACATCGTCGCAATATATTATTCATCAATATACTTAGTACAAACTAACATTTTTTCAAAACTTGTGACTCACAACTCACAAGGGACAGGATCTATTTACTCGAAGCTGCAATGCTGTCGCGATGCAGTCGAGAGGTTGTCAAACGCCATTGTATCACTGCAACATAGTCGCAATGTGCAAGAGACCCTAGCGAAGAGAGCGTATATTAACTTTGTCGTACATTCCAGGCACGACCCCCGGCTGGGGTGGCAAGACGTTCATCGTGCAGGGCTTCGGTAACGTGGGGCTGCACACGTGCCGCTACCTCGTGCGCGCCGGCGCGACCTGCATCGGCATCATCGAGCACGACGGCTCCATATACAACCCCGACGGCATCGACCCCAAGGTAAGACGCAATGCCCCCAGGTGAGATGCCCCATTCTCCCCTAATGCCTCTGCCTCGAACTCCGCGGCGGCGCGGCGGGAGCGGAGCGGGCGGGCAGCGGCGAGATTTGCATTCAATCAAATGGACTTGTTCTCGAACACAGCGGCGGGCGACGAGCGGTGAGCGGTTACCGCCCGCGCGCCTTTGTGCCTTCGTAGTTCGTACATAGTTTTCAATGTATTTGTAACGTTTTTTAATTTATTTGTACTTTTATTATATGAAATCAAGTTATTAATATAAAATTAATGCCATGCCAATTGCCATACATTTCATTCGTGAACATAAACAAATCTCCCGCGCCGCTCGCCGCGAAGGTCGAGGCAGCGCACAGCGGCGTAACACGCGCGAGTTCGATATCTCGGCTCTGCGCGCTGATCTACCCGCCGATTGGCCTGACCTGACACTGATTTGTTCGACAAATGTATTGCCTCGAGTCATATCAATTAATTATCTCGCGTATACAGACTTGCGACTGCCTGCGACCGCGACGGCACATTGGTTGCTTAATGCTTATGCCTTATGCAGCGAAACGATACAAGGATAGTAAAATAAACAGTAAAATAACGTTTTTCTTAATGTCTTTCGAGAATCGTCGTTTTTTGTACGTCTGTCATTTTCATAGAAAAACGATGACTCTCGAGGATCATTAGCAATATGGTCGTACTGTACGAGAGTGATAGTTCGGTCTTCTTTAATATCGACATGCTTCGAGAATGTCCTAGGAATATGGTAAAACTCTTGTAAATGAAATAATTCATGTACTGCGGCAAATGGATCTTATGTAACAGAGTTTTGATTTCATTTGCTCGCAGATTATTATTAAACGGTAGACCCCACGAAGGCAAATTGACCTTGAAAATAATTTAGACAATACAATAGATGATGAAGATGCCAAATAGCTATTGTGATTTGACACAGCATTTTCTAGCGTAGTTAAAAATGTATACCTGCATGATTGCATAAACCACTAATTTGCACGATGATTTTCAGGTCTAAAACCTCAAAAGAACAACAAAATTATCTAGCTACTATGGGTTATCACTTATAACATATTATTTCAACTAACGGCCGGTGACAATAACCTATCTACCAATAACTATTTGTTAAAATCGCCGCCATTCAATCATTGGCCGGTTTTATGCGATACAAATTGACGTTTTTAACAAATAGTTATTGGTAGATAGGTCATTGAAACGGGCCGTTAAACATAACACTGCAGATATTGCAGTTGCCGACCAATACAAAACCAATATTATTATTATCTGACGTGGTTTGTCACTTGATGTGATATTTTTAGTACTTCACCAACTACATAATCAAATCAACTTTCTTAAGAAATCTTTAAGGTAAAAATGTAGATAAAAATCAATTGTTAGGCGAACATAAACTGATGAAAGAACGCTAATTGAATGACAAGCACTTTTAAGAGGGGTTGCCAATTAATTGTTTTCCCTCGCTACTGCAAAATTCAGATGCCAACACAGGCTGCAGGTAAAATCAATAAAGGCCCAATGCAGATAAAAGTAGCACGTGTGTGCAAAGCCTTATTACATAATATTATGTAAGGCTTTTATTGCATAATCTTGTTCTTAGTTTAGTATAATACATATACTTAGTTGATGTTTTTGTACAAAAGTATTGTTATCACTTATCATACATTCATGAAACAATGACATTATACTATATCATGATGCGTATAGCTTATATATATAGCTACACCAGTGGCGTGCACAGTATTATGACACAGGGTATGCGGCGAAGTACTCGGTCACAAAAACTTTTTCGTTTATAGATTTTTAGCATAGCTACAGCCAAGCGACGGATCTCTAAGTCGAAACCATGCCAACAGAGCAAGTCTTAGATGTACTACTATTCATGTACATCTTCTACGGCAACGCAGACAAAACAGCGATCGATCGTCGCGGCGAAAGAAATTCTAATAAGTAAAATAATAAGCATATTTTAAAATATTATAACTACTCACCAGTCAGTCAGCTTCAATTTTCACATATTCAAGGTTCCGGTTACTTGAGATTACTATATCTCGATGTAAATTACTAAATAATATGCAAGGAAAACAATATAATTTAATCGTGTGTACACAGCCACACAGCCTGTTATACGTTTCATAAATTTTAACATGAAATTTTCGAGTTACATTATTTTTTTGCTGGTTTAATTGTTGTAACTCGGGTACACACCTACCTTTAGACAGAATTTGAATATTTTCACTGAATGACAATTGTGAGAACTTAGTATTTTTAATTTTTAATAAACACACATTTTCAACACAAATCTCACAGTCAAATAACATTTAAAAAAATTCTACTAACTCACTAGTAAAAGCAAATCACTACAATTATTATAGAAACTCAGTAATAAACTGTTAAATGTACACACTTTCAAATGTTAAAATGAAAAATCTTTTAAGAAAACTATAAATAAACTGGAGCGATTAAATTGTAAACAATGCTTATCACATGAAATATGCAATATGGCCCCCGCGAAACACAAAACGTTTCTTCTATTTAAACAAATAATGCATACGTCGATTTATTAGATTCGCGGCTTATAATTTTTACTCGGATTATAGGCAACGAATAATTTCCTACAAGCCAGTTCGGCGGTTTTCGGAAGCGATCGGATGTCTAGTCAGTTTCATACATTGGAAAATGAAGTACATGCTTAGTACGTAAAGATGTCGCTATGAGTAAGCATTGTGAACCATGGAAAAGTAAATCACATCAAAAGCACAATTAAACCGCCATGTAACTTGTTTTGTTTTACGTCAGTGATTTATTTAGTTTTATTCTTCAAAATTTTCAATGATTACTGAATAAAATATGAATTTATAACAATATTTTATTCATACAACGCCCTCTTTTTTAAAAATTGAATTGATAAAGTACATCGGCACTACGGGACTCTTCAAATTAAATATCGTCAATTCACGATAGATGTCGGCCTAGTTAAAACGACGACGCAACGCGCAGGCGGCGCTATGGGCGCTTATTTAACAATTTATCTTTATAGCACAGAGATATTAATATACTACGTTAGTACGTAGATAGTAATATACTTAGTTATGTTTGGTTATGTTCGTTCTCTGAAAATAGTGTCATTTATAATTTCCACGTAAAGTGCCATCTAGTAAGTTTTCTTAGTAAATAACATTATACTGACAATCATAGAACTCGTAGTACCAAGCTCGCGCCACGGGCGCCCGAAGCCGAAGGCCATCTCATGCCGCATGAGTTCGCCTATTTAAACATGTCGATATTCATGGGTGTGTGCAATTGCGAAGTATGAAAATCACACATACATGCGATGATTTGTCCTGCACAAAGCTACTGAATGAGTTGCTATTTATAAAATATTAGGCGTTTTAAAGTTATTATATTTTTTTAATTTATATTTTATTTACTATTAATTAAAGTCATCTAAAACGTACGAACGTTTTATTAAAATATCTGTGAATGACAAGTAAAGCACTGCATTTCTGCCTATATGGAGCGCACGCCCCTGAGCTACACTCGATAGTGAACTAGTAACGCGTACCAGTTTTAATTAACATTTCTTGACATTTCTATCTACGTCACAAACATTTTATTCAACGTTTTGAATTTTGAAATTCACTTCCAAAGGTTAACTGTGGTGTGTGAACTGACATTCATATACTTAATTCTACAAATATTAACCTACTGGCCAGACGTAAAATTACTATATTTTATTATATACTTACCTAGTCTTGCCATAAATACTGAAACAAAGAAAAAAAAAATTCTATTGCAAATAACATTTATTACTTATACAGTGTGTTAGCTTAATACATAAATATAAAACAATTTAAAATATAAAAAGCTTTTTCGAAGTGGTCTCCATTGGCTGCAATACAGTCCTTTAAACGTTGAGACCAGTTATCAATAGAAGCACGCACTCTTTCCATGAGAAAATTCTTCACTGCCAATCGTTCGGATTGTTTTAGGGACTCCAAATTATCATGGCGTTTAGAGCAAGCTGTACTCTCTAAAACTGACCATAGATCATAATCCAGCGGATTAAGATCGGGCCTAGACGACGGCCAGTCTTCAGCTCCGATGAAGTCCAAAACGTTCGTTTCCAACCAAGACTGCGTAGACCGAGCTTATGACCTGGCGCCGAGTCTTGCTGGAAGGACCATTCTTGATTATTGAACATGGTGTTGTTAAGGGGCTCCACTACCTTCTCAAGAATGGTATCTTGATACACTTGTGCCGATGTTTTGATAACTTTTTCACAAAAGTATGGCTCAGTCACTCCTTCATAGCTAATACCCCACCAAACCATCACTGAAGTCGGACAGTGCACACGTTGCTCTCATCCGTAAACAAAATTTTTCTGTGACCTCCCTTTGCGTACCGCTTCAGTAGTTGTTTCGATTTTACCACCCTAGTTTTTTTTAAATTATCACTTAAGAAATGACCAGTACGTCTCTTATAGGCTGCAAATCCTAAGTCATCTTTTAAAATACGCGACATGGTTCTAGGTGCTATCTTCATCTCCCGAGATAAAATCTTGTGCTTTCGAACTTCTTTTCTCTCTTCTTCGAATTCTTTCCCTTACTGCTTTGACCACCTTTTTCGTACGAACACTACGTGGACGGCCAGATCTTTTTCTGTCACAAACAGAGGATGTCTCATTGTACCTATCAATAGCCCGGTACACAAACATTTTACTAATACCAAGCGTATGGAGAGTTTTAAAAATTGCATTTGGCTCCATACCTACTTTGTGTAATGCAATCACAGCGATTCGGTTCTCTTTATCACCCCACTCCATTTTAATATCGCAAAATATTGTACAATGTATTGGCGCCAAAATGAGAAAACACAATGAACAATCATATAAAAATGACAGAATTCCAAAGTCCGAATTCAAATGTAATATTTTGTTTATATTTAATTGTAACAGTATTTATGGCCAGACTATATATATATATATATATATATATATATATATATATATATATATATATATATATATATATATATATATATATATATATATATATATATATATATATATATATATATATATATATATATATATATATATATATATATATAATAATAAAAACACAATATAATTTGTGTTTCAAAGTCCTAAGTCACGAGCGGTACAGTATACACATAACACAGACGTGTGCATGCTTTCAAGGCCATACAAATAATTAGATTTGAATAATGTGCTCGATATGATTACCTACTTGCTAACAGAATTACTCTATTATTTTATACTAGAAAATTTATTACTATCTACATCTAATTGAATTACTTATATTATTAAGACAGCTTATACCGAAAGTAACTCTAGATCTAGTTAATTAAAATCTATATTTTGTCCCTTTTATACGATACGAATAATTTCATTAAAATGTATGTATAATACTGCATTTATTTGTAATTAAATATACCTATGCCATATATTTTCATTTCAATATCTAAGATGACTCACTCTTCCTATGATTAGGTCATTCACGTCTGTTATGACTTATTGGTTATGTTAATCGTCGTTTATAGTATTATTTAGTGTTCTTTTATAAACGGCCTAAGGGCTCAGTTAGACGAAGCGCGCAAAGGCCGATCACCCGTTTTAATTCATAGCAAATTGATCTTTATCGACTAGGCCGCACAACGTATCACCCAAGCAAACCCAAAATATTGTTAGGTAAGCGTTGATAGTTGTGATTCTTGTGGTCATATAAACGCGCGCTAAGAATACACTATCAAAGTTATAAAAATATAGTCTTCACCTATAATACGATAGACAGGTATTAGCCTGATCTCAGCGTGTTATTATAATGTCTATTCGAATTCAGAGCATTATTATAATACATAATTTTATATTTTAAAGAAGTCTTTTGTTTAATGAGTCTCTTATGATACTTCTTGTTTGATTTCCCCTAAAATCTAAATGATGATGAAATGACGTCATTTTCAAGTTACAGGTGCATTTATTTCTTTCTAAAAAAAATAGCACACTGTATGAAAACAATTTGTCTTATGGATGTTTTGTCATTTTTATTTCTCTTAAGATTACATAAGCTATAATAAGTTACTTGCTGAGAGTGAGATCACCTTTTCGGTCAGTGTCCATGGTCTTTTTTTAAGCAATATAAAAATTACAACAATACCTAGTTTAACAATTAGCTATTATATCTAGATATAATTTATAAGTATTCTATATGATAAATATATCATTAAAAAAAAACGGTATACTCAACGATCTCACGATTACGATTTAAAAAAAAAATGCTTTATTTATTCTAGAGATTAAATATTATAACAAAGGGGAAAATTACAGCCTATCAAATTCGGCGATAACGTGACATATACATATTACGTTGTTATACCATGAGGAAAAACAATAATATGCAAAATATTCTTAGTCTTTATGTTGCCAACTGATTCTATTAAAAAACTTCTATATATAATAATGCCTGTACATTATTCTATATAGAAGTTTTATAATAGAATCTCGATAAAAGCAATCGAAAGATAAACATTGATCGATGAAACGATTTTAACTTGTCTAAAAATACAAAATAAAGTATGATGAATTATTTAGATTTTAGATCTATCAAATATGTCCTAGATTTATAAAAAAAAATTAAATGTCAAAAACAGTATTGCCTCTAAGTGAAAAAAGGTATGTTTTTTATGGATTCTGAACCTTCGGTTTCCGTGCGGAACGGAGATTGGATTACGTTCTAAATTTAGAAAACAGGTGCGACCATTGATATTGAATGAATTATATAACGTCAAAGTTTTCTCAATATATTATACACAAGATTATTAAAAGAAAACGCACATGCAGGCTCATTTCCCGAAATACTTGCAGAGACCATAGAGCCCCATAGGGGAAAACAGTGCCCACAGGAAAACAATAGCTTACAGTGCCCGGCACGTAAGTTGAACCCAAATTTTAGTTTTCTGCGCATGTTTTTCTGTGAAAGATCACAGAAAAACATCATAGCACTAAAGAATTATTAACAATACAATATCTAATGAAACACAGCAACCGTTTTGTTAAAAAAAAACATTTAATTTTGTGTCGTTTTTCTGTGAAAAAACATGCGCAGAGAACTAAAATTTGGGATCAACTTACGTGCCGGGCACTGTACTTTCCTTTTTTTTTTAAGTATCATAAATATTGCTGAAATAGGCTTATTTTTTATTACGCTATCGTGCTCAATAATGCTATTACGAGCGCTCCATATGAATGTCGTTTATAAATAGTTCGGCGGTTGTGGTGGGTTAGGTAATAAATGACATTCCCTGTTTAATTGACGGTCTAGACTCGTATACGCGTGGTTAGCGGAATTAGTCAATTTGTTTGTTCTTTAGATATTGATTCTGGTTTATGTGACATGTTGGTGATGCTACCGTTTAAAAAATCATGGGCAAGCATCTTGATGGAAATATCAACAAGATGCTACCCACGATTTTGCTCTGCAGAGAACTAAAATTGATCTTTCGTCACAGTGACTAGGCTTACAATTTTTTAAGGATGAATAGTAAACCTTTATGTCAGGCATTGTTATTTTGTCAGGCATTGTTATTTTGTCAGGCCAGATTCTTATGAGAATGTGGATGAGGCGAAGGAAGCATGTCAGGATCGCATTAAATGGGGGTCTGTGGCCACTGGCTACTGCTAATTGCTATTGGAAACCGATGTGAGCATTTGAGTCTGTATGCCATATGTTGATTTGTTCAATATTGTCCACACACCCAAAATTTTATATTATAAGTTTTCATTATTATACATTTCAATAATTTTTTCATTGTCCAGGCTCTGGAGGACTATCGCATCGAGAACGGCACGATTGTCGGCTTCCCAGGCGCTAAGCCGTACGATGGCGAGAACTTGCTGTACGAGAAGTGCGACATCCTCGTGCCGGCCGCCATTGAGCAGGTCATCCACAAAGAAAACGCCCACAAGATCAATGCTAAGGTGAGAAAGCGCCATCTTTTCACGGGTTTAGGTACTAAATTAATGGCTACATTTACCATTCTGACAAGTGATAGTTCATGCTAGTCTTGCCATGAAATAAATATTTGTACTATGTATTTGTCCACCAAAAAAAGAAGATAGCTAGCTTTTTTCAAACATGTCAATTTTTTTATTTTAAATCGTATGGCTTATTAATATGGCTTTACTATACATATTAAATAAAATTACCGGTTATAGAATGTAATGTTAGATTTTCCTATTTCAAAAAAATATTATTAATTTCAATAGAAACTTTTTATAATTTATACGCAACTTAAATTTATAATAAACCAATAATTTGATAGTTTATACTTTATAGGGAAAACGTGTTGCATAATTTGCTATAATAAGTTAAATTAATGAAGAACTACTGCAGGCCTGTACTCTGATAACGTATCTGCATAATTACACATGATAACAGTGGCCATGGTCATCATCACTTCTACAAAGCATAATTGTTTTTTGCGAATATTATTATTAACATTAGAAGGAATAATATAGAATAGAATATATTTTGTTGGTCATAAAATATACTAAATAATAAAGGCTATGCCTACTTGTGAAAATAAGTAACGAGATGAATTGCTTTCAAATAGTAATAGTTGATTGTTAGAAACGAATAATGCTATGCTAAGAAATATATAAAATTAATAAAAATAACAACAACTCACAACTACCTCAGATTATTATCTCACACTACCATGTCTTTGAAACAATCATATTTTGTCACACGTTGACATTAGTCAATCTGTCTTTTACATTCAATAGACAACATTTTCATTTTTATTTCGTAACTAAGAGGCCAAAGAACCCTAATAAAGACATAAAAATTAATTATTAATTAGGTTCGCTAGGCGTTTTTAACTACTTTTATGTTTCAGATAATCTTAATTAATGATGAACATAGACACTTCAACTTGATTTTCACGTTTCAGATCATCGCCGAAGCCGCTAACGGTCCGACCACACCCGCGGCCGACAAGATTCTCATCGACCGCAACATCCTCGTCATCCCCGACCTGTACATCAACGCCGGTGGTGTGACCGTGTCGTTCTTCGAGTGGCTCAAGAACTTGAACCACGTGTCGTACGGCCGTCTCACGTTCAAATACGAGCGCGAGTCCAACTATCAGCTGCTTGGTGAATCCATTTTTGTGTTGCTTACGGCCGCACTCAGAGACATTTAATTCTTACTTAAAGGGCTACTTAGTAGAGGTTTTGGCGTAAAGTTCATATATTTTCTGTAAAAATCTCTTTTAAGCGACACCTTAAGTCAGCATTAAATCTCTTGGTGCGGACTGCGGCCTAAAATTTACCTGGTTAGGCGACTTTACGGCGACTAAAATGTTTTATTACTTAGGGTGGTATTACATCTATCAAAGATCAATATGTATTTGATCAAAGAAATTGGATGACTTCATCTTTTCATCAGAGACAAGGAATTTTTTAAAAAATTGGATACTTGGATATCCATCTTTGATCAAATCTGTTTTCCCTTTCCCTTTTGTTTGTATATGTATCTCCTTTCCTTGTTCATTTGATGAATAGTATAAAAATATGTCCAACTTCTTGGATTACATTATGTACAGTTCCGGTCCGCTCTACATCTTTTGAACCTTATTGCCGAGTAATCTTCGACTGGACATTGGACAAAGATCTTTGATAGATGTGATGATGTTGATGACCCTTAGACAAAATAAAAAAAACTTGTCAAGGGACACCCGGATGGAACGAAGTTCCTTTCGATTAATTAGTGAAGGAATTGTATTTTTTTTTTTTTTTTTTAAGTTATAATAATATTTTTTTATTATTAACAAATATAATGTAAACAAACAATAAACTTAATCAGTAGGCTCAATTTTAGTAATAATTGAGAGAGAGAGAGAGAGAGAGACAGAGACAGAGAAACACGCGCACGCCGCACGGCTTACAACTATAGCAAAAAGTTTCGTTACAACTTTTAGTCTTAATAGCCCCCTTTCGCAACGCGCGATAAGGAACTTAGTTCCAAAAACTCTTGTACTATCGGCTGTGCTTTGAAGACAAATCCTAGTCCCCACTACTAACTGAATCTTAGCGATCTGCAGGACAGGCTTAGCCTAGTGCAGGTGCCAATGTAACACAAAATTAATGAGTCTGTATAAACTCTGATCTAAATATGCCTGTAGTCTGTACTGAACATTATTGTACTCATACAGATGTAAAGTTACGCAAATAAAATTATTCTTCTATATCTAAGAATATCTTAAGATTATCATATTAATTATAATATTAAAGGGCCTTTTGGTGGTTACCACTGTTATCCCTAATAAACAGGAATTAAATGTTGTGGAAAATATGACCTCCTCTATTTTAAAAACCCGGCCAAATGCGAGTCGGACTCGCGAACGTACTTTACTTCATAATATTTCGTTATTTTTGTACGAAGTTTTTCGAGTAAGCGCCTTTTACTAGTTAGGCATCTATAACTCCTAAACTATCAAATCTACATGTGCCGTCATAGTTGTACTTTAAAGTTCATCACATGGGCTACCATGTTGAATTTTTGCACATTTTTCGAGACAGTCGTTTAGCTTTTGGGGGGGGGGGGGGTTGTGGTTGTGGTTGTGGTGGGTTACTATTTTAACAAAAAAATGCGCTTTAAAATTGTCATCTCGCAAACAGATACCTAAATCAAAAAATCGTCTTAGCAACCTCTCAGTGTATTTAAAAGACCTATCCAATGATACCCCACACTAGACACGAGAAAAAAAACATCCCCACTTTAAGTGTAGGGGAGGTACGTGGTAAATACACACATCCAAGCAAAGTTCATCTTTCTAGCACTAACCGTTTGGACGGTAAGTCGAAGACGAACGGACATGACGAAACCATAATGGTTCCGAGACGTAAACTACGGAATCCTAAAAAAGATTTTAATTGGATGCAACAGTTCGTAACAAATATTATTTCACCATCAGAATCGGTGCAAGAGTCCCTGGAGAGACGTTTCGGTCGCGTGGGCGGTCGCATCCCGGTCACGCCGTCTGAGTCCTTCCAGAAGAGAATTTCTGGTGCCTCCGAGAAGGACATCGTGCACTCCGGCCTGGACTACACTATGGAGAGGTCTGCTAGGGTGAGTTCATCGCATTTTATCACGTGAAGTCCTGACTACGACGAAGCCAAAAGGATGGAAGGAGGAAGGGTAATGATTTTGACAGTCTATGTATGAATGTATGTATGTTTGTTCCATCGTAGCGCCTAAACTACTTATCTGATTTTCAGAGGTGTGAATTGATTCGTAATAATGGCCCGGGTAGGCCATTATTTGCGTAGTTGGATTATAGATTTTAATATTTTGGTTATTTAAAATTATGGTTAGTAATTTTGCATTTTCATTATTGTCACCTATATGCCCGTAACACCTAAAAATTGATATTTGCGATGCTGGTCTTTTAAATCCTGCACCTCACTACGGCTTCTGTTTCCTAACTTTTTTGTCAAAATAAGAGGCACGCGTACAAATACAATGATGATCAGTCATATTTTTTTGTGGTGTATGCAGACTTATGGCGACAAAAAAAACAGTAAATACTGTAAAGAATTGATTTAAATCGGACCAAAAATGACAAAGATACAGCAATTGTAGTGCATTAGTTTCAAAAACGCGTCCGAGAATTAACCTAGTCGCTGTGACGTCATCTGTCGTATTCACCTCCCCTCTAAACACAACTAAAATATTTAACGTAAACAAAAACAATACATTGTTTTTGTTTTCACTTTTCGCGTGCATTCGAATACATATGCAATAGCTATGAAATTTGAGTAAAATCAAGCCGTTGTCGCACGGATCCCGACAGACGTCATCGTAACCAATTCAGCGGAAGCGCACGTTTCAAACTAGCCGTTCAGAAAACTTTAATAAATCCACCATTTATTGACGGATTTTAATAATTTAAAAAATAAAATGCTCAATAAGTTAATACACATACGATGTACTTAGTTAAAATCAGATTTGCTACTAAATGATTGATCCTCATTATTTATATATTATATAGATATTTGTCTGGTCAAGTCGGTGTATTATTTCCGCAGCATGGTTAAAGAAATAATCAAATAAATTACTGCACTCTTATTTATTCATTATGTATTTCATTATTTATTATTGTTATTTTCAGGCTATCATGAAGACCGCCATGAAGTTCAACCTGGGTCTAGATCTGAGAACGGCCGCGTATGCCAACTCCATTGAGAAGATATTCACCACCTACGCCGACGCCGGCCTCGCGTTCTAAAATCACAACACGAATTTAAGTATTGTATGCATTTTAAAAACCCTTATAGTACCTTAACTCGTAAGTATAACTTTTAAGACATTATATTCACAGTATTTTTTCTTCTTTTTTGTTGAAATCGATCATGGCTTTTAGAATTTATTTATAAGTGAATCATTGTTGAACTTTAAGTAAAACTGAATTTTTCAAGTGTATTGTCTTGATTTTCGAAATAAATTGTTTTACTGTTATAAAATGTATTTTTACTTTGCCCTGTTTACTAACAAAACTAACAATGCACTTATATTCACAGCTTTCATAATATTCAAGATTTAATAGAATGTGTAATGTGTATAGCAGGCAATTTAAATCGATGTTTGTTGTATTGTCTTGATTTTCGAAATAAATTGTTTTACTGTTATAAAATGTATTTTTACTTTTACTAACAAAACTAACAACACTAATGACCGGTGCTGGATTTTCAGGCTGGAAGTTCTTCAGTATGGCCCTTTAGTTCATGATTTTGTCAATAATACAATTTCTAATGAAATAAAGTGTTACGTAACGCTAAGCTAGTAAAGATATCCGTTATCGCACCAATATGTCATAATATAATGACAGACATTAAATAGTTAAGGTCTTTCAAAATCAGTTACCGATATTTTGGACATAAGATCTACTGTTTATGTAAAGACGTTTAAAGAGAAATAAAATTAAAAAATCTAAAAAAATATTGAGATATAGTCAAGTTAATAAAATTTCAATACGTACACTCTTTACGGCGCTGTTAAGGTCATTGTCCTCACACATTTGATTGTATTGATGTTATGGCAGTCTTTGCTTCCTTCTAAAATCAGCTGATTTTTTTGTGAGGTCCATTCATTTAGGCTGAGACTATATGATCCGGAATCCGGCGTGTCCGGGAAAATTCAGAGCACTGACAATAGAACTTTGCGCTACTACAATGGCCGTAATTAGTACCGGTGCTGGATTTGCAGGCTGGTCGGTGTGTTTGGCACATAAGTTATTTGATTTCGAACCATTATAATAATAGGTCTTTACCTACGAAATTGCCGTTCTGCAGTACTGGCCATTTCAAATCAAAATAATTTTTGTTTGGCTAAGAATTCTAATTTCAAATTAATTTTATTTTAAAAACATGGAATTCTTTTTCCAAAAGTAGTCATTTGTTTATTGATTAGTGTTACATTTTCATCGCATTTCAATCTTTTTCGTCACCATGATGGTGATACGTTAAAAATTCGAGTAATTATGGAATATGAGTACCGTCGTGGCAGCAACGCGGCACAAGCGGCACGCAACATCAACGACGTTTACGGAGCTAACACTACAAACCAACGCACCACCTGTTATTGGTTTGCTCGCTTCCGTTCTGGAAATTTCGACCTGAAAAATGAACCTCGCGGTCGTCCGAAGACTGGTTGACAATGACGAATTAAAGGCAATTGTGGAAGCTGATGAAACACAATCTACGGCTGAATTAGCAGCAGCTTTCGACGTTAGCGTCAAAACAGTATTGGTCCATTTGCATCAAATTGGCAAGGTAAAAAAGCTTGACAAATGGGTGCCCCATGAACTCAATGATCGCCAGCGCGAAGTACACATCGAGACGTGCCTTGCACTGCTCAACAGACACACAAATGAAGGAATTTTTTGCATTGCACTGTTACCTGCGATGAAAAATGGACTCTGTTTGATAACCGCAAGCGCTCAGCAAGTTGGTTGGATCCTGGTTCAGCACCTAAACAATGCCCTAAACGAAAACTTACCCCTAGAAAAGTGATGGTCACTGTTTGGTGGTCTAGCGCCGGTGTGATTCATCACAGCTTCTTACCAAACGGGGTGAGCATTACTGCAGATGTGTACTGTGAAGAACTGAACACAATGATGGAGAAGCTGGCACATCTCCAACCAGCATTGGTCAATCGCTCGTCTCCGCTGCTCCTGCACGACAACGCGCGACCTCATACTGCACAGCAGACGGTCTCCAAGTTGCAAGAACTGGGGTTGGAAGCTCTCCGTCATCCGTCCTAATCACCAGACCTTGCGCCTACAGAGTACTACTTTTTCCAGAATTTGGATAACTTCTTGGCGGGAAAAATTCAATACCCGAGAGGCAGTACAAAATGCCTTTGAAGAATTTGTTGCCTCCCGTCCAGCTGATTTCTTTAAGAAGGGCATCAATAAACTGCCACTGCGTTGGCAAAGATGCATTGATTGCATGGGTGATTACTTCGATTAATACAAATAAAAAATACATAAAAAAAAATCGTTTTTTTTATAAAAAACGGCAATTTCATAGACCTAATACATGTTATTACATCTATCAAAGATACTGGTCCAATATCCAATGGATCAAAGATATAATTACCTACGTGACTTCATCTAATTTTTGTCAAATAAACAAGGAAAGGAGATACAGAGACAAATGAAAGAGAAAGAGACTCTTGAGTTACTTGTAACTCATCAGTTAATTGAATGTTTTCGTAGGCTACTCTTATATTTTTTAAATGTGCCGCCAATTTTTTGTTTTAGGTTTTGATAATAATTGATATAAAAAATGGAAATCGAACAAACGCCAAATTTGATTGAACAACCACGAACAAACGACGGACTAGCGATTAAGCGAAGACAAAGTAAAAAAAATTGACTTGCGCCCGCCAACTTCAGGTCAGAATTTTTAAATAACTTTTACACAAAAATTAAAATCTAACAAACGTCAATTTTAATTGAACAATCACGAAGAAGCGATTAAGCGAAAAAAAAGTTAAAAATGTAGACTTGCGCCCGCCAACTTCAGGTCAGATCTTTTTTTTTGATTTAAAAACAACTAAAATCAAACAAACGCTATATTTGATCGAACAATCACGAACAAGCTATTTAGCAAAAAGAAAGTACAAAAGTTTGAGATGCGCCCACCAATTTCAGGTCAGAATTTTAAAAATTATTTTTACACAAAAATTAAAATCGAACAAACGCTAAATTTGATCGAACAATAACGAACAAACGATTTAGGAAGAAAAAAGTAACAAAAAATTGACATGCGTCCGCCAACTTAAGGTAAGAATTTATTTTTTGATTTATGAAAAAACTAAAATCGATCAAATGCCTTTGATCGAATGAAACGATGAACAATCACGAACAAACGATTTAGCATAGAAAAAGTAAAAAAAGTTAATTAGCGCCCGTTAACTTAAGGAAGCTCTGGGCGCTCTACCAGACCGAGCTGACGTATTTGTCAAATACTGCAATAAATACTCAGCTGAGCCGAAAAGCTACATCCCTAATAAAATTTTAGTTTAAATCGGAAAAAATGCTAAGTAGCGTACCTAGTGAAACTAAACACACCGGCATATTTAGCGGAACACAAAAAAAAAGGTCCATAATTAAAACAATATGGTTTTATTTTAAAATCTACTTACTACACTTCTTTTGTTATTTAAAGTTTCATTTGTTTTACTTAAAATGAGATCACATTAAGAACAGATTTTGCGAGTAAAGGCTATTTGTTAAAAATGGTACATTTTTGAACTTTTCATGTAACCGGGAAAAGTGAAAATGAATATTAAAATAACAATTAATTAAATTAGAAAAATGGTGATTAATATCGCGTATTTCCTCCACATGCTCTTATTAAAGTTTCTACCCGTCTAGGCATACTGAGAATAATGTTATCGATAGTCTCCTGGGATAGTCTCCGTCATTCCTCAACTACGGCGATTCACAGTTCACCCACGTTGGCAGGAGCTGGAATTATGGACTTAACTTTTCTTTTCAGCAACTCCCAAACGTGCTCTATTGGGTTCATATCCGGTGATCTCGCCGGCCACTCCATAACAGTGATATTCATACCATTAAGATAAGCTTGAGTTACCCGAGCGGTATGCGGCCGAGCATTATCCTGCATAAAAACAAAATCGTCATCGATATATGGGGCAAACGGTACGACATTTTCTTCTAAAACTTCTCTGATATAGCGGTCTGCAGTCAGACTCCCTCTGTCAATCACTACCAAGTCTGTGCGAGCTCCCAAACAAATGCCCGCCCAAACCATTATTGATCCACCACCGTATGCAACTGTAGTTTCAAAATTTGTCTGAATGTATCATCCTCCTTTGCGTCTGTATATTCTTTGCCTGCCGTCAATTTGATTTAAGAGAATTCTGCACTCATCACTAAACAATACCATACCTTACTCCATTGGTCCGCGTTCCAAAGTCGATGTTCCTGAGCAAAAGTTAACCCGTTTCTACGATGATTTACCTCGAGCCTTGGAGCCTTGGCGGGCACAAATGAACCCAAACCAGCTTCTTCGAAACTTCTTCGGACCGTACGCTCACTTACGGTTACACCCCGCACTGTTTCTAACTCATGTCGGGTTTGGACGGCCGTCAAACGGGGGTTCCTGCGTACACGAAGCCGAATGAAACGATCATCCCTACTCGAAGTGCGTCTTTTTCTGCCTTGTCCTGCTCTTCTCACATAAGTACCGGTCTCCCTGAACCGTTGGATACTGCGATGGATCGTTGAAACTGGTCGACGAAGATCTCTGGATATCACTCTGTAGGTTTGACCATTTCTTCGCATTTCGAGTGCCCTGGCAATCTCCGTTGGGGCTAAGTCAGGCATAATTCAATCCTCAACTCCAAAAAGATACGCGATTAAAAAAAACTAACAAAAAAACAGTATTTCAATGAAATTTTAAATCAAACTCAGAAGGAAGAAATACTCGAAGTTCGCTCCAGATAAGGTGTATTTGAATAAAATTAAAACAATTGCATAAAATGTGATGTTCAGTTGTTTTCTTAATTTGAAAATGTTTCTTTTTAAATTAAATGACGTATAAACCAGCCAGCAACCTTATATGATACTGATATCAAACCTTTATTTTATGTTCCGCTAAATATGCCGCTGTGTGTATGTAGAAATAATTCGACCAGAAATAAGAAGTAAGTATCGTAAAATTTCGAAATTTCAACATAAAATTACATGAACTCAAAACGCCATTCAGTGTTGCCGCGTATGCAAGAATCAAGTTCCAATATTTTTATGATGTGTATTTACGATTTTTGTCACGATTTTTGTATTGAAAAAAATTTATGAAACATCTAAAGTGGCCTTTTTAGACCCCCAGATTTCGAGTTAGGCCATATTTACTGACCCGTAATTTTTGTATTTATCAGGTGTTGCGAATAGAAAACTAATTTGGGATTGATAAATAATTTCTTTCGTATTTCTATGTTTAATGGTCATGTGAGTGGTGCAACAGTTGATAAGAAATGAAACGTTTCTTCCCCTCTCTACCCGCGCGGGGAATGTTTTCTGTCCGTCTCGGAAGACAAAAACATTATATGTACAATGTTTTTGTCTTCCGAGACGGATGTGTTGAAATGTTTTGATGTATTGTGTAATGTTTCGAAAAAAACACGCGCAGGAGACGCGCCTTTAGACAACTTGTTAATATACAATCTAGAACCCATTTTCGTATATCTTAAAAAATAACGATTAAACAAACAATTTAAATTTACAATATGAAAGAGAGCTATTTTATTTGCCATTAAAAATGTAAGGCGGTAGCTACTTGTGACATAACAAATCGTTTTGCGAGAAAGAGATGGGGAATTTTTTTTGCATATAATTTTTAATCACGTCAACCAAAATATCAATTTTTTTTTAGATTTATATTTCAGTATTTAACAATTTTGAAACTTAATTTATAAAAATGTGATAATTCACACTAGGCAACATCCCTATGGAAAAACGCTCTTTGTCCCCCGCCACATTGAAGGATTATTAAAAAATTCTGTTTATTTTGTTCCCATTTTTAAATATATTGTCAATACTGTTGGAAAGGTTTAGATCTTTTAGATAAACACATTGTGTAATTTATAGGTTATATTTAATGTCATTTTGTAAAATGTTATACTTCTCCTACTTCAGTTAATAATGTCTTATATGTCAAAACTCAAAATGTATCCGACTGAAGGTCTTTGTATCCATGGTCATGAAAAATTAAAAAAAAAAAAAAAACGCTCTTTACACCGAGTCCAATTTCGATACTTTTTATCAAGTATTTACTGTCGTTTTTTTGTTTAATTTTTTGTAACACAAAGATCGTGACGCAAAATAATGATAATTATTTAATAATTTTCTAATTTAATCTAAGAACGCAGCTCTAATATTTTTACTTACGTGTCAACTCCAAAACGGTGATCGACTGTCAAAGTCAATGTCAAACAATGCTATAGGAATTGGGATTATAAGGGAATTTCATGAAAGTAAAATCGTTAAAACGGTGTAAAGGAAAAAACAGAAGAAGTTTGTTGTCAAAAACAAAATGTTAAATTTACTTTTATTAGTAACAATACTAGTCGGCTTACTAAATGGTATATTTTCCAAGAGTGTAGAACTCACATTTGAGTTACCCGATAGTGCAGTGGAATGTTTTTATCAAGAAATTGAGAAGAATACATCAGCTTCTTTAGAATACCAGGTATAATTATAATTGTTGTTCTTTTCAAATAAGAAATAACAAGAATTTATCCATTGATATAGCTTTCCTAAAATCAATGACTGATTTTCCTTGAATGCCTTAATCAACACTTATGTGGCACAAATTGACACAGTTTAACAAATAACTCAAAAACGTTCTCATTTCAGGTTATTACAGGCGGCCAGTACGATGTTGACGTAAAAATAGAGGCTCCAAATAAACAGATTCTATACCAACAGCAGAAAAAGCAATATGATTCCCACCAGTTCACTGCTGAGCAAACAGGTGATTTATTGTGTTTTTACATAAATATCATGATATAGTAGTAAGTTAGTAATAAGTTTTACATGTACTACATAATTCTTCAAGGTTAAATAAAGTAGTATAAAGTGTACAGACATTAAAATCAATAAAAAATTTATAACATACAGACAATAATTCTTATCACTTTTGTATTCTAGGTGTCTACAAAGTGTGTTTCAGCAATGAATTCAGTACATTTTCCCATAAACTGGTGTATATGGAGTTTAATGTTGGACCCGAGAAGAAGCTTCCAGGAGTTGGTGATCATGCAACCGTCCTAACACAGGTTTGCTATTTGTTTACCAAAAAATTTATTTACTTTTATGGTGAATTGGTAATTGATATTTTTTTTATTTTTATGTAACTTTGCATTCCTGTAACATTGTATTTCCATATTATGTTGAGGTACAAACATAATATATATTTTTTTGTTTCAGTTGGAGACTTCAGCTGAAGAAATCCACTCGGCACTCAATAGAATTATTGACCACCAAACCCACCATAGGCTAAGAGAGGCTCAGGGCAGAAAAAGGGCAGAAGATCTCAATGAGAGAGTTTTTTGGTGGTCTACAGGCGAAACTTTAGCTATAGTGTGTGTAGCTTTTGCTCAAGTTATGATTTTAAAGAACTTTTTCAGTGACCGACCAACACTATACAATTGAATGTAATAGTAAATATTTATAGTATAATAATATGTCATAAAATAACTTACAAGTTTTAATTCCTTTTAGACCAAGCTTATCATAGTTCTTTTTATCATTGTTAAATTATATTCAAAATAACTACTATTTTTATAAAAAAATATAATCCGACCATATAAATTATATTATAGCCTATGTTACCCAGGCTATTATTACAAATCTTTATAGATTCGTAATAATAGCCCAGGTAACATACTTCTTATTTATTAAAATCGGACCAGTAGTTTAGACACTATAGTGCAGTAGAACAAACATACATACAAAGACTGCCAAAATCATTACACTTCAACTACTACTTTGATTTATCTACTAGAGCTCCAAGCAAAGCTCGGTTACCCAGGTACTTTACTGTTAAAAAAGAAGTGCAATGACACATTATTATAGTTAAATTTAATATATTTGTAGATTAATTAAAGTAGATCTAAATGGAGTATATCTGTGTGACCAATTTCTTTCAAATAAGGCATGCAAGTATACTATGAATTAAACCAATTCAATGGTGATGTTTAAAAACGACATGGATGTTTATTGAGTAAAACAAAAATATTCTAATAGAATTTATTCAAATTACAAGATCTTTGAATTTAGAGTAACAATTTGTATAAAATATAATAAAATAATATTATGTATACTATATATACAATATGTTACATCAATAGAAATATTGTTGTAACAATATTTTCTAAAAGATTTTTGATGTTAGTGTTGTTGAAGAGATAATGTTTTATACTCATTCTTTTATTATTAACTGCCTTAATTTTTCTGTTATAATTGTAACTACTAGTCTTTATTTAAATGTTTTCAAAGAGTAAAGTTGACATAATATTTAAAATAGCACTAGTAGTGCAAACACACCATTCACTAAGGCACAAGGATAAGCAATGAGTGGCCTCTGCTCTGAATCCCCCGACATGGTTACAAAAAGCCGACTCGCTGAAAGGGCAGACCAAATAACAGCTACTGCTGACAAACTCATACCGATAGTACCCTCAAGTGTAATGAATATCCCCAACCCAGCCAATACTACCATAGGCAACAAACAGTAACCCAAAACACTTGCTACACTCAACACAGTAAACACGCCTTCTGTGCGACTCATCAGTGACAGAAGGAAGTACATTAAAATCACAGACATAACTGATAAACCATACACATAGCCAAAATGGGCTTTGTTACCAGACAAAAATAGACAGACTGCTAAAGCTAGGCAAAAAGCAATAGGTCCAGCTATATCTGTATCTTTTAGCAAGAAATTGGCATCATCGGCTTTTGATTGCCCATGGAATGGATTAAGTACAGCAAGAGTTTTCTCTAATATTCTATCTGGATATATTTCTAATTCATCAAGCAGAGGTGGCTCATCAAACTCCGATGACTCTGTCGGTGCATCTCCAGGTATTGGCGCAGGAGTAAATATAGTTGGATTGTAGTACTGATTGTTGTTTGCCGGGATTCCTGTTTGGCCTCCTTGATCAAAAGAATAGTCTTGTTGATCAGTGGTAAAATTTTGGAAGTCTAAAAACAAAAAATGTAGTATCATTTGCATTGGCACCACAGTTCAATAGCAAAAACATTTAACAGCAGTGTGTTGACATTAGATTTAAATTCATTGTACAGTCGAAAATTTAAATAGAAGGTATGCTCAATAACAAAATTATTTGTACCTAAAGTTTGTGCTGCATCTCCAAAAGTATTAGAAGTATTGAATGAATAATTAGGAGCACTATTTTGAGTTTGCCACTGATAATCGTTTTGATTGGGGTAAGAGGTCATTTTCATATAATATTGTTCTTTGCGCACCGATTGTAATTTTTTATAATGGTTTTCGCAGCTTTTTTTACCAGACCTTTCAATTATGACCATATAAATTCATTATTATGATTTAAATCACTGTCTTAGAAAGTAATATTCCACATCTATGAGCCAAAATTCTGATTTCACTTATAATGACATTGACATTTAGTATGACATCCTCATGACAACACAACACTTTTGACAACATTCGATTTTTTTTTTATTTTAAGGCCTGTAAGTGGCTATGAAGTAATTTTTTAACAAAAACATTATTTACTGAAATTTTTGCTTTTTGCATAGTAATATGATTCAATCAAACAAATTTCAACTTATTGATTTCTTATGTTTACGCGAATATTGTTCATTGTTTTAGATACACGGATTGTGTCGCGGTGCAATTTTCTTTTTCCCGACATTTCGGCTATTTTCCAGCAGCCGTGGTCACGGGAGGACTGGAAACGGGAGAACTTTATATGAATTCTCGTATGTGAGCTCGGAAGTTAGACGTTGAACCGAAGTTTTAGCAACTTAGCCATTGGAACAAGTTTAAATTCAGAGAAGTCTGTACTTATTTAGTACCTTGCAAATATAAATATTCCACTAGACTTTGAAACTGGTCTGGACTCTTTAAGATAAAGTAGACTGGACTAGTCTGCGCTTCGCCATGGCCCATGTACCTTTCTTTTGTTACTTAAACTTTAGCCGTGCTTTTAAAATTAATAACTTTGTAAAAGTTGTTTTAATGAATATTTTATAATATTAAATTGCAAATATTGGGATTTTGTTAAAATAAAAATAAGAGAAATAAATATAAATCTGGTATGGCATATTTTATTTTCGTTAGATTAATGGAATGATTGTCAGCTTTGTAAAAAGTAGAATACAAAGTATATAATAATATATCGATAGTAAGGTTATCTTTGTAGATAAATAGATAGATACATAAAACTAATACACATTACACAATAACATTGCTGCTGCTACAGTATTTTGTTACTTGTTACTCTATATTATTCTTGGCTTTATGCTATGTTAAATTGTTAAAGATAAATAATAAGTTACATGGTCACTCACTGGCTATTATTAAATAGTCTATGTTGTACAAAGACCGTAGAGCAAAAGCTAGGGTTTTTGGATGGTCGATATACATAATATTTACTTTTTTCTATTTGATGGTTTACAGTTCTCAAGTACCATTTAATAAAGCGAAATAGCTTCAGATACCAAAATAGTAGGCGATAGCCATTTAAGTATAACTTACTGTAAATGTTGCCTTCCGATCCATGCGACCGCGACTAGCAAACCAGCGAATCAGATTCTCTGGCCTCTTGTCGAGCGGATCGTTTTGTGCTCCATCTACATAAATTCATACTAAGCAGTGGCTCCGCGACCCTTGTATTACCATAAATATAAAATACGATAGCTTTTACAAATATCAATAAAATATTATGTTATTGCATAAACGCGAAAAATACGCATAGAAAATTAATATGCCTGTTGTAAATGGAAAAACTTTTAAATTTTGGACACTTTTGAGAAGTACTACTAACCAAAATATTATGAGCGATATTAAATTTAGGATAACACGATATATTCATTGAGACTATAGTTTTATATAAATATTTAGACTAAATGCAGCAAGGAATTATATTAATATTCATTATAATACTAAGCGCCATCTATGCTCTAGTTACGCACTTTGAAAATTTAACATCAATAAATAATTAATATTACCTATATTTATTATCGCTTAAGAAAGTTATGGTACATATAGTAAATTAAATGTAAGAATTTGTTTAAATAAATAATGTTTTATAATATCAGTTAATTAATGCAATGAAACTATCTTAAAAAAAAAAAACTTTTAAACACAAATCAGGTATCAGGTACTTACTACTTCACATTTTCACCCTTACATTCAACATAATTTTACACTTAAAAATAAAATATTACTCACTCTTCATTTTATATTAAGAAAATATAACATTTATAAAAACAAATTATAACTACCCTAACAAACACCGTAAAAATAAAATTATTCGATGTTTACAAATAAACGCAATATTTTTTTAAGAAGTCGAAATTGAGTTTTAAATGGGCATCAATTAATGATACAAGCTTGCCTTTAAAACCTGAAAATAATTTTGAGGTAAAAACAAATTATTTGCAATCTAAAAACGTGGAAACATAACATAGAAAAAGTGTAAATTGTTTGCAGATTTTGCGTAGGGCAATGTTAAGATTTGAGTATATTATTTCATTTTTGTGTTGCAGGTCATGCACGAATTTATAATAGACGCGACAGCTATCATTGTGATGATTAGTACATGGATTATACCGGTGATATGAGTATAGTAGTCAATACGTGCTTAAATACAATCTCTAAAAGTTACAATCTTACTATTTAGGTTGATAATAATTTTAAGGTACTATTTTATGTTAATGGACATGTTATATGTTCAATGGGTACCTAGTATGGCTACACGTGAAGTATTTAAATTAGAATTTATCACAAATTCTAAAAGTCACATCAAAAATATAGGAAATGAAGTCACTTACACAGTAGAGTTTGTCTCATTACCCTGTATACATCGATATTTCAAATTGGTGTTCAAATTTAGGACTGTTTTAGGATGAGTTATAAGCTAAATATTATATCACTGTCATTATTTTTTGGCCATTAGAGGATGTATGTTTGAATATGTCATATTATTAGTACATATTTCATTATATATTATGTACAATATTCATTTGTACAGTTCATATTTATAAAATGTCACTTATAAACGGAGATTGCAATTTTAAAATCCTTTAAAATTCATATTTCGGCTACCAACTAAAAACAATAACGAGTAAAAAATACACAATCGTCATATATATCACAGATACCTAAGGAAGTAAGTAGATTACATCTATGTTGAGGTACTATACATTGAATATATTATGTTTAATATAAATTATTAATAAATAAAAAGCACTCAAAAAACTCTTTCGCGGGCAGCGATAAAGTTGAGATAGTATGGACTTAAACATGAAAATAGTCACTGACAGTAGCATCCGCACCGTTGTTCATACTGCTCTTAGCATCTGCACCACTGGGGACATTGATTTTCTCGTAGCCAGCCGAAGAATCCGATCTATCGATTCCACAATTTTCCATATCATTGTTGACTTTTTCGTATGGTGGTTCCTTTCTAGATAGTTCAAAATATTTGACGCTTTCATAATTTGGATCCTTTTTCGATCTCACCGAGTCATACTTCGAATCTTTTGACCTCATGGACTCATATTTCGGGTCCTTGCATTGTAAAGATTCATAATTTGGTTCCTGGTTGTTGACGCTTTCATAATTTGGATCCTTGGGTCTAACTGATTCATAGTTAGGGTCGGATTCACTGCCGGTGGTGTACAACGGATCATTAGACATGGATTCGTAGTTAGGATCCGTCGACTCGTCATTGTTATTAGCAGGCCAGTTTGGTTTGCCGAATCTCTTGTTAACTACAGAGTAGGTTGGTTGGACCTTGTAGTTTGGTGCGATAGTCGCGTACGGTGGGGTCGGGGGTTCGTTTCTCAGCACTTCGTAATTCGGATCAGAGTCCGAAGTGTTGTTGTCGGCTTTAGCGATTTTTTCGTAGCCGGCGTCGCTACTTATAATACTGTTTGGTCCGCTATCTGCTAAATTATTCAACTTCAACAAGTTATTGTTCGTTAGGTTGTAGGTTTGCGTTTTATTCACTTCTTTGACAGTTTCATAGCCCGGGTCTCTATCGGATGTTTTTCTATCTTTGCGCGCTATGGTCTCGTACCCGTGGTTCGAGGACTGCTTACGGTCTATGGTCTCGTAGCCGGGATCATCACCTCGAAACTTCATGTTGCCGGGAGAATCGATGAGGTCTTTGGATTTCTTTATCGCCTCCTCCTTCGCCTTGACCTTTTTCATGACTTTAGCGTACATCTCCTCGACGTTTCTGGATGGACTTTCTGAGGATCTGTGCTCTGACGTGAGACTCGTGTTAGGCTCGGCGGAGGAATAGTCACTGTAGCTGGGGGGACCATCAATAGAGTTGTACAGATTGTCAGCTGCATTGTCTTTTTGGTCGATGTCAAAATTCAGCTCCTTGGCAACTAGAGGTCGGATAAGATCCCCTGAACTGAACCTGTGCTTCTCGACGGGATAATTACACCCGTAGAAATCGGACGAGCTGACGCAACTGTTGTTTCGCTGGTGCTTCTCATTCAGACTGCGACGTAATTTGTCATGGTCGAAATGGAGATCGCCTAATGGAAAAAATAAATCAAAATTAATTTGAAGTAATCATAAAATAAAATGAATCTTTCATTTTTTTTTAATTTTAATAGATCAGATAACTTACCTGTGCTCGACATTCGATGGTGTCTTTGAGTATTTTGCGTCGCATGTGACGCCACGTAGGACGTGTGCGCTCCGGAGTTTGAGGCAGTATGCGTCACATGAGAAGTGTGCGACGTGTGCGGCGCGTGGGATACATGCGATGCGTGGGACGCATGCGACGCGTGAGACGCATGCGTCGCGTGGGATGCATGCGATGCGTGGGATGCGTGCGACGCGTGAGATGCATGCGTTGCGTGGGTTGCATGCGACGCGTGGGATGCATGCGACGTGTGGGATGCGTGCGACGCGTGAGATGCGTGCGTCGCGTGGGATGCATGCGATGCGTGGGATGCGTGCGTCGCTTGCGGCGGCGGAGGCAGTGGTGAATTTGCTTGTCGTTTCTCCGGTTTTGGTGAGCCCAGCGCGCCCGTCGAATTAGAACATGAGGACATCGAGGCTGTAAATAAAGAGTATATAAAATACTTTTGTACTTACTTAACTTAAGCAGGGTTAATATTCATCTTTTATACTTTCAATACTTTTTTTTGCATTCAAATGACATTCAAGCTATTTACGGTAATATGTTTCTGTTGTAACGTAAAAAAACAGAGGAAGTTACCTTGTCTCGAGTGATTTGAATTTGAAGTCGATGCTCCAATTTCGGGAGGTGCGCTTCTCCTGAAAAAAGTTATTTTTTGTTATAATCACAGCAAATATAACCATTGTGTTAAATGATGTTAAGTGTTAGTGACTATACTCTTCACACGCGTTTTTCAAACGTTGAATAAAAGCCCCGCGTAAACGAAGCGCTGCGAATACATTGACCAACCGCCTAGGTTGATGAAACACTAGCGTGAGGTCACCAGGGGCGTGCGCTCCATATAGGCAGAAATGCAGTGCTTTACTTGTCATTCACAGATATTTTAATAAAACGTTCGTACGTTTTAGATAATTTTAATTAATAGTAAATAAATTAATTAAAAAATATAATAACTTTAAAACGCCTAATATCTTATAAATAGCAACTCATGCAGTAGCTTTGTGCAGGACAAATCATCGCATGTATGTGTAATTTTCATACTTCGCAAACGCACACACCCATGAATATCGGCATAAATAAACAGCATAAAGTCATGCGGCTGGAGATGGCCGAACCGAGAGCCGAGCCGAGAGCTTCGGTTCGGCTCTCCGATCGCTTACGAAAACCGCCGAACTGGCTTGTTGGAAATTATTCGTTGCCTATAATCCGAGTAAAAACAATACGACGCGAATCTAATGAATCATGTACGCACAATATGCATTTTTGTTTAGTAAGGTATTATTTGTTTAAATAGAAGAAACGTTTTGTGTTTCGCGGGGGCCATATTGCATATTTCATGTGATAAGCATTGTTTACAATTTAATCGCTCCAGTTTATTTATAGCTTTCTTAAAAGATTTTTCATTTTAACATTTGAAAGTGTGTACATTTAACAGTTTATTACCGAGTTTCTATAATAATTGTAGTGATTTGCTTTTACTAGCACTAGCTAGTAAAAGCAACTAACTCACTAGAGTTAGTTGATTTTTTAAAAATGTTATTTGATTGTGAGGTTTGCGTTGATAATGTGTGTTTATTAAAAATTAAAAATACAAACAAGTTCTCACAATTGTCATTCAGTGAAAAGATTCAAATTTTGTCTAAAGGTAGGTGTGTACCCGAGTTACAACAATTAAACCAGCAAAAACATAATGTAACTCGAAAATTTCATGTTAAAAGTTATGAAACGTCAAGCTGGCTGTGTGGTTGTGTACATACGACTAAATTATATTGTTTTCCTTGAAAATTGAAGCTGACTTACTGGTGAATAGTTATAATATTTTAAAATATGCTTATTATTTTACTTATTAGAATTTCTTCCGCCGCGACGATCGATCGCTGTTTTGTCTGCGTTGCCGTAGAAGATGTACATGAATAGTAGTACATCTAAGACTTGCTCTGTTGGCATGGTTTCGACTTAGAGATACGTCGCTTGGCTGTAGCTATGCTAAAAATCTATAAACGAAAAAGTTTTTGTGACCGAGTACATCGCCGCATGCCCAGTGTCAAAATTCTGTGCACGCCACTGGAGGTCACCCTCATACCATACAAAATACTATAATATTATTTTACCTGGCATGGTGTGTGACGTCAGCGTGCAGTACGTGCGGCGCTTGCGCGGGCGCATCGCGGCGGCGCGGCTCGGGCGCGATCTGCGCGTACGTATCCGAACCCTCGCCGACACTCGCCTCTTCTATCGCCGCGTACATCTCATCTGTATTATTTTAATGAATTATTTTTTTATAATAAATCCTAAGAACTATTGTTTTTAAAAAAGGTAAAACTTTTAACGTTCACTTACCGGAATCGTCCGACACGGTGGCATAGTGTGGTGTGCGTGCGCGTCCGCTCTGCGCGCGGATGTTACTTAGCGGTTCGCGCACAGAAATGCTGGTGTAACCCTCTATTGAAAATAATTCAAAATTAATGTTACTTTGCTAGATTATTTCATTATTAGTACATTTTTTTACACTATTGAATAGCGAGCAAAATACAACATTTTTCTAAACCGTAATTTCAAGACATCTTCTCGATATTCATGATAGTCACAGGAGGTCAGGCTCTGTGACGTCACTGTGCTGTACTCACTAGCGGAGTCTGTGGAGTCGCCGCTGAAGTGCGCGGGGTCGGGCGCGGGGCGTGGGGAGGGCGGCGTAATATACGGCAGCTCCGCGCTCGACGCCAGCTGCCCGCTGATCGCCACCGACGCCGGAATGAGCACGGACTCTGAAAACATTATATTTTATTTTATGATATAATATACAGATGCCGACAAAGAACATTGGGTTTTTTACTATGGAACAAAATTACCCACGGACCAAAGGTAAAATTATGTTACATGTAAGTGTAATTACAACGGCATACCGCATAGGTCGCATTACACATATCTGCAGGAGGTGGGGTAAATACTTACTGTGATATTTTAACTCATAAAAAATATTAATATGTTACATAATAAACACACCGGCATATTTAGCGGAACACAAAAGAAGGTCCATAATTAAAAAAATATGGTTTTATTTTAAAATCTACTTACTACACTTCTTTTGTTATTTAAAGTTTCATTTGTTCTACTTAAAATGAGATCACATTAAGAACAGATTTTGCGAGTAAAGGCTATTTGTGAAAAAATGGTACATTTTTGAACTTTTCATGTAACCGGGCAAAGTGAACATTAATATTAAAATAACAATTAATTAAATTAGAAAAATGGTGATTAATATCGCGTATTTCCTCCACGTGCTCTTATTAAAGTTTCTACCTGTCTAGGCATACTGAGAATGATGTTATCGATGGTCTCCTGGGATAGTCTCCGCCATTCCTCAACTACGGCGATTTGCAGTTCACCCACGTTGGTAGGAGCTGGAATTCTGGACTTAACTTTTCTTTTCAGCAAGTCCCAAACTTGCTCTATTGGGTTCATATCCGGTGATCTCACCGGCCACTCCATAACAGTGATATTCATACCATTAAGATAAGCTTGAGTTACCCGAGCGGTATGCGGCCGAGCATTATCCTGCATAAAAACAAAATCGTCACCGATATATGGGGCAAACGGTACGACATTTTCTTCTAAAACTTCTCTGATATAGCGTCTGCAGTCAGACTCCCTCTGTCAATCACTACCAAGTCTGTGCGAGCTCCCAAACAAATGCCCGCCCAAACCATTATTGATCCACCACCGTATGCAACTGTAGTTTCAAAATTTGTCTGAATGTATCGTTCTCCTTTGCGTCTGTATATTCTTTGCCTGCCGTCAATTTGATTTAAGAGAATTCTGCACTCATCACTAAACAATACCTTACTCCATTGGTCCGCGTTCCAAAGTCGATGTTCCTGAGCAAAAGTTAACCCGTTTCTACGATGAACTACCTCGAGCCTTGGAGGCTTGGCGGGCACAAATGAACCCAAACCAGCTTCTTCGAACCTTCTTCGTACCGTACGCTCACTTACGGCTACACCCCGCACTGCTTCTAACTCATGTCGGGCTTGGACGGCCGTCAAACGGGGGTTCCTACGTACACGAAGCCGAATGAAACGATCATCCCTACTCGAAGTGCGTCTTTTTCTGCCTTGTCCTGCTCTTCTCACATAAGTACCGGTCTCCCTGAACCGTTGGATACTGCGATGGATCGTTGAAACTGGTCGACGAAGGTCTCTGGATATCACTCTGTAGGTTTGACCATTTCTTCTCATTTCGAGTGCCCTGGCAATCTCCGTTGGGGCTAAGTCAGGCATAATTCAGTCCTCAACTCCAAAAAGATACGCGATTAAAAACAAACTAACAAAAAACAGTATTTCAATGTAATTTTAAATCAAACTCAGAAGGAAGAAATACTCGAAGTTCGCTCCAGATAAGGTGTATTTGAATAAAATTAAAACAATTGCATAAAATGTGATGTACAGTTGTTTTCTTAATTTAAAAATATTTTTTTTTTTAATTAAATGACGTATAAACCAGCCAGCAACCTTATATGATACTGATATCCTTTATTCATTTCATTCATTCATTTTATCCAAACCTTTATTTTATGTTCCGCTAAATATGCCGGTGTGTGTATTATCATTAACAATAGATCATTAAAATAATTACGAAAAATGAAATGTGACTGAAAATTGTATAATGTAATAACCAAAAGTATTTTGGTTTGTGGTCGCGACTTTTTTTAAGAAGCGGGTAAAAGACATTATTAAGTCTTTTGCTCTAGTCACACATTACTAAGTGCACTGTCGGCCTTGTTCAATGGCATAGAAGAGGTCTGAAATTAGCTGACAAATGCATATTCTTCGGCTGTGTACATTCATTTTAACAATACATTTTATATTGTTACTTTTTTATTTGGCATTTAATAAGTTATACTTAGTAGTTTCCAATGTCGTTGGAGAGTTTTGATTATTTTTTAACTCGCTGGCTGTGGTGACCTTATATTTCTACTCAATATTACTATGTAGTTGAACATAATTAGTCTATGTCATTCTAGGGACCAAGCGATGATGACATCATTCTGTATGCAATCTCGTTATAATATATATCAGTCATGAACTAATGTATCCCATTTTGCTAATTGTGTTAAACATTTGCTAAGCTGCTAATTTATTCTGTCACTAAATTTTTCGTGACAAAATCATATCAAGACTACTATTTCCCGAGGCTCCGCCCGCGTTAATAACCCGCGGGAGAACTGTACTTTTTCAGGATAAAAAGTAGCTTATGTGTTAATCCAGAGCCAAAACTACTACCATACTAAATTTCATCAGATCCGTTCAGTAGTTTTTTCGTGAAAGAGTCACAAACATATCTATCCATTCATCCACCCCCAACAAACTTTCACATTTATAATATTAAGTAGGATTTTTGTCAAATTTCTATTAATTCCATTGCAATCTTGATTATATTTTTTATTATAGTTTATTTTTTTACATACCAGCGGCTGACGGCACAGCTTCTCGTTCATCGATCTGGTTTCCAATCTCTGAGTTCTCATCGAGAGTTATTTCCACTGTCCTGAAAATTATGTTATGATTTAAATTAATAACGAATTAATTTTGTTATGTTAGTCTTTTAATAGTTTAAGTTGTTATATTATTAAGGAACCTAGATAGAAATCTCGAGTGTAGATAATAATTTAGGGAACAAATATTGCAAAATAATCAATTTATATGTATTTTTGACCGCGATAAAATCGTTAAAGGCGATGAGTAATATTCACGTAAGAAATCACAGACATAATTTCCGTGAAAAATAATCACAATGCTTTTATTAAACATTTTTAGGTAGGTACAATATTCCTTTCAACGAATGGGAATAATATAACAGTTACGAATATTTTGAAATCTAATTTACCACTTTCAAAAATTCAGTTCTAACAAGCTTTTGCCTGCGGTTTCGCCCGCGTGGGATAGTGTTCTTGGATAAAAAACTTATTTAGCAAATAACTCTACTCACTGCAATATACTTCTGTATACAATATTGAAAAAGTTTTTATGGTTTCGTACACCAATGGGTAAAAACGGGACTTTCATCACCTCGACGCGACGTGCGAGACCGCTTGATAGTATATATTTTTCGCGCTTGAATATATATTTTACGATGTCTTCTAAATATCTTAATATTTATTTAAACTGTATGGTTTGAAGGGCTACTATACTGTGTTATCATGCTTAAAGTGAATAACGTATTTAATTTGGTAAGGATCATACTGTACCGTCTAAATAGCTTCTGAAAATACCATACATAATTATAAGTATGAACGGGCACGGGCAGTTTTATTAAGTAAACCGCTATGTCTCTGCGTTTTAAATCTGTAATATCTTCGAAAATATTTGTTCAAATTACATGCTGTAAAGAGCCATATTGATCTACATTTAATGCACAATGTATTTAAGGTACTTAATTGCATAAGGATTAATGCTGTATTGTTTCAAATCGCTTTGTAAATAAGCCATTAATTCTCGTATAAAGTAAAGGAAAAAAAATTGTTATTGTGGGTTATCACTAAGAGATAGCCACTAAGAGATATACTATCGCGGACTATTTTGTAGACCTTTCTAAGGTATAGCTCCCCCCCCCACACTGATTTCAGTGACGGTGGCCGGTTTAATTGAAACCAGGCCAGCTACGCAGGAGTTATTTTATAGTGCCCAAGTGTGTGCGCAGTACACAAGAGCACTCTCTCTTCCTTTACTCTCGTAACCCAGTGGGACGAATAACCGACACGACTGGTGAGATATCAGGCGCAGGTCCGACTTTTTACATGCCCATCCGACGCATGGATCATCTTTCTTGTCAGACAATCAGGTGATCAGCCTGCATTGTCCTAACCAAACTTGGAAACAAGATTTTTTGTTGTTCCAATGCGGGAATCGAACCCACGACCTCCGAGTCGAGAGCCAAGCTCTAAACCACTAGACCACGGAGGCTGTTTACAAAATGTAGGACATTATTTTGATTTATCTCGTAGGGTTCAGCCAGCGTTTGCAATGTAGCTATGCGCAAAAAATGTGTTTATTTACGACATTAGAAACCTCTAAAATTATCAGTGCTTCTCTACTATATTATGCATGTTATATACATATAAACCTTCCTCTTGAATCACTCAATCTATTAAAAAAACCCCGCATCAAAATTCGTCTTGCGGTCACCTATATGATGCTGGGTTTGTTCTCTCATCAATGTGGAGATTCATTGAGATCATATTGAGAAGACCAGAGTCCCAGGAGTGGTGACGTGACGTCGGTAACGATATCCTTGTAAATATGAAAATGTTAAATGAATACACGCTTGGTCGCTATCGGCATTTCATATCAGTCATTGAATGTCTAGTAGAGGTGTTTTACAATTTACTAAGGGCGCATTTACAAAATGTGTTTGACAGTGGCCTAGTCCGTACTGACATGTCTTTAAAATTGGTTTTGTGCAAAAAATCCAGAATGTGACCAAATAGAATAAGTATAAGGCTGGGACTATATGCTCCGGAATCCGGAAGGACGTAGAATATTCTAAGCATTGAAAATAGAACTCTGCGCTAATACAATAGAGTTGAAAATCGAGGTATTACTACGTAACTCTTAACTTAGCTTGAAAAGCTATTAAATTATAATAACTTACTAGTGGCCGAAATTCGTTCTTAATTCATAATATAACTTTTAAGTTGTGAACTCAAGAGTCGACGTATATATATTTTTTTTTCTTTGGGACAACAAACAATTGCGCAATATGCCTAATTCTAACAATATGGTTAATTCTAAATAAAAGCTTCAAGTAATTACGCAACCAGCACCGATATCCACAACATAACATATTTTGTCCGACAAAGAACGAATAAAATAACGTTTCGTTTACACTTCTACAAAGAACGGATTTATAGATTATACATTCCTTCAATATTTCTTTAAAAAAATGTAATATTTAATAATATAAATACCAAAAAAAGTTTAGTCTGTATTTTTTATATTGAAAAAAAAAATGATTTTCATTAATTTTTACGTAGATATTAATATTATTATTGCCTAGCATATTAATATCCATATTTTTTTAACAACTACGTAAAACGGAATGCGGATCATTGCCATTCGAAAAAAGTTCTTCTTCTTCTTATTCTTTAAAGTGGCTCCTTAGTGATTCGCCAATGTGTTATGTTGACGAAAACTCTGCCTTATGAGTGGGTTGTATGAATGAGGACCACGGTGTACAGGAGGAAGTCTATTGAATAATCTAAAACCTAGAACAGACAAATTTGGGGCCAGTACCACAGTATGTACATAAGTATGTTATATATACTATGTACATAGTTTCAGTAAAAGGAGTATTTACAAAACACAGAACAGATTTAAGGTGGGTAGGGCGAGGAATTGTAGGAGGGAGGGATCATATAATGAGAATTGTTTTTTGGGCAGCGAAAAAAAGTTCTGCTGTCAAGTGTCAAATAAAGTCAATTAATATAAATCAAATAGGTAATTTATAATATGGACCTATGCAGCCCGAAATAAATGGAATTTAATTTAATTTATTTAAATTATCTATACTACACGGCTAATTCTGCGGCAGCTATAACTAAATATATACTTTACGCAGTTATTCGTATCGCTGGCTCAAATGTTTGTTTACTGCTGTTTTGGGATCGGAAAGTATATTGTGTGTTTCTCCAGTTGCGAAATAGGATCAGTTACTTGTATATTGTGGTGGTAATATTTGTTTACATTTATTCGTTTATACAATGACCAGTAATTCTACTACCAAAATTTCCGAGGACTACGAACAAAATACCTTATATAGTAACATTTTGGCGGATTCTCACGATATAATTATTTAATCGGAGACATGGCTGGTACCTGATATTGAAGACGGCGAATTTATCGAGGTACGTGGTGTATCGTTGTGATAGAAATCGTGCACTTAGTGGTAAATCAGACGGTGGAGGCGTGTTGATAGCGGTAGGCGCCGTGGTTTATATGCGACGCGTGTCATCTTAACCAATACTTCACTTCAGAATGATTGTTGCAACTCATGCCACCCAATATTGATTACGTATTTTTAATGTTTTATTCTGTCATTTAATAGATATCACAGTGTGAGCAACTTATACGTACCACCCAACCAGTCACTCACGACCAACCAAGTGCTATTTGATGTTCTTGAACGAGAATTAACCTGTCCTACTATTGGCGACATATATTATATATTTGGAGATTTTAATCTACCACAATATGTTGAGTGGACTGAACATAACATACCTGCGCTTATGCCCCGTATACATAACAATAGCAGCTCACCGACTACTATTTTACTATTAATATTAAAAATAACCTAGTCCGCACTTTGGACTTGTTAATATCAAATAAATTATGTGATTGTGGACCTGCACCATTGCCTTTAATATCGATAGATAATTTACACCCGCCTTTTATAGCTATTAGCTCGTTGGAATTATCACATATGCCCATAGATACACATTTTTAAAAATAAAGAAAAAGCATTGATCGCGTGGATTAAATATAAAAATCATTCCGATTATGAGCAATTTTCCTTATATCGTAAGAGATTTAAATCTCTCTCTGCTGACTGCTTTAATATATATTTACACTCAGTCGAAACCAGTCTGAAAAACGATATAAAACATTTCTGGTCATTCATAAAAAGCCATACAGCTGCTGCTGGTATACCCAATACTATGTCTTACAACGATGAAGTGGGTAGCGGCCCTGTGGACGTATGTGGATTGTTTTCAAAATTTTTCAGCTCAGTTTATGAACCCAATTATTACAGATTTCATGTAAGGTCGGAGGCATCGATAAACATTCAAGCGAATGTATCTGATTTGGTATTCTCGAGTGAAAGCGTGGCTTCTACGCTGAAGTCTTTGGACATAGCTAAGGGTTCGGGTCCAGATGGGATACTCCCGTTCTTTTTTAAACATACCGCCGATTCTTTGAGTGTCCCGTTATCAAATTTATTTAACCGTAGCCTCATGGAAGGTACCGTGCCTTGGGCATGGAAAACTGCGAATATCTTGCCAGTATTTAAAACTAGTATTAAAAATTAAGTTAATAATTATAGGCCTATATCCTTGCTGCCAGCCTTGTCTAAGGTTTTGGAGATACTGGTTTATAATGCAATTTACCCTACATTGCACCAATATTCATTCCTGAGCAACATGGTTTTGTTCGAAATCGTTCCTTGTGCTCCAATTTTTTGTTTAAATGTATGGAACCAACTACAGGTATATATTGACTTCTGCAAGGCTTTTGACAAGGTTGATCATACAATCCTTTTAAAAAAAATCGATTAAACTGTATCTGTGGTAATCTACTTCGTTGGTTTGCGTCGTATGTTACAAACAGAACTCAAAGGTAGTGGTTCAGGGATGTTCCTCTGACGTAATCACCGTCACTTCTGGTGTACCTCAGGGCTCTATTTTGGGGCCTCTTTCTTTTGTTTTATTCATTAATGATATTAACAAATGTTTCTTAAATAGTCACTTTCTCTTGTATGCTGATGAACTAAAGGTCTTTAGAAAAATAAGGTTGAATGAAGATTGTGTCAAGTTACAAGAGGAGTTGGATAGATAATCTGTTTATTGTCAAGCTATTATACTACATTTAAGTCTGTCCAAGTGAAAATCAATCACTTTTACCAAGAAAATTAATGTATGTAATTTTTCTTAATCTCTTTGTGGTACCGCTTTAGATAGTCTCAATAATGAAAGACGTATTCTTTTTGACTCAAAACTACACTTTGATGTTCACGTAGCTCATATCACTGCCAAGGCTTTTAAGCTCTCTGGTTTTTTAGACCTGCACTTTGTTCAAGAAAGGCGCAACTTTGTTATTATTATACAAGACACTCATGCAACTGGAATACGCCGCATGTATTTGGAGCCCATTCTATGATAAATATAATGACCAAATCGAGTCAGTACAACGTAAAGTCTCCGTTACTTAAACTTTAAAGTTGAACGGAAACGATTACCATATAAAATACTTCTCAAAAAAATTTCCCCTGTAACTCTTAAGCAAAGAAGAATGTACCTTGACCAAATGTTTCTTTACAATATCTGTCAGAATCAATTGGACTGCGTTAAGTTCATAAACCAAATATACCTTCGCATACCTAGTCGCTCCCAACGTATCCGTGACACCTATGCTTATAAACTATGCTTATAACGCCAGCTCCTACACCGAGCAGGACAAATGCTCGGTGTAGGAGCTGGCGCCCACAAGGCGAATAATGAAAAGTTATAACGATAATTTCACTGATATTGATATATTTGTCTTGTCTTTGTCTCAGTTTAAAACACAGCTCTTAAAAAAGTTTAATTATAATTAATATAAGAATCTTGTTAACATAATACATATTATAACAAAAATATACTGTAACAACTGTATGTTAGCCAGATTAATTTAATTGTACCTCTCAAAATACTAATGTGAATTAGTTTCACTGTCTTGAATTTAGATGTCAGTTGTCACCGATTTGCTATAGTTTGCTCTGTAACCAATTATATTTTATAATACAAGAGGCAGATATGTTATAAGCGCGCGCGTTGGGAAGACTCAAATACGTCCCAATTGTCTGCGTCGAGCACAATCACGAGCGTGACGTACCATAGGTTCCTGTGTACTTACCAAAATAAATCAAAAATGCCATCGTGTGTGTTTCGGAAGTGAACCAATTATGACTAGTATATACTGTAGACCAGATTGAAGTAAACAAAATACAAGGAATCACGTACCACATGTGAGTATGCAAAGATACTAGGGCCCGTATTAATAAACCGTTTTCAAACTCGTTCTCAAGACCTTTCTTGGCTGAGACAGTCTCAAGTAACGATTAGATTCTCAAGATGGTCTTTAATTCATACTATGATCTCAAGACCACAGTTCATAACGTTATTGAGAACAGTACTCAACATTTAAGCGTCATCTACACGACAAAGAACGAATAAAATAACGTTTCGTTTACACTTCTACAAAACACGGATTTATTGATTATATATTCCTTCAATATTTCTTTTTAAAAATGTAATATTTAATAATATAAATACCAAAAAAAGTTTAGTCTGTATTTTTTATATTGAAAAAAACTGATTTTCATTAATTTTTACGACATTTTTACAATATTTATTATTGTCTAGCATAATAATATCCATATTTTTTTTTGAAAACTTCGTAAAACGGGTTGCGGATCATTGCCATTCGAAAAAAGTTCTTCTTCTTCTTATTTTTTTAAGTGGCTCCATAGTGATTCGCCAATGTGTTGTGTTGACGAAAACTCTGCCTTATGAGTGGGTTTTGTGAATAAACAAGGGAACGGTGTACAGGAGGAAGTCTGTTAAATAATCTAAAACCTAGACAAACAAACATTTAGGACCAGTACCACAGTATGTACATAAAGTTTCAGTAAAAGGAGTATTTACAAAACAGAACAGATTTAAGGTTGATAGAGCGCGGAATTGTTTTTTGAAAATTACCTATTTGATTTATATTAATTGACTTTATTTGACACTTGACAGCAGAACTTTTTTTCGCTGCCCAAAAAACAATTCTCATTATATGATCCCTCCCTCCTACAATTCCTCGCCCTACCCACCTTAAATCTGTTCTGTGTTTTGTAAATACTCCTTTTACTGAAACTTTATGTACATACTGTGGTACTGGTCCTAAATGTTTGTTTGTCTAGGTTTTAGATTATTTAACAGACTTCCTCCTGTACACCGTTCCCTTGTTTATTCACAAAACCCACTCATAAGGCAGAGTTTTCGTCAACACAACACATTGGCGAATCACTATGGAGCCACTTAAAAAAATAAGAAGAAGAAGAACTTTTTTCGAATGGCAATGATCCGCAACCCGTTTTACGAAGTTTTCAAAAAAAAATATGGATATTATTATGCTAGACAATAATAAATATTGTAAAAATGTCGTAAAAATTAATGAAAATCAGTTTTTTTCAATATAAAAAATACAGACTAAACTTTTTTTGGTATTTATATTATTAAATATTACATTTTTAAAAAGAAATATTGAAGGAATATATAATCAATAAATCCGTGTTTTGTAGAAGTGTAAACGAAACGTTATTTTATTCGTTCTTTGTCGTGTAGATGACGCTTAAATGTTGAGTACTGTTCTCAATAACGTTATGAACTGTGGTCTTGAGATCATACTATGAATTAAAGACCATCTTGAGAATCTAATCGTTACTTGAGACTGTCTCAGCCAAGAAAGGTCTTGAGAACGAGTTTGAAAACGGTTTATTAATACGGGCCCTAGTATCTTTGCATACTCACATGTGGTACGTGATTCCTTGTATTTTGTTTACTTCAATCTGGTCTACAGTATATACTAGTCATAATTGGTTCACTTCCGAAACACACACGATGGCATTTTTGATTTATTTTGGTAAGTACACAGGAACCTATGGTACGTCACGCTCGTGATTGTGCTCGACGCAGACAATTGGGACGTATTTGAGTCTTCCCAACGCGCGCGCTTATAACATATCTGCCTCTTGTATTATAAAATATAATTGGTTACAGAGCAAACTATAGCAAATCGGTGACAACTGACATCTAAATTCAAGACAGTGAAACTAATTCACATTAGTATTTTGAGAGGTACAATTAAATTAATCTGGCTAACATACAGTTGTTACAGTATATTTTTGTTATAATATGTATTATGTTAACAAGATTCTTATATTAATTATAATTAAACTTTTTTAAGAGCTGTGTTTTAAACTGAGACAAAGACAAGACAAATATATCAATATCAGTGAAATTATCGTTATAACTTTTCATTATTCGCCTTGTGGGCGCCAGCTCCTACACCGAGCATTTGTCCTGCTCGGTGTAGGAGCTGGCGTTATAAGCATAGTTTATAAGCATAGGTGTCACGGATACGTTGGGAGCGACTAGGTATGCGAAGGTATATTTGGTTTATGAACTTAACGCAGTCCAATTGATTCTGACAGATATTGTAAAGAAACATTTGGTCAAGGTACATTCTTCTTTGCTTAAGAGTTACAGGGGAAATTTTTTTGAGAAGTATTTTATATGGTAATCGTTTCCGTTCAACTTTAAAGTTTAAGTAACGGAGACTTTACGTTGTACTGACTCGATTTGGTCATTATATTTATCATAGAATGGGCTCCAAATACATGCGGCGTATTCCAGTTGCATGAGTGTCTTGTATAATAATAACAAAGTTGCGCCTTTCTTGAACAAAGTGCAGGTCTAAAAAACCAGAGAGCTTAAAAGCCTTGGCAGTGATATGAGCTACGTGAACATCAAAGTGTAGTTTTGAGTCAAAAAGAATACGTCTTTCATTATTGAGACTATCTAAAGCGGTACCACAAAGAGATTAAGAAAAATTACATACATTAATTTTCTTGGTAAAAGTGATTGATTTTCACTTGGACAGACTTAAATGTAGTATAATAGCTTGACAATAAACAGATTATCTATCCAACTCCTCTTGTAACTTGACACAATCTTCATTCAACCTTATTTTTCTAAAGACCTTTAAGTCATCAGCATACAAGAGAAAGTGACTATTTAAGAAACATTTGTTAATATCATTAATGAATAAAACAAAAGAAAGAGGCCCCAAAATAGAGCCCTGAGGTACACCAGAAGTGACGGTGATTACGTCAGAGGAACATCCCTGAACCACTACCTTTGAGTTCTGTTTGTAACATACGACGCAAACCAACGAAGTAGATTACCACAGATACAGTTTAATCGATTTTTTTTAAAAGGATTGTATGATCAACCTTGTCAAAAGCCTTGCAGAAGTCAATATATATTGAGTCAACCTGTAGTTGGTTCCATACATTTAAACAAAAAATTGGAGCACAAGGAACGATTTCGAACAAAACCATGTTGCTCAGGAATGAATATTGGTGCAATGTAGGGTAAATTGCATTATAAACCAGTATCTCCAAAACCTTAGACAAGGCTGGCAGCAAGGATATAGGCCTATAATTATTAACTTAATTTTTAATACTAGTTTTAAATACTGGCAAGATATTCGCAGTTTTCCATGCCCAAGGCACGGTACCTTCCATGAGGCTACGGTTAAATAAATTTGATAACGGGACACTCAAAGAATCGGCGGTATGTTTAAAAAAGAACGGGAGTATCCCATCTGGACCCGAACCCTTAGCTATGTCCAAAGACTTCAGCGTAGAAGCCACGCTTTCACTCGAGAATACCAAATCAGATACATTCGCTTGAATGTTTATCGATGCCTCCGACCTTACATGAAATCTGTAATAATTGGGTTCATAAACTGAGCTGAAAAATTTTGAAAACAATCCACATACGTCCACAGGGCCGCTACCCACTTCATCGTTGTAAGACATAGTATTGGGTATACCAGCAGCAGCTGTATGGCTTTTTATGAATGACCAGAAATGTTTTATATCGTTTTTCAGACTGGTTTCGACTGAGTGTAAATATATATTAAAGCAGTCAGCAGAGAGAGATTTAAATCTCTTACGATATAAGGAAAATTGCTCATAATCGGAATGATTTTTATATTTAATCCACGCGATCAATGCTTTTTCTTTATTTTTAAAAATGTGTATCTATGGGCATATGTGATAATTCCAACGAGCTAATAGCTATAAAAGGCGGGTGTAAATTATCTATCGATATTAAAGGCAATGGTGCAGGTCCACAATCACATAATTTATTTGATATTAACAAGTCCAAAGTGCGGACTAGGTTATTTTTAATATTAATAGTAAAATAGTAGTCGGTGAGCTGCTATTGTTATGTATACGGGGCATAAGCGCAGGTATGTTATGTTCAGTCCACTCAACATATTGTGGTAGATTAAAATCTCCAAATATATAATATATGTCGCCAATAGTAGGACAAGTTAATTCTCGTTCAAGAACATCAAATAGCACTTGGTTGGTCGTGAGTGACTGGTTGGGTGGTACGTATAAGTTGCTCACACTGTGATATCTATTAAATGACAGAATAAAACATTAAAAATACGTAATCAATATTGGGTGGCATGAGTTGCAACAATCATTCTGAAGTGAAGTATTGGTTAAGATGACACGCGTCGCATATAAACCACGGCGCCTACCGCTATCAACACGCCTCCACCGTCTGATTTACCACTAAGTGCACGATTTCTATCACAACGATACACCACGTACCTCGATAAATTCGCCGTCTTCAATATCAGGTACCAGCCATGTCTCCGATTAAATAATTATATCGTGAGAATCCGCCAAAATGTTACTATATAAGGTATTTTGTTCGTAGTCCTCGGAAATTTTGGTAGTAGAATTACTGGTCATTGTAAAACGAATAAATGTAAACAAATATTAACACCACAATATACAAGTAACTGATCCTATTTCGCAACCGGAGAAACACACAATATACTTTCCGATCCCAAAACAGCAGTAAACAAACATTTGAGCCAGCGATACGAATAACTGCGTAAAGTATATATTTAGTTATAGCTGCCGCAGTATTAGCCGTGTAGTATAGATAATTTAAATAAATTAAATTAAATTCCATTTATTTCGGGCTGCATAGGTCCATATTATAAATACCAATTGTACCATAATAAACATGATATGAGAATAACGGCGACTGTATCAGGACAACCCAAGTTCATCTATAATTATAATTTTAAATTTTGTTTATTTAAATTAATTGGATAATTTTTATGTAAATTTTAATGTCAATATATCCGCAATCTTTGGGTATTTTTATACCAACATAGTAAGCCCTCTTTATATATCCTATAACTCTTTCTGTAAATTGTGGGTGAAAATATTATTTGTATGTTTGCATTGAATAGGTTTCGAAACAACTGTACCGATTTTTATGTAGTATAGTAGGCCACGGAAAATAAGCTACCTACATTTTATCGCGGCAAATTGTACGGTCCCTACGAGATTTATTTTTGCGCCCACGATGTCGCGTCGGCACGTCTAGTTTTAGATAAAGAAGTACTCTATTTGTGACAATTGTTAGTTTAGTTCGATTTAGTTTAGTATATTTGGTCGCAAAATCGACCGAAAAACAGCCAATTTATGTCAAATTTGTAAACACGCCCTGCGCTGTGGTCCACAGCGGAATGCAACGCAGCGTATACTGCCAGAAGTCCGTGGAATTGTTGTTCTTGAAAAAAAACTCCGACGTAGAATTATCTTTTTTGCCTCTTGTTAGAGGAACATAATGAGCACCTTTTTATAGCACACTTTGCTGCTGCTTTCTATTATCTATAGCACACTTTGTAGGGGCGGCCGGGCCGCATTGCACGTAACTAATGCAGAGTGATGCGCCTCGGAAAATTGTGCGCTAGTTCATATAAAATTTATACTGAGTGATTTGAGCTGATTTTTATGCTGCGACCTGACCCGCTGCTGTCCGACATAATGTTGGCGTATCTTTATAACTTTTTTAAGATGTCTTAAGACTGTTTTGTTGTTGAAATTATTATTACTTACACATTGTGACTCTCATTCTGTAGCTTCGCGTATTCGTGCTCGTAAGGACGAGCATTCGTAGACGTAGTTGCTACATCCTTGTTTCCTGGAAAGATGTAATGAAATACCACATTAATTATCTATTATGTAGTGATTGATTAGCACATAATAAATTCCGAGTAGCGGGCCTTTGATGCTACAATTAATAGTGATAATGTTTAATATGGCAATGGCTGATTAGATTCAAGAAGATTAAAGTCGGGTTATTTTTCAGTAGCTGAAATAATAATTTTTAAATTTTTTTGAGCTAAACTCGGAAGTTTTAAGATACGTAATGAAAGAAATATATTTTAGTGATTTAACACTTTATTCTAAGATTGATTTATTAGTAAGTCGATAAAAATATAACTGGTATAACTTATATGAATCATAAAAATCTTTATTGAACATAGGTACTTTTTTAAACATTTTAAATGAATCGCCATCATAATGAATTGATGTAATTATTCTCTTACTCATGATTAATCTCTTAATACAAGCAAAGAGAGAAAGATGTGATAGAATGAAATTAGGTAGTAGGTAGAATTTGCAGCTTCCTGTATGTTAATTGACTGAATATTTATTTTGCCTCGTGTCGAGATTAAAAGAAATACTAAGTTTTGAGGTGTAGCTCTAACTGCTAGATCTTAGGCACAACCATGGTAGAAAAGTTATAAAAACATTAAGAATGCTGTTAGCAAAGGATATTTAATAAAAGTCTTACTACCTTCATCTAAGTTAACAGTGGCATAGATTTCAGAAGCTGTATCCCCACTGTCATGCCTTCCAACAGGGTGCGGTATTTCTGGTAGACTTCTCTGGCTGTTCTGTGTTGATGCTCTGTGGGATTATGTAAAATATCATTGTGCTGCAAATTACATGGTATTTAAAAAAAACAGTTATAAAAAGCACATTTCCAGCCAGTCAAATGAAATGAAAGTAAAATTAAAAGAGACTTAGGTTTGGACAGCAATAAGCTGAAAAGTCTTAAATAATTTCTCATGTGACCATAAATTCAAATTTACAACACTGCCTAGAAAAGTTAAATAATTTGAATAATGTCACATTCTATACATGCTGTCTTAGTTTTTTTGATTAAACAAAATATACTTATTCAATAAGAACGTGAAATAAGGTACTTTTACTAAAACTTAATCTTATAATTCTAAGGCAATATTTGTACTGCTAAAATCTAATTGTTATAGCTAGTCAACCTACAAAATAACCTTCCTTGTCTATTTTTAAGTGTATGGTTAGTAGCTTGTAAAAATATTGTACATAACAAATAGCTTATTGTCCTACATAGCCAGTATCTAAACTCATGCAAACATATAAAGCTATCCACATTTACAATAAAAAAGTTTACATCAATGTGATTTCATTTTATTTCTTATAACCATGTTATTTCTCTACCCAACTAAGTTATATATAAAATAATAAGATTTTAGTAATTAGTAATTTTTAACTACCTATAAAATCATTAGTTTTTCTAGCCCAATTAGTTAAATATAATAATATGGGCATGCTACAGTAACAAACCGCTTAATAGAGGCGGGAGTGGTAGGTGTCGGAGAAGGAACCTCCTCATCCAAACGGATTTTCACCACACCTGCTGTACCAACCAACTCACTTCTGTTAAGTACAAATAAATCAATAATTAATCATGTAATTGATTCAGAATGTATAGTACATAAAAACAAAATTGTGTGATATTGGCTTCATTTCCTCTCATAAATATATTAAATTCTTTGAGTAATGTTTATTACTAACAATACTTGTTACATAGGTGTAAAATAAATATTCATTAGATTTTTTCACTAAACATTTTCAATAAGTATATGAAATAATAGCAAATTAAATATTTATATTGAATAAACTATGTACTTAATACTAAGCAAAGGGAAGTTACTTACTTTTGATTAGAGTTCTTGCAGCCACACACACAAACTGATAATGCTGTTATGAGAACTACAAGTACTATAAGGCTTAGAGCAATCTCTATGAAGGTATACATAGTATGACTTTACTTTTATATTATGAAATTCTTATTGAATAAGTATATTTAGTTCATATCCATAGAATCAAAACATTGATTTCTCCCATAAAATATAAACTTAAGTCACTCCTTTAAAGAGATATTTTACCAGTACACTGTTACTTTCTTCCATTTGAGTAAAGGTAAAGAAATGTAGGGCACACACAAACACTGTTTAATGTGAGAGATTTACAATGCATGCTATATTTTAATTAAGATTTAAATAACTATTTATCATTCTTTTTTATATAATAATTACGACCATCTACGATTATCAAGAACAGTCTAATTTAGATGCTAAAATTTCTCGACAAGAATCAACACAAGCTGCCGTAGTAATTTTTGATTGATTATTGACTAATGTCAAACTCAAATGTCACGTAATTTTTAATATAACAGTATAGCACTAAGCCAATACCAGTGTCAAGAGAAAATAGTCATAATATTCATAATAAGACTTACGCCATTACATATCAAATTGGCGTTTTGTAAAGAAAGAATATAAAGTCGATTTTTTTAACATAATATATTTATTAAATCAAATTATGTATCATTGCTATCTATGCCTTTTTGCCATCTCATAGGTAGTTCATTGATTCCTTTACTAAAAAAACTATTCGGACAGGAATCAATAAAATATTTGAAGGCGCTTTGTACTGCCTCATCGGAGTTGAATTTTTTCCTTTGCAAGAAATTAACCAAATTTAAAAAAAAAATGGTAATCTGTTAGAGCAAGGTCCGGAGAGTATGATGGATGTCTTAGACATTCCAATTGAAGCTCCTCTAATTTGGTAGCCGTCTGTTGTGCAATGTGTGGTCTATCGTTGTCCTGAAGCAGCAGTGGCCTAGAGCGAATGACTAACATCGGTTGTTTAGCAGCTAGCTTTTCCATCATGATTTGCAATTGCTGGCAATAGACATCTGCCGTAATCGTCTGGCCAGATTTAAGAAAGCTGTAGTAAACGACACTAGTCTACCAAACGCTCACAAGTAACTTTTTTTGAGTCAATTTTCGCTTGGGGCAGGCCTTGGCTGGTTCGCCAGGGTTCAACCATTGCGATAAACGTTTCCGATTATCGTACAGGATACAATTTTCGTCACAGATAATAATTCGGTTTAAAATCCCTTCAATAATGTGTCGGTTGATATGTGCCGGGTAATGTAACGCAGCAGTCGACGCGTGTTTGTCGGTTTGCTGCACTCAATTCATGAGGTACCCACCTTTCAAGCTTTTTCACCTTCCCAATTTGCTTCAAGTGGATTAAGTAAATAGTTTTATCACTAATACCGCAGCCTGCAGCTAACTCGGATGTGGTTTGCGCTGGATCCGCTTCTACAATAGCCTTCAATTCTTAATTATCAAGTTTGGTCTCCGGCCGTCCACGGGGCTTGTTCTGCAGGTCGAAATTTCCAGAGCAAAAAAGTTGGAACCAAAACCTTCTTTTGCGACACTGCCGCCATACACATCATTAATCCTTCGAGCCGTTTCTGCAGTACTGATGCCACGGTGGAACTCGTAGGTACTCGAAAATAATACGATAATTCAAGTTTTCCATTTTGTAAACATAGTAACGCAAAGAAAAAACCAAAAGAGGAAAAAACAAAAAATAAATTACGGTTTTTGAAATACAAATGCATGAGTAAATAGCGGTATAAATTTTAAATTGGAATTCCTAACCAAAGAAGATGTATTTGAGATCAAAGTGGCCAGCCATACGATAAAACGCCAATTTCATAATATGTAAGGACCTAATACTATACCGTCATGCCGTCAACCTACTCAAAGCTTTGACGCAACGCTTTGCTAATAAAAAAATTCAAATGTCAATTACAACCGTTGAAATTAAGCCGGCGGATCGATAAAATTTTGAAAAAGAAAAATTGTATAGTTCTGTTTGGAAATATTTTATAATTTTAAGTAAAAATGTGATAAAGTATTTGTTACGGGTCAAGAAAGTTCCAGAAGTAAAACTTGAATAACGACACAACTTGATCAAACCTTCGTTACATGTTCTGCTAACATTTGTAACCTTACATTTTTCATTTTATCATGGAAGACAAAAGCGAAATATTTTCTAAAAGATTATTTAAGGCTGTAATCCTTAATATAATTTTGCAATGTGTGCTAGCCGTAGTTCTTGTGTTCATAATCCAAGTCGACCTTCTTCATCCCATTTCTTGGATAACATCAACATTAAATGATATATTTAGTTGGAAGATGAGTCTGAATGTTATACTTCTGTTGCTGATATCATTCTTTCAAGCATATATTTATGGAACCTATTACACAATGCAAATTCCTAAGTATTTTACAAGATTTGCAATTATTATCAGCATGTTCTCGTTCCAAAATATTATTTTCATGATATTGTATGCTCTCAATGGATATTTTGCTCTAAGTCTGTATTCATCTCTGGCGAAGGGCAATTATAATGTGTTACGGAAGAAATGTGAAAACTATGATGGTCAATGTCTTACAGAACAAAGTCTCTTTCTGCAATTTGGTGGAATGTGGATTGGATTATTTTATTTCTTGAATAATCATATACTCAGTAAATCAGTGCTTGTTTTTCCACACATTTACCAAGAGAAATTTCAACAAATCAAGTTGGTTATTTCTAACATACTGGCTACAGGTTTTCAGCATTCAATATTACCTGTGATGAATTACTGCTTATTCTATTATCTGTGGGGAAATAAACCAAGATCGGTAGTTTCTGAAGTCTACAGCCTTTATTTAGAAGATCCACCATTGGATAATATTATAAATTTAATATCTTCTGGCATTTGGATTGGACTATGGTTTTATACAAGTCTATTTTTCATATCTGTGTACACAATGAAAACTGTGTTCAAAATAGTTCTTACAGAACCAATGAAGTTTCCTATTCAGTCTAACAATTCACAAAACTTGGCTAATGCATTATCAGAAAGAACCCAATTTTCAGGACATTTGGCTGCCCAAGATTTAAAAATTCTATCAATGACAGACCCAGCAAGAAGATCAGAAATATTCACTCTCTCTCAACCAGGAGGTCATCCTAGAAATTGGAAAAGCATTTTAGATAATTGTCTTCATACCATCAACAAATTCACCAGTGACTTGGATAGTTTAAGTACTGAACCAAATGCAAATGAAGGGAACTTACAAAGCAAAACATTACTAAATAATACAAAGCCTAGTACACCTTCATCACCATACTCGGGAACAATAAGGAATATGGCACAATCACCAAACATATACAATTACCAAGATGAAAACAAGAATAAGGGGGAGAATTCTGTAGTAATTAAAGTGAAAGAGGAGTTTTATATATTTCTAAAGAAACTTTGTCAAAAACCTGGTATCAATTACTTGTTTGGCGAACTCACTGATACCAAACTGAGATGCATTCTTATTGAAGCTCAACCAGTGATGTGGACTTGTGAGGGACTGGCCCATTTAACAGCGGCCTCATTAAAGGAAGACAATTATGGCTTGGTCCAGAATGATTTACCAGTTATTATATCCTCTCTTATCAACTTGAAACAGAGTTTAGATAAATTAACAAAACCTGGTTTGGTTCCTAGAAAGCATATTTTAAATGATTCCTATACACTCAAAACTAAAGCTGCAATGCTTTCATCTGTTAAAAGAAGTTTATATAAAATTATACTTACTTTCTCAAAGTATATCAATGAAATACCTCTTGAACCTGATATATTAGCTGTTACACAGACATTTTTACTTTGTAAAGAGCCTTAACTTAGGGATGAAGTAAAATATATTTTGATATGGGCTAAAACTGTCTTTAGTAGGCAATAAAACTTTTTGTTAATTATGTACTGAATGAAACATTTCTTTTTGAGTAAATAATAATTTATGACTATTGTACTTACTGTTTCCTATTTTTGCATTTTGTTACTAAACAAATACTTATGTACAGCTGTGGCTGGCCACATAAAACTAAACACCTCTAGCATTGTGTGATTCTCAGCTGAAGTTGTAAATAAAACAATTTTGATTTTAAATAATAATTTTATTGACTTTCTAACAATCATTTTTCTAACATTTAAATATACTATTGTAACTTCCATTGACAATCAATATTATTTTATGCATTTTGATACATAGTTTCTGAGACTTTGAAGATATTTTGTCTAAGACATGATTAATTATTATTTTTCTAGTTTATAGAAGGGTATCTTCATCTCTTAAATCTCCACTTAAAAGAAGGGACCTTTGACTCGGGGCACCCAGTAAGGCCGTGCGTTCTGCTGATGATGTGCCGGATTCACAGCTGAGAGATACTATAACATTTTTGTTTCTTAAAGTTCTTAAAGTGATGTAAAAGAAGTAAGTTAAAAATAAGTACACACATAATGGTGAAACAATATTTTCCTATGTAAGTAAATGATAAATTATTAATGATATCATGTTCTGATATAAAATAGGCTACTTGACTCATATTTAATTTCATACATTGAAGGAGTATTTCCTTTAGTACTTGTCTTAGGAACACGTATTCTAGCGATATCATAAATTAAAAACTTAAGATTGTTAAATAAAGTTGATTTAAAGATATGTATTTTTGTTTTTAATTTCTACTGATGAAAACACCTCGAAGTAACTTCCGGCAAGGGTGTGACGACACAAACATACTAAACACATATGTAAATATATAATAGTTCATGACATCTTAAAAAGTTAATTTATGTAAAAACGTCAAACGGACGCCGCCGCCATTTTACTACTACGGACTATAGCACAGATTACATACAGTACTAGTATGACGTAACAGCACAGATAATCTATCAACATGGCGAATAGTGTTTTCGGCGGTTTTTAAAAAGTGTATTTTTAAAATATTTTTTTTGTAGGTTTTTCGGTTACAAAATAATGTTATATTATTTTTTTGTGTGTAATGAAACAATTATGACGCATTTAGGACATAAATAAAAACAAGGTCTAGTAGCCTATTATTTTGTAAATCTTGTGAGTTTTCGTATTTACTCTATTTGTAAAAAGTATATATACTTTTCAAAAAATGTATCAATATTTGTTAGTTGACTATAGTTACACTTATATTAATTTATTCCATTTAACTTTGTAAGATGAACATAGGAAGATTTTACCGTCTGGGCTGGCGCGGGGTGTGGCGCTGTTTGTGCGTCGCGGCGAATCTGACATCGATGCTTGGAGGCTGAGGCTTTCCCTGCAAAGTATCATTGTCTTACACAACATTTATACGAGAAAGTGTACCACATTTGATATCATTAATTCTTTAAACGTCTTTTGAACAATTGTCAATGACTAAAATTATTGTGGAAGAGTCATTCTTAGCACAAATGAGGTCAGCTCGACTGGAGAAATACCACGTTCTCGCGAAAAACTGGCGGACAATAACGCTTGAGTTGAGAGCACAGGGTAAGTGAGGATGACATAGGCCAAAGGTTTGAGGCTTTAAAAACCGGAAACGCGTTAAGATCTTCTCTGGTGTTGTCAAATTCTATTTAAGGGCGTTAATCGCTTCGCAATTTCCGGTCTTATTATTAATAATAAAATGTAAATACTATATACCTATATCCGGACGTAGATGAGGTCTGCGATATCTCGCTATCGTATGATGTGTCTGTGAGCGCAGCGGGCGGCAGCAGGCAGCCCCAGCGACCGTCCTCGCGCTCGCTCGCGCTACCCTCGCGTGGCGACGACCACTCCTCCACCTCGGCACGCATCTGTTCGATAAATGATATAGCACAAATCGTTATGCGGTATTTACACGGTTGACTAAAGCGGCACGATTCCCGACGCACGGCGAAAATCGACCTAAAAGGCCATTCGCTGGGTCGCAAGGCAATTTTGCCAACAAAATGACAAGGCGATTTGCCAAGAGACTCGCCGAACGGCAAAAATCGACCCATGTAAATCTCCTATTAGGGTTAAAGATCTATGTAGAAATAGACACCTCCGACTGTTTGCCCGTACGAGCACGACTCACAGTCACCGGCGTTCGAGAATCGAGCATTCGCATTCAGGGACTGTCACCGCTGTGACTGTACATTGTACGTAGTACTACCTCAGGCCGAGTGTTGCGGCTGCGACGGAACTTGAACGTCTTCTTGGAGGGGCCGTGTGCGCGCTGCAGCCGCGGCCGGTCGTCCGCCGCCTCCTCGCCCATGGACTCGCCCGGTGACAACGGCGACAGAGGGGTCTGAGACGTCTCTCCTGACAAAACAAATGGTTATGTGTGATCTAACATTGTCTATGCTATTAGGTAATAGGTATAAAATCCTTGTACTTCTGAAAGAAAAACAGATGTAATTTTCCTATGGCATTCACAGTTTTGGTGTGACCCTGTAATAAGGTCATTTATATTTTTCACTAGCTGATAACCGCAACTTCGTTTGCATAGAACTAACGGAAACGGAACCCTAAAAGTAGCCTAAGTTAGCTACCTTGTAACATCAGCTATTTGCTAGTTTTCACTGTCCCGTAAAAATAGGTCCAGCCGTTTCAGAGATTAGCCGAAACAAACAGACAGACAAAAATTTTAAAAATTGATATTTTATTGTAAGTACCGAATATACTTACCTTCATATGCATTAAGTGAAAAGTTGTTAATTTTAAATTACAAACAGACACTTCAATCTTATTTATATAGATGTATAGATTAAAATAAATTCTTATTTTTTTCAAACTCTTTTTGGAACAACATTTTTATATTGCTACAAATTTAAGATGCCTCTAATTTATCACGAAATAAATTCGTAATGAGGGTTTTTAAATTCGTGATATCGTGATTCGACAAGGACCGTCTGACTATCAAGCGCGGCCTGGTGACAGAAAATAATTGAAAATACTTATTGACCGTTTTTGATACCACTGGTGATGGTGGTACGCCACCAGATGACGCTTTGTGTGTGTTGGGTCTACCCCGTAGCGGCAGAAAAAATATCAAACACCCTCATTCGTCGTATTATTTTGCATTGGGCATGTACGCCTGGTGACGTCAATGAAAGAGACGATAGAAAGAGACCAACAATTTGACAAGAACAAAAAAAGCTTAATTTTTAAATTAATTTTTATATACCAGGAAACAATTTTCAGTCCAACCTATTTGGAATACTAAGTTTTGAGTTGAAAAATTATAACTACTTATAATTTTGAAAATGTATCCACCCTATAATTTCGTGATATTATTTTCTTCGTTTTAAGTTACCTGAATTCAATTTGAACTCTACAGATGACATGAACCGTAGCTTCGTCTGTGTGCTCGCGAATGATGAGGAACTGGCGGAGGCTTTTTGGTCGCCGCTGTATACGCTACCTGCTGTTACACAATTGTAATTTGTAGGTAAGATTTGCATACAAAATTTTCCTTACTGAATAAGTAGTCACAAAAACTAACATAGCCACATTAAACGGTGGTAAGTAGAACAATTTTTACGTTTAAATAACCTAACGAAGAGGATGTCAGATCATTCTAAGGAGGGTTCCGTAACTATCAAAGCGCAATAGGTTTTCTTTAAATTACTTCAAAAGTTATCGTCCGATTTCGCTCAACATAATTTACTTATATGTTTCTATCTCCTATAGTTTTAGAAATGCCTGGGAGGGGGGACTTATAAACCACTTTGGGAGGCCGATCACTCAAAAACTTTGAAAAAAAGTCATGTATGAAACCTTGCTTTTATTTTAAAATACCTATTCAACGATACGCCACACGATGGGGTAGAATGAAAAAAATATTTTTCATTTCCACTTCACGTGTGTAACCTAACCTAAACCCCTAAAATATAAAATTATTATTATTTTATGATGCCAAAACTGAGATCAATATTCATAATTACAGAAGCTAGAAGAGCGGACAGACAGACGGACAGAGCGAAACTATTAGAAAAAAAAAAACTATTAACTAGGTTCCTTGAGTTTTACGGAACCCTAAAAAAAACAAAAAAGTATTTATTTATTTACCCGTATGAGCGTGGTTGTTGCCGTTGTCGCTGAGCCGGCGACTGTTGGCGCTGTGCGGGTCGTACAGCGGCACTGCTTGGCTCGTCGTAGAACTGCTGGATAGCGACTCTGAAACGACATATTTGTTTTTAAAGGAGAGAATGACTCTAATATAATAATAACTATGGTGTAACTGCGAAAAACGGCTTGTCGTCGCTATGCCAAAATGTACAACTTTAATAACAATAAATAATAATATTTATGGACGCTTCACTCCACATCAATCTGGCCCCGTGCTAAGTATTCGAAGAACTTGTGTTATTATAAAATAACTTAAATTGTCTGGTTTTTCGCGACATTTAAGGTAAGACCGCACTAGTCGTAACTACGCGGCAGCGGAGCTACGCGACGCGACACGGCCAAAATACATTCTTTGTATGAAATTGTATGAGATATAACGCGGAACACCCGGGTCCCAGCAGTGGGGACGTAAGAGTGTAGTAGTCATTTGTCTCTGTTTACTCATACCTCTCTGCGCGGAAAGCGGCGCGGGGTGGTCGGGCGTGCGCGGCGGTGCGCGGCCCACCAGCATGGAGATGAGCGAGGGCCGGTGCTGCTGCTGCTTGTCCGGCGGCGGCCCGCGCGCCTCCACTCGCTTGCCGCCGATGCTCTCCGCTATTTGCTCTGGAAACGTACATACATAAATATTTAACTTAGTACCTACTTTCCTTCCCTTCATAATATTAATATTACCTTTAAGATAGTAATACAATGTAATATGTACTAAGATACTAATTTAAGACAAATGTACCTATATTTTCTATCAAATAACATTGAGCTAAAATTGTACCTACTAACCATAATTTTGAATGTGACGTACTACTACTAGTACTAGCTCCTTGTTTATATTTTATACTTTTTGTATTCTCGGCATAAGTATGATATTGTACCATTTATACTGTAATTTTCTCATGTAAGTTTTTGGTCTCTTTGACAAATAAAGTTCTTTAAACCTAAACCTAAATGAGTGTGTGGACACAGATGTGTTTAATGTTGAAAGTACGTGTGCGTATACGTGTGTGCGTATACGTGCAACTGTTTTGATATCATGATTTATTAATAGTCTGTTTTGGGGCATAATAATATTAAGTCCTTACATATGAAATTGGCGTTTTGTCGTACTGGCCAGTACTATGATCTTAAATATATATTCTTTGGTTAGGAATTCCAATTTCAAATTTATACCGCTATTTACTCATGCATTTGTGTTTCTAAAACCGTAATTCGTTTGTTTTTTCCTCTTTTGGTTTTTTTCTTTGCGTCACTCTGTTTACAAAATGGAAAACTTGAAATATCGTATTATTTTCGAGTACGAGTTCCACCGTGGCACCAGTGCTGCAGAAACGGCTCGAAGGATTAATGATGTGTATGGCGGCGGTGGCGCAAAAGAAAACACAGTGCGTTTTTGGTTCCAACGTTTTCGTTCTGGAAATTTCGACCTGCAGAACAAGCCCCGTGGACGGCCGGAGACCAAAGTTGATACTGAATAATTGAAGGCTATTGTGGAAGCGGATCAATCGCAAACCACGTCCGAGTTAGCTGCAGGCTGCGGTGTTAGTGATAAAACTGTTGTAATCCACTTGAAGCAAATGGGGAAGTTGAAAAAGCTTGATAGATGGGTACCTCATGAATTGAGTGCAGCATACCGACAAACGCGCGTCGACTTCTGCGTTACATTACTCAACCGGCACAATAATGAAGGGATTTTAAATCGAATCATTACCTGTGATTAAAAGTGGATCCTGTACGATAATCGGAAACACTCATCGCAATGGCTGAACCCTGGCGAACCAGCCAAAGCCTGCCCCAAGCGAAAATTGACTCAAAAAAAGTTACTTGTGGGCGTTTGGTGGACTAGTGCCGGTGCCGTTCATGTCGATGATGTCTATTGCCAGCAACTGCAAATCATGATGGAAAAGCTAGCTGCGAAACAACCGAGGTTGGTCATTCGCTCTAGGCCACTGCTGCTTCAGGACAACGCTAGACAACACACTGCACAACATACGGCTACCAAATTAGAGGAGCTTCAATTGGAATGTCTAAGACAGCCACAGTACTACCGGACCTTGCTCTAACTGCTAACAGATTACCATTTTTTTCGAAATTTGGATAACTTCTTGGAAGGGAAAAAATTCAACTCCGATGAGGCAGTCCAATGCGCTTCAAAGATTTTATTGATTCCTGTCCGAATGGTTTTTTTTATTAAAGCAATCAATTAACTACCTATTATGTTTATAAAAAATCGACTTTATGTTCCTCCTTTACAAAACGCCAATTTCATAATATGTAATGACCTACTAATAAAAAAATAATGTTGTTTTTGACAACATAATTGACTTTAATTAAATATTCGTTTTGTTTATACATCACAATTTTTACATTTTGTAGGTTAAAATATTTGTAGCGCTAGCAGTAACGCGGACTTTTTACGAACCTTCAGATGAAAATGACTGATTACATATTGGAATACTTTGTGACTGCAATTCACGGCATGGTATAATGGACAGAGATCCCAGTCTCGCCTGACCACCCTTATACTCTTAATGACGAAATATATATATCATATTGTAGTATGAGTGTGTACTATGAACATATGGATACCCGATTGTTTGTGCGGTGGGCGAATTCTTAGGTACAGGTCGCCAAGAGTACGAAAAATTGTACGTCTTTCACAGCCTTTGAACTGATTCTTACGTATGTTGTAGGGAATGTTGTAAACAATATGAAATTATAACTGGGAGTAGTTCCTCGTTTTGTGGGCGGTTTTTTCAACCCAACACTTTAAACATGAAACATTTAGACAAAACTTATCGTTACAACCTTACACTTGAATTTTTGTCTAAGATATTTTGGGGGGCTATATACAGCCCCCTATGCTATGCTATGGGGCTATATATATGAAGGCAGCTTACAAAATATTAATATAAATATATTAATATTTTGTAAGCTGCCTTCCAAATCCTAGGGGCCAAAACTCCTCTAGTGGTGTTTAAAGTTTCACCTTAAGTAAGATCGCGGTCATGGAAAGCAAGATACTGTAATTCGTGTTGTAAAACCACGCACGAAAGTACACGTTTACGGTAGCGATAACGCGGATTGCAGAAAAAAAATCGAAAACCCTCATTGGTCCGCCACAGTAGACACTTTTGACTTTATATCTTCATTCTCTACATAATATGTATGTCGTATTGTTTATTATTATTAGGTCATTACATATGAAATTGAATTTTTTATAAGCATAATATATTTATTTAATCAAAGTATATACCACTGCTATCAATGCACTTTGGCCATCTCATAGGTAGTTCATTGATTCCTTTACTAAAAAAACCATTCGGACAGGATTCAATAAAATCTTTGAAGGCGCTTTGGACTGCCCCATCGGAGTTGAATTTTTTCCCTTGCAAGAAGTTATCCAAATTTCGAAAAAAAATGGTAATCTGTTGGAGCATGGTCCGGGGAGTACAGTGGATGTCTTAGACATTCCGATTGAAGCTCCTCTAACTAGTAAGCCGTCTGTTGTGCAGTGTGTGGTCTAGCGCTGTCCTGAAGCAGCAGTGGCGTCCTAGAGCGTCCTAGAGCGAATGACCAACCTCGGTTGTTTAGCAGCTAGCTTTTCCATCATGATTTGCAGTTGCTGGCAATAGATATTTGCCGTAATCGTTGGGCCAGATTTAAGAAAGCTGTAGTGAACGACACCGGAACTAGTCTACCAAACGCTTACAAGTAACTTTTTTTGAGTCAATTTTCGCTTGGGGCAGGCTTTGGCTGGGTCGCCAGGGATCAACCATTGCGATGAGCGTTTCCGATTATCGTACAGGATACACTTTTCATCACAGGTAATGATTCGATTTAAAATCCTTTCATTATTGTGCCGGTTGAGTAATATAACGCAGTAGTCGACGCGCGTTTGTCGGTATGCTGCACTGAATTCATGAGGTACCCATCTTTCAAGTCTTTTCACCTTCCCAGTTTGATTCAAGTGGATTAAAACAGTTTTATCACTAACACCGCAGCCTGCAGCTAACTCGGACGTGGTTTGCGATGGATCCGCTTCCAAAATAGCCTTCAGTTCTTCATTATCAAGTTTGGTCTCCGGCCGTCCACGGGGCTTGTTCTGCAAGTCGAAATTTCCAGAACTAAATCGTTGGAAACGTGTTTTCTTTTGCGATACTGGCGCCATACACATCATTAATCCTTCGAGCCATTTCTGCAGCACTGGTGCCACGGTGGAACTCGTACTCGAAAATAATACGATATTTCAAGTTTTCCATTTTGTAAACAGAGTGACAAAGAAAAAACCAAAAGAGGAAAAAACAAATGAATTACGGTTTTCGAAACACAAATGAATGAGTAAATAGCGGTATAAATTTGAAATTGGAACTCCTAACCAAAGAAATTATATTTGAGATCAAAGTGGCCAGTACGACAAAACGCCAATTTCATATGTAAGACCTAATATTATACCATACGGCATACACCAAACGATTATAACCAATTTAACCTGGTAACCTTCTTTCCACGTAGCTATACTACTAACCGAACTTGTAATGATCATGATCTTCCCGCACGGCGCGCAGCTCGCGGGCCAGCTCGCTCAGTAGCGTGCCGCGCCCGCGCCCGCCGGGGATCTTGAGCCCACGCACGCGCTCGCGTACTAGCCACTGCATATGGCGCTCGTGATCTCCTATGGGCTGCTGGGATAACTGAAATGTTTGAAGAGGTTTGACTTGTAGGAACAGAAGCTATAAATATTTTAATTTGTGATTTACGTGGTATCTGTAATTACATAGGTAGTAATTGAGATACTCGTTGGTGACAAAATAACGAATTTGTATGGTTCCGAGACTATGGAACAAAGCGCTCATCACGTCGCCGACAACACGTGATAAAGTGAAGTTTTTAAGGGTATAAATGCCCGAATATATATAGCCCGAAATAAACGATTTTTTTTTAAATTCTTTATGTAGACATTTACAAATACACATTTGGCAGTTACAATAATACATTGGCGTACTTATCTCTTCCAGCAAAACTATATTATTACAAATCCCGCCACGTAAGTCGCCTGTACCTGCCCGAAAACAGACATTTTCGGTCAATTTACGTTCCTGGGTTTCCGGGGTTTGTGCTGCTCTATATTTGACACCTATGGTCACCTTGTGCACGATGAAGGGCTGCAGCAGCAGGTAGAGCGGCGTGCGGTAGGTGACCACGTGCTCGAGGAAGTCCCACAGATGGTGCGCGGCCTCATTCCGCCGGCCCAGCTCACGGACGGTACGCGCTATGCGCCCCCACTCGCTGCACAGCTCGCTCGTGAAACAAGCGCAGAGCACCTTTAACGCTGTGGGCAAAAAACATTACTAAAAGGGCCAACTTTGGAGTAAACCCTTTGCAACAAAAATAGAAATTTGTATACCGGTCCACAAACAAAGGAGTAATCGTTGAACATACAAAAATATCCAAGGGTCGACTCCATTTCTGAGTTCGGTTAAAATTACTTTATTTTTAAGTTTACGTAATGGGAATGTCGTTGCGGAGAATAAAAGAAATCAAAATTTTCAGCAATTCCCCTGCACCATGCGCTGAGCATCAATGTCCTCACTTAGCGTACTAGTTAGGTAGTAGCGGCGTCTACACTATAGATTACCGAGGAAGGCGATCCTGTACAGGTGGTCGGAAAGGCGCTGCGTGTTGCGCGTGTCGCGGCTGCCGGTGAACGTGAGCGAGTTGGCGCGCGCGTCCGTCGCAGGCTTGGAGGCGGGCGGGCACAGCGCGCTAAGCACCACCGAAACCATGTACGACACGTCCGACTGCCGCAGCGCCGGCACGTCTGTGTATGGAAAAGTAATTTTTTAATATGTAAAGAGCTGGATACTTGCCATTTTGTGAACAGTGAAGTCCGCTTTGTAACGTAAGCTGTGTATACCTTTTCGACCGCTACCGACGCGGAAGCACAGTGGCATCAATAAATTCATTAACATATTCTCAGTCTTTTCTGCGGACGGAAAAGTGGCACTGCCCCCACACATTTGCTCCAGAGAGTAGCTGTCCTAAAATATAAAGACATGGTAAATATTTCATTTTTAACGAAGTATAACTATATACAAACCCCCCCTAGTAATAAAAATATTTACTCGAACAGATTATTAGCTCTCAAAGGGGCATGCCAAGTCTCCATAGTAATTTCGGCCCACAGTGCACACCTGTGCTATGTACTGATAATTATAGTAGGCGATGGCAGCAACTAATTCCTAAAAGAAGTGGTTTATAAAAAACTTGGCATTTTTAAGTTATCAATTATTTTCGTATGTTATTAACACAAGTTATATTACATATGTGCAATGTCATTTTATAAATTATTTTAATTTATTTGGGAGTATAATGTAATAATATACAAATCACAGAATACGTCTATAACTCAAACAGCACAAAATATTGAAAACACAAACTACATAGGGATACTTTGTAATTGAAAACAACGTTTTCAGTTTTTCGGCGTCTGACACTTAAAGCTGGTGTTGCCAAGACACAAAAAAAAATAAAAAAAAAAAAATGAAAGTATGAGAAGGATAACAGACGATATTATTATTTTAATGCAATACAATCTTTAAAATATATATGTAATTACTTTTATTTTATATAATCGAAATCATCGCAAAAACTAACATTAGGTATAAATATTAAATATTATATAATTATATTATTATATTATAAATTGTATTATTTCGATTACCTGACAAAATAATATTTTTAGTAAGGGCAACATTTTTATGAGAGAAAGTCATAGAAAGTACTTGTCAAGGTTCCTGTTCATTTACTTGTTTAATATTTTTTGTATAAAGTTGCCGAGTTGTACAGATTAATGAATACAAGGAAGGACTACCATAAAAATTAATACAATTTTTGAATATAGCCAATTATGTGTGCACTTCTGGGCCTGAAACTGGCATTCCCCTTTGTCTCTGTTACCTACTTATGGTTGGACTGGTAGAAAATGCCCTCAATTTCAAGGAATCAAGTCCGCCGCATACATTGTGCAAATAGTAATAAATAAATTAGTACTTTAACGTTGCTGTCTTTGTCTGATACATAGGAAAAATTACTTGACAGATAAAGACAGCAACTATCTTCGAAAGCTGGTTAAAAGATTATTAATCACAAATGTGAATAATAATTAACATTTTAAATACTACATTTTCATTTATTTTTATATTATTTTATGTGTTTTCTTTTTTTACAATTTTTTTGAAGTTTAGACAATAACAATTTAGAATCTCACCCCCGCGTTGACGATCTGTATGGATATGAGTCTGACGACCGTGCTGCAGAAGTGCGGCGGCGGCGGCTGCGACATCAGCGCCGCGGTCGCCGACGACAGGTTCTCGCCGCTGTTGCTCTCTGACACTACTAGCGCCTGTATCAATTCAATTAGTTAATCTTATACTTTAAACGAGACGATCTTGTATATATATATATATATTCGGTATCTCGACAACGGCTACAAGTATTACCATGAAATTTAGTATGCAGGGAGTTTTGGGGGAGAAAAATCGATCTAGCTAGGTCTTATCAATTAGAAACTGCGCATTTTTATCAATAATTTCGACTCTCTTACGTCAATCTAATTGGCAGCTTGGTGCGTATAATTTTTGCATTGTTTGAAAATTCGGAATGTTGTGGGTTCGAATCCCGGTAAGAGAAATATTTTTGTAATTCTTATTATTTCTTTTTCTTTTATGTTTAATTATTTTATCGTTCTACTAAAACACCGAGCAAAGCTCGGTCTCCCAGGTACTTTTATTTAAATGAAAATAAAAATAAATACACTAAGGCTACGTTATTCCACGAAAGTTTTTTTGTGGTCGCGACAGAAAAAACTGCACTGTAAATAGAACTCTGTTCTAATACAATAGAGCTGAAAATCGTGTAGAGTAATTAAATTTAACATTCGACACTTCGATTTGAGCTCAATTGCAAGTTGGAGGGTGAGTTACTTTTATTTTTATTCTATAACATTCGGAAATCTTACGGCTACATTCAAGAACAAATAGAATTACACAAACAATTAAAAGTTTTCACAGATAAATAGAAAAACTAAAAATCAAAGATGAAGTCGGATCGATGGTTAGTAAGGTGAAAACGTTTCCGCGTTTTACATCAATTATGATGTGCAGAATTTTTTAGCAAGACAATTTTTCATTTTCGAACTTTGGCTGTTTTAGTAAATAGGTATATGTTATTTAATATGTAATATAAAACTTTCGCATTTTCGAAAAGCTATCCTACTAATATTATAAATGTGAAAGTTTGCGAAGATGGATGGATGGATGTTTGTTACTCTTTCACGCAAAATCTACTGAACGGATTTCGATGTTTGGTAGTGTAGCAGTTTAAGCTCTGGATTAAAACATACGATACTTTTTATCCCAAAAATGAAGTGTTCCCGTGGGATACTGTATTTACGCGGGCGGAGCCGCGGGCAACAGCTAGTTTAAAATGAATATCTCAATTCGTAGGAAAAACTCAAAGCAAGACGCGTCACAGTCCTTAGCGTAGTAAATTATTTATCCTTGGGTTATACAGCACAGTGGTGTAATCGAATATTTGATGAATATACATCTTTATGTATCAACAACAGTAAACTATATTACCATTTTATTAGATTTTTTTAACTGACCTTTCTCAAACGAGGAAAGTTTTAGACACGTATGCACGTCATAAAAGAAAGCAATACCTGAATAGTATTGAGTAGGGATTTGACTTGCTGCCACTGCATGATATACGGACACCGTATCATCGTCTCGTACACTCCCTTCAGTAGAACCGCTGCCGAGTCCCAGTCTGTGTTACGCTAAGGCATGTAAAATATTTTCTCTTGTGATTAATCTACCAACATCAATTAATTTGGTATAAAATTTATTGTGTGGACTTTAATTGTTGTAGACTGAATTTTTTTAATTTGTTTTCTAAGTAGTAAGGGTGGCCCACCCCGAATTTTTATTTATTTTTTTGGTATTTTTTATATGATTTGCCATTAAAAATACCTAATATAACCCTCATATTTTACCTTTCTAACACCAACCAATTTTATATTTTTATAGCGATATTAGTACTGTAATCGTTTTCAACCCTCGGTGGTTAATAACTCTTGTAATTTGTAGCTACTCTTTCACACATCGCCTGAAGGTTGTAGGTGTAGGTAGACATAATACAAGTAGACCAAAAAATATTTAACAAGTAACTCATAGTTAAAACTACAAACATTTACCTTGACGCTAGGTTTGTACCGGGCGACGCTTTGAGCATTAAATGCGCGATTGCTGTTAAGCACTGTGTACAATAGAACCACTCACCCTAATGCTCGGCTTCTTGGATATCTTCAGGAACACCTTGTCCAGCCGGCGCAGTATCATGATGAGCGCCGGCCGCAGCGCGTCGTCGGCCCAGTCCGCAGCCGGCAGCACCTGCGTCATGTACCGCTCCAGCCCGCGACAGCCCATAGACTCCGGGTCGTAAGGCGACACTTTGAGCAGGGAATGCGCTATTTCTGCGAGCCGCTGACAATCAGGTAATTTTTTTCTTAATTTACATACTGTATGCATTTAATTGCAGTTTAAAAGTACCATTTGACTACATTCGCCTCCGAAATTAGGCCATCTCATCAACGCAAAAAAATTAAATTGTGTAAAAAATTATTCTTACACAATTTAATTTTAGAACACCAAAAACTAGTAAGCTCACCGCATGTGACTTAGAGTCCAGCAGATCGAAAGGTTTAGTATCGCTAGCAGCGCTGCCCTTAGAGCCGTTAACATCTAGCAGACGCGGTGTCGCGCTGCCCACGAAGTCGCCCACTAGCGACAGCAGCACGTCGCGCGGACGACGGTACTCCGCGCGGACCAGCTGTAAAATAAATACAGAGAATAGATATTCAAATTTTTAATTTCTCCTTTAGGGGCATTTTACTAAAGCTGCGGGCTTATGGCAAATCAACTTCAGGTAAAGTATAAAATTAAGTAATGGACAAGAATTTCCTGACGATTCGGCATGTGTATTGAGGATTACAGCCTTTTGCAGGGTGATATATGTGAGTAGATGGATGTTGAGTGGTTTAAGGCTCTTGATAAAAAATTCCTTCCGATTCGACACGTATTTAGAATGACTGCTTTTTGCAGAGTTATGTATGTGAGTGGGTGAATGTCGAGTGTTTTGAGGCTAGTGTGGAGTGTTTTAGGGACGATGCCAGTACTGGAGATGTATTATTAATAGACTCGGTGTGTGCTGTAATCTCAATGCGAAGCAAAATGGCCGCGCTTACCATCCGCGTTCTTACTTACCGTAATTAATTCTTTCATCCTTTAGCAAACTAAAGCTAAAGTTTAGCTATTCATTGTGTAATATAATTCTCAATGGAGACTAGCCTTTGCCCGCGGCTTCGCTCGCGTGAAATTGAGTTTTAAACGATATCTTTATAATTCATAGCATATTCGTAATCTAATGTACGTGTAATATGGGCGCGGGCGGATTACCAGCTCTGAGCTAGCACTCGTCGCGGCGCGCGCCGTTGTCAGCTTGAATTAATTTTTATCGTGCGTACTTTTTAATTTTAAGATATTTCTATATTTATTTAAACTGTATGGTGTAAAGGTATTTTATTTCCAACGGATTAGGCAGGTTAAAACATCCATCGATAAAAACATCCAGACGGCCTAAACATTTAAACTAATTTCCACAAAACCTTACCAAATTATACACCTAACCCTTCCTAAGGAACAACTTTCTCGATAGATGAAAACTGCATGATAATCCGTTCAGTACTATTTTGAGGTTATCGCGAACATACATACAGACAGACAGGGCGGGGGATTTTAACTTATAATTCTTAACGATGAAGATAATTAGACTTTTAAGTTACTATTTGTTTTTATTACTTGCAAAATACAACTCAATTTTGAAGTACTTGTAATGTGGTGCTAAAGTTGCGGGAAAAGGGTAGTCTGGCGGGCCTGGGATCTCAATCCAAACAAAATTTTAGTTATTACACAACAGCTCAACTCACCTCGGAGTCCTCAGCAGCAGCGAGGTCCGTGGGCGGGGGGCGGTCACTCACGTAGCGCGAGTGCGACTCGTCCTCCAGAAGCTCTAGCGGCAGAAATGGCGCAGCGGCGCGTGCGCAACCCCTCTGCGATGATCCTTTGTGCTCGGGCGACGTGCGGTACGGACCGTTGTATGATCTGTATTGAATTATATGGTTATAACCGGCAAATAATAATAATATCTATGGACGCTTTCACACCACGTCAATCTGGTCCTGTGGTACCAGACAACGGAAATATTTTTAATGCTTTTATACTATACATATATTTAAGATTTTTATTATATAATACACATATTTAATACACATCCATGACCCAGGAACACAGAAAACTTTTTTGTTCCCTGGCGAGATTCGAACCCGCGGCCTCCGCCCTCAGCGCCAATGCGCTAATTCACTGAGCTACAGAGAGGTCGTCAAATGAGTAATATTTTACCATCCTATAGCAATTTTCACTGATCTTGGATAATCTATAGGTATATATATAATATATATACTAGAGATAAGTCATAAGTGCGTAGCGTTGCTAGGATTTTTAAAAGCCCTCTTTTAAAGGCTTTCGATACACACCAATTTATCGGTGTACTCAATGCTCGGGTAATTTACGTTTATTTTATATACCTATTCACTATTCAGCCTATTTAAGCTACAGAAGCCTGTGGAATGTGTATAATGGAAGTCTAAAAACCCTTTTTAGGGTTCCGTACCCAAAGGGTAAAAACGGGAACCTATTACTGAGACTTCGCTGTATGTCTGTCTGTTGTCAGTTTGTCACCAGGCTGTATCTCCTAAACCGTGATAACTAGACAGTTGAAATTTTCACAGATTATATATTTCTGTTGCCGCTACGACAAAAAATACTAAAAACACAATAAATATTTAAGAGGGGCTACCATACAACAAACAATTTTTTTGCCGTTTTGTACGGAACACTTCGTGCGCGAGACCGACTTGCACTTGGCCGGTTTTATTAACAGTTGATATTGGTCGGAAAAATGTTTTATAAACTTACTTGGATAGCCCCTCGCAGTTGTTAACAAGTGTCTTGATAGCGATCGCAAGTTGTAATATAATTTCCTTTTCCGTTCTTCCGTCCTTGTTGTATGTCGGCAGTTGAATTTGTTTTACGTAGCACGGGAGAATTGCTTCTAGAATTATCTGCAATATGAATTATTTTATTAATTATAGTGTACGGTCGTCGACATACATGTACAATGTATTGTTCAAAAGTGGTACACCGAGTCTTATGTTCTATGTATGTATCATGAAGCAGATTTTTATCTGTGGAAGCTATGGACCCTTCCACGCCACGTCAATCTGGTTCTGTACTAAGTGTCCGATCAACTTGTATCACAGGTACCAGACAACGGAAATATATTCAATATTTCTAAACTATACACATATTTAAGATTTTATTATAATATACCTGGGCTGATTGATAACTGGCCGAAACGACGAACTTAAAAAAATGATACGCAAAAAAGGAATATTACATTATATTCTGGCATCTTTTTGAAAATAGAACGCCAAATTTGAATTTAATCGAACTGATGAAATTTGTTTGAGAGGACGTAGAACTTTCTCTGTCGTAAATTTTCTTAACAATGGAAAGAAACGAAATTCGTGCGGTGATAAAGTTTTACGTTTTAAAAGAGAAAACAGCAACCCAGATTAAAACTAAGCTAGACAGTGTTTTAGGTAATTCTGGGTAACTGATTTTAAACGTGGAAGACAGAGCTGCGAAGACGCCCACAGGTCTGGCCGTCCAAATGAAGTCACGAATCCGGACATGATCAAAAAAATTCACAAAATTGTATTGAATGATCGGCGCTTAAAGTTGCGAGAGATAGCAGAGATGGTGAGCATTTCATCTGAACGCGTTTCTTATATTTTGCACCAACATTTGGGAATGAAAAAGCTTTGCGCGCGATGGGTGCCGCGTTTGCTCACTGTAGACCAAAAGCAACGTCGAGTGGACGATTCATGGGAGTGTTTGGCGCTGTTTAACCGAGATCCTAATGAGTTTTTGCGGCGTTATGTAACAGTCGATGAAACCTGGATACATCATTATACTCCCGAGACAAAAGAACAATCTAAGCAGTGGACTGAGAGCGGAAAACCTGCGCCGAAGAAAGCAAAAACGGTTTTGTCGGCCGGCAAAGTGATGGCGACTGTTTTTTGGGATGCTCGAGGGATTATTTTAGTTGATTATCTGCAAAAAGGAAAAACAATAAATGGAGAGTACTACGCAAGCTTGCTGCAAAAATTAAGTGAAGAAATCCAGAAGAAACGACCACATTTGGCCAAGAAAAAAATTTTGTTCCACCATGACAACGCACCTGCACACACGTCAATGGTTGCAGTCGCCAAACTCCATGAATTGCGGTTCGAATTGCTACCGCATACACCCTATTCCCCGGATCTGGCCCCGTGCGACTTCCACTTATTCCCAAACCTGAAGAAATGGTTAGGTGGCCAGAGATTTTCATCAAATTAAGAAGTCATTGTTGCCGTGGACGAGTATTTTGAGGGGTTGGAGAAAACATTTTATCAAACTGGTGTAACGGCATTGGAGAAGCGCTGGACTAAAAGCATTGAGGTAGAAGGAAACTACGTTGAGAAATAAATTTATTTTAAATAGATTTTTGAAGTTTTTCTTTGTCGTTTCGGAAACTTATCAATCAGCCCTCGTATATAATATACATCCAAGACCCAGGAACACAGAAAAACTTTTTGTCCCTTCGGCGGAATTCGAACCCGCGACCGCTTAAGCGACGACGCGCTAACCACTAAGCCACAGAGGTCGTCAAGGTTATATGGCTTATATTACCGTGCTCAATTTAGCTGCAGTATGCCCTGCTAAAATATTTTTGATATGAAACGTCAATGTAAGGACGGATGTACATAGATTTCAAAACTAAAGATAAGCTATGACGTACAGTTGATAAAATAGCCCCAAAATTTAAAAAAGTGGGGCCATTTAAGTGGAGAAAACATGCCTCGTCAATATTATATACGTCTATGAACATGTACAAAATAATTTTTATGTTTCACAACCGCTAAGCGTTTCGCAATTGGTAAATTATTTTTAGGGTTCCGTACCCAAAGTGTAAAAACCGGACTCAATTACTGAGACTTTGCTGACTGCCTATCGCTAGGCTGTATCTCGTTATCCGTGAATTAGCTAGACAGTTGAAATTTTCACAGATGATGTATTTCTGTTATAATTATAGCGGCATATAACAGAAATACATCACAGATGATGTGTTTCTGTTATATGCCGCTATAATAACAAATATTAAGAACAGGATAAAATAGATATTTAAGGGAGGCATACAACAAGCGTGATATTTTTTGCCATTTAGTACGCAACCCAGTTCGTGTGCACTTGGCCGGTTCTTTAGTATGTAGTACTCACCAGCATCTGATAACCCCTAATACTCTCAGCAGAGTACGACACGACCATGACACAGAGGCTTATACAGTCTAACACATTGACCATTTCGTCCTCATCTCGGTAGCAGAAGTCTATTGGCTTTAGCGGTTTCTCCTCTTTGATCAACTCTGCTATGTGCAACGGGTCGGGCGAAGGAGTTTCCAGACTCAGAAGCAAGTTGAATAGACAGCTTGATTGAACCTTGAATAACATGTCATTTTATAGTTATCTATCGTTATTAGCAGATTTATCATAGACAAATTATGTATTATATAGATTATGATGTATCAAATATTATATTTAAACACCTAACTCACCATACAGCCTGCAAATCCGGCGCCAGTTTAGTATCAATAATTTATCTTTTTGCCTACAAGTCCGCTTCAAGGCCGCGGTATTGGATTCGCAGGCTGGACGGTGAGTATGGCGCTTTACGTCTTTTAACATTTTTAGTGGCCTAATAATTTTTAGTCTAAAAGCAAAATACTCAATTAACTTTACAGTGAATTTTAGAATTCAAACTTTAAAGCTTAATTTGTATTGACAAAGAAATCCACAAAATAGATGGGTATTTCAAATTGTTCTTACCTTGCTAGCATCGCCATAAGTAGCTTCTTCGTTGGTATCGAGTATAGCGGACACAGATCCAAACATTTGCAAGATGAAAGGCTTTCTATTGAGCAAGTAGAACTGCTTGACAGCGTATTCGATAGTAGTGGTTACCAGCTTGTTCGTTTGGAAGTTGGAGTAGATTTGTAGGAGAGTTGGCATTATTAGGAGGTAGCTGAAATATTAGCGAATATGTTTTATTTTCATTAATTCAAATATTTTGTAAATTACATAACATTATTCTCATTCCTATACTTTGATTTATAATCTAATTTAGCAATCATATAAGTATATTAATACGTAAATCATAAACTTTGTACCTCTTTTTACGAACATTATGGAACTGAGGAGTATGAAATTTGGAACATTTAAAGTTATATGGAGGAGTAAACTGCAATAATATTTTTATAATAACGCTTAAAAAATAAATACAATAATAAACACTACCTCAGATTAACTATATTATATAACTCGCACTAACATGCATTTGATACAATTTTGTCACACGTTGACGTTTGTCAATCTGTCTTAAACATTTGTATATTTTTTATTTCGTATGTAAGAGGCAATAAGCGAACACTAATTTAAAATTATTAAATTATTCGCAAAAACTACTCGACGGATTATGATGAAATTTGGTTTTGGTATGGTAGTAGTTTAGGCTCTGGATTAACACATAGGCTACTTTTTACTCCCAAAAAGTACAGTGCTCCCATGGGACATTGCATTTATGCGGGCGGAGATTATATATAAGACTAAAGAGAATTACGACACATAATTATGTGTATACTATAAACATACCCATTTGTAGAGAAGATGTTCTTGAAATTGAATGCCGCGTTTACATATGTGGCTATGACATATCTAAGTATCAGCGAGTCTTCACTGTGCAGCATTAGAGCACCATTGAGGACATTGAGGAACAGGTGAATGTCTCTAGAAGAGGTGAAGTTACCAGCCATCGCCTCAAACATTCGAGCGATTAGTCGAACCCACCTAAAATAAAATAACGCATTTTTATGGCAGTTAGAAATATGCATAGTAATTTTTTATTGGCTTTTCGAAAAATATATAACAAGCTGGGAATTATTGTCCTAGCAATGGCATAATTACGATTAACCGTTGACGAAATAGAGTCGTCACAAAAGTGTAATCGTTGGAGAACATTAGAAACGCGATCTGCACAAAAAATTACGTGATTTTTTACCCGACTGCCAAGAAGGGTTGTTAGCGTTTTGTACGGTCCCTTCGTGCGCGTGTCCGACTCGCACATGGCCGGTTTTTACAATGGAATATTGGATTAGACTACAAACCTCATTTACAATACATTAATTTATTGTTACAGGAACAAAGTGGCAGGCGACACTTGTTCTTTCGTTTTATATTGTATACAATTTAAAACTTACATAAACTTATGTAATACATCTAGCCCAAGCAGGGTAGGCCCAAGGGGGCCCCGGCTGTACAGATCCAAGTCCGCCTCGAGCGCTTTGCGCGGGAACGACGGCAGTTTCATCAGCTCGTCGTGTAAGAACACTACGCGTTGGACTACCTGCATTAGAAACTATTGGTTATAAAATATAATAATAAAATTTTATTCATACTGTTAGTCGAATAATTTGAGACAGTAGCATCGAAGTTAGCAATACTACAGTAGACTGTAGTTTATAGATAAACCAAATAATCTGAAAAAAATAGATACGCTTGCCTCATTCAGTGTATATTGCCAATTTAGTTATTTTAGTTCACCAGAAATTATCCCAATATAATATAATATTAATTTATGCAAATCTAAACCATTTCAATGATTATAATTTAGGATTGAGGATTTCACAAGCAAAGTAAAAGACCTTCAAGTTTATTGTTAACAAAATTAATTTGTTACGTACCATGTCAACATTCTTCAATATAGCCCAAGTGAGAAGTACTTTGCCTATCTCCCACGAACTTGTGCAATAGTTCCCTGTGTTGTAGTTTTGCGAAGGCCTCATCGGGTTGCATATGGACTAAGCCCAGTTGTGGGTACTGAGAGCGTTTGAAGAAGTAGTGGTCGCGAACGTAGTTTTGTGGATTGTGGATTTGACCTGAAAATAATGTTAATGTTATCTATGTCACCAGCTTATTTTTTAGCATTTTATTATTATACATACATTTCTTCAAAATATTAAGCAGTTTTTCAAAAACACTTTTCTTAAGTTTGCCGTATAACATTACCGTGTGCATTTAAAAAAAAATGTGACTTTCAATCCTTTCTATCCCGGTTCAAACTGAGTTTAGAGAAAAATTACCTATATTGTGTACAGATTTAATTTTTGCCATCAAAGTTTTGTACATGACTTTTTTATTAAGTGAACCATTTTCGAGTAATCGACCTCCAAAGTAGTTTGGAGGTTTTCTGGCGTTTCTAAATTTATTATAAGAGGTAGAAACTTGTAACTTTTCATGCAGATAGGTAAAAATTATTTTGAGCGAAATCGGACAATAACTTTTTAAGTAATTTGAAATTATATTGCGCTTTGATAGTTATGTAACCCTTGTTATACATATTGTCCAATTATGCTCTTGGTTACGTTATTTAATTTTTGGGATCTGTGAATGACAGCTATATTTTGCCGACGGCGGCGGAGTCAAAATTAATGGTAATGATTTTGGCAGTCTATATATATATAGGCTATATAATTTACGTAGTCGGGTTATAGCTTTTTATAAAAATAATTGTACTTATTTAATAATATACGTACGCGTTTTAAAGTCGACGAGAAAATATTCGTCATGCAACCGCTCTGGAATGCCAAAGTAGTCCAAAGATTCTCGTAAGATTTGACAGAACTGCGTATCTTCTTGCACTGGGAACTGCGATGGAATGCTGCCCTCGTTTTCAGCTATAAGTAATTATAAAATATTAATATTAAAATAATATATATGTGACGCTATTTTGGAATTTCATTAAAGGAACATAATTGCTATCTTTTGTTACAACATAACGTTCAAACAAATCTATTTCAAGATTAACGCATTGATACTTGGCATAATTATGTAGTAACGACTGACTTTTGAATCTAGTATCTAATGGTTGGTCAGTTTTTGTGTCCAAATAATAAACATGAATTGCTTAAGAATTTATTTTACTTACGTGGACCGTGAACTATAATTTTCTTGGCGGCAGGGACGTTGGCTGTGAGAAGAATGGATGCGTCACATTGCTCCTTTCGTAGAATTTGTTTGAGATCTTTAAACATAATTCCATGTACGCTGTGTACTACCTAAAATATAAGGGTGAAACTTATTTATGAAAAGGTACAGAAATATACACCTAAGCTTTTTATCTTATACTTAAAACGAGCGAATATTGTGTATAATCGTAATCTCGAAAACGGCTGCACGTATTTCCATGAAATTTTGTATGCAGGGAGTTTTGGAGAAGAAAATCCGATCTGGCTAGGTCTTTTACTGGGAAACTGTGCATCTTTAAGTTAATTATTATGATTTTTCTTTCGTCGCGCAACAATATATCAATAATTTTGACTCTAATATGTCAGTCCGGGTGACATGCGTATGCGTTTGGTATGCGTATGTGTGATTTATGCATTATTCAGAAATTCAGAATGTCATCACATTTCCTTTCGAACGGGGTTCGAAGCGAAAATCGTTTATTTTCGGTTGGAACCCCGGTACAATATTTTTTTGTTTATTTTTTTTTATCTACTAGAGGATATCCAGGTAGCTTTGTTATATTGAATAGGTTGTTTTGTAAGTGAATGAAGAAAAACTATTTTATAAGCAGTTATGAGAACTCGTTTAAATAAAGAAAGCGTTACAAATGACGCTACATACGATACGTAAACTAATAGTTATAACTTATACCGACTACCGTAATCTTTTTTCAGTATCTGTCTTTATTCACACACTTAAAAGACATAGTTTTTATGCTTACCATCCAAAGTATAGACAACGCAGCACCAATCAGTCTTTGGCCGTCTTCATGCGGAGTCCGTACATAGAACATTACGTAGCCAATGATGTAGTTGTATAGAGCGAATGCCGCCTGCTGCGGTAGACGCGGTATAAACCTTATCAGATGACGTAACAACTTGAACATTTCATCTTGATGGTCTCGCGTTAGTCTTTCGAGGACATGACGTAGGAAAAGTGCAGAATCTTCTACTAAACAGCCCCATATAACCTGGTGTGATATAAAATTATTCAGGTATCAGGTTACATTTAAAGAAATCAAAAGCAACATAATATTATAGCTGAATATAACGAATTTATATGTGTTATATTTTAAGACAGTCTCTTATGTTGTCTCGTATTTTCTTGGACGTTCCTTTTGGGTATTTCAGGCACTTTATAAACTGTTTTTCCTCTGTCAAATCAATAGTTTTTAGGACCCAGTACATAAAATATGATGATGACAACTATATACCTGATAAGCAACTTCATAAACCGAACAACCGTCGCGCGACACGGCGGCGTCGTCCAGTAAATCAACAATTTCATTGACGGCCGAACACAGAACAGACGGGAACAGCGCCGCGGCTAGTTGCGTGTGATGCGACCCACGCACGCCCTCTGCGATCTCTTCGTCCGCACCACCTAAGATGCAATGATATCAATTGTTTATATTCGCCCAGGATAACTAACACTGAGAACTGACCGTCAAGCTTCACTATTAACTTGAAACTCATTGATGATGATATAATTTATGTTTGATTATAAAAGTGACCATTTGACATATATCTCAAAGCACGCAAATAAGTATACACAATAATTGATATATACAATAAATAATATGACATTGTAGCATACGCTCGAAGTAAGATTGAAATATGAACAACAATGTTCTGATAAAAACGTACGCCGGTACGTCGAATGAAACGAGTGTCCGAGTAACATCACTTAGTATTCGTGACTGAAAACATCTTCAACACAGTGCAGTCCTGAAAAGGACTTGGAAATTCTAATAAGAATTCTTCATCAAGCAGTTTTCTCTTCGTAGCACTACACAGCACACACGTTTCTCATTATTTTACATGGCAACAGTCGGAGCGGCGAGGAGCAGCAAGACGTCGTGATTCCGCGGAGGCTTGAACGAAATGGACGCGGCGCGTTTTTTTTTTTCCGAAAGCGTCTACGCTAAGGGTCGGGTTAAGACCGCTGTAGCTACTTCGGCCTATAACTAGCCTGGTGGCTAGTTGATTAGGTAAGAGACGAAGGGAGGGTTTGACTCTCCCTAACATCACCCGGGTGATGTTCAGACCGGAAATTGGGGACAGCTACGGGTTGTAAGCTATTATTATGACGGGAGAGACGCGGGTCTCTCCTGCTAAGGGGTCCGACCCTTTCCGCACTCTCTGAGGAGTGAGGTTGCTCGCGTGCGGTAGCAGCAACTAACGGCGTGCGAGTTATCGCGATAGAGGAGCTCGAGTTGTTATCGGTTTCGGGGACGCGGCGCGGCGCGTCTAGGCATATTTATAGCCAGGAGTCGCGCGCCGCGGTGAACGAGACAGGGCGATGTGTGAAAACATGATGGTGATATGCCCAGCCGGCTAACCAATCAAAAACAACCTTTTTCATCCAATTCTTTTTCTTTGTTAACCAAAACATATTGCCAACATTTTGTATTATAGTTTAGAAATGCTGAAATGACCAACTTACAAACCACTTTGGAAGCCGATTACCCGAAAATGGTCGACTTTATAAAAAAGTCATGTATGAAACCTTGCTTTTATTTTAAAATACCTATTCAACGCTAGCTACTCCACACGATGGGGTAGAATGAAAAAATATTTTTCATCTCCACTTCACATGTATGGAGAGCCACCACTAAAATATAAAATTATTATTATTTTATGATGCCAAAACTGATATCTGTACACAGTCTTTAACAATACCAAAATTTAATTCATTTACAATTACAGAAGCTAGAAGCGCGGACAGACAGACGGACAGAGCGAAAATATAAGGGTTCCTTGTGTATTACGGAACCCTACAAAGAGTAAAATAATTGAGGTTCACCTACAAGGCGATTTCATTTTTTTTACAAAAATATCTACTGAAATTTTAAAAACCTACCTATACCACAACATTTTGTGAATAAACCATTGAAATGAAATGAAAATATACTTTATTGTGCACAATCAACAGTTACACACATATATACAATATAAACTATACACAGAACAAGACGAAAGTACAAATTGAATTAAATACTGTCATAATATGAGGCTTTTATTACCTTCTATATGGTCGTCGACCGTATGATCCAATGCTGGCTCTCTGGCTGCTTGTCTGGTGATCGGAATCGTAGTAATAAGAAAGCTTTCGCGTTCCGCTTTCTTCTTATCGTCACGTTGTTGAAGTGCTTTCTTTATCGCTTCGGTTTGTTGCTTCTTACGTGTTTTAGTTGCTGTCACTAAAGACCTCTAAAAATCATATAAAATAAATAAGCTTGCATCACAGTATACGTAATGTCATAGCTCATGCTTTTTACAAAAAAAAAAAAAAACTGACATGTCTTTCTTGGTTCAGCGTCATTTCCATGTCTTTGTCTTTGACCTGTGGGCTCCAAGGTGGATCTACAACGGCTAGTGACTCAATACCGATTTTTGGCGATGGCAATGTAAACTCTATTCCCGGCGGAGGAACTTTGAAAGTCATGGAAGCACCTTCCTCCATTCGTGGCCAGACTTGATAGCGAAGTTTCCACATCACTTGGAATCGCAGGATGGCGTTGATTCTACAATATTGGAGACAAATTACAATACGTGAAATGAAATTAGGAAAATAGATATTTTATATGCTGAAACAGGATAGACTTTTTATCGCCCCAAAAAATACAGTTCCCACAGAATTTATTTATTTTCAACGTGATCGCCCACGCCATGGCTCGCGCCGGCACACACCTACATCTCCTCAACTAGCTTATACCTGAGCGCGGGATCCGGGTGTCGCAGATGGTTGTGCATGAGCGCGGTAGCGGCGTGCGGCGCGCGGACCGCGGCTAACACGAACAACGCGGCGGCACACGCGCTCAGTTCCCGCTCCGGCTCTAACAGTAGCGCCCACGCCGCGCCCGCGCTGCCCGCCCACGCCTCCTCGCCTAGCGTCGCCGCGCCCTTAGCTAGTGCCGCGAGTGGCGTGTGGTACGCAGACCGCACCTAATATTTTTTTAAATAAATAAATACTATAATTGTATTCATGCACTATGACGCATCTTGCGTGGTTGGAAGCGCCGCCATTTTGAGGTTATTTTATTGCTTGTGTTCACGCAGAACAAACAGAATAATCCAGCAACTATATAATTTTTATGTTTCAATTACACAACAACCTTAAATCCAAAGTTTTACATATTTTAAATGTAAAGTAAAACAAAATTTCGCCCACCTGTGTTTTCAAATACTTGAGCATAGGCGGTTGTTCGCCTGGCGGGTAGGGTATAGCACCGGGTCGCGTGACAGGCGGCGTCTCATTCGGTAGCGAGTGGTCGCCACCGGCAGCTCGAAAAGCTATACCTACGCTCTCTAGTACGGACCGGTCGATCCTATAAGGGGAACAAATATATGAAGTATATGAAGTACCATAATAGGCTAGTTTTACTATAGTGTTCCGTTTAAAAATAGGGTTCCGTTTCAGTTCATTCTACGCCAACGAACTTGCCAGCAACAACTAGTTACCTAATAATAAAGGGGAACCCGATAGGAATTGTCTTCTATAGACCCCTAGCTACAGTTGAAACGTAGCAAAAGTTAATAGAATCCGGCGTTACTTTGGGGAAATCTATCCAGGATCTTGTTTCTGAGTGTACGCATAAGCAGTGTGGGAGGAGGTGCTTTACGCATGCTTATGCGAGCACTCACACATTTGCTTGCAGGTTGTGGGTATTATTTCGCGGGATATTGCTATATAGATATAATAATCATTCAATTATAGAAAAAGTGTTAATATACCTGTCAGAGCAATGCTCCGAGGATTTTCGAGCGCGTCTACCGCGTCTAGATTCAGCCGAACATTCTTCCGGGTTTGTTGCATTCGCTTCTGGACCGAATTTTTCTCCGTATATCTAAAAAGAATATATATATATATATATATATATATATATTACATTTTAATAATGTGTCAACATTAATTTAGATTCAAGTAAAACACTTTCTATATTTTAATAGTATATGTATTATTCTATTACCTTTCTTACAGACTTCATAAGTCTGCTCGTAGATCGCATATTCCGTCTGAAGCAATACGGATGGCAAAAGTTTTGATGACAGCAAACGTAGTTAAACGAATTCAAAAACTTCACGATCACCTGAAAAGAATCCAGTCCAATTTTAAAGCTGATTCAGTAGGTATTTTATCCTCAAGTTGATTTTTGTTGCGCTATAAATATATGAATACTAGCTGACCCGTGCCCACTTCGTTGGGTGTTAAACATTTTTACTCATAACGATAATGATCGAGGATATAAAGTACTCTAAGTTACTCCGTATAACAGCAGATGTCTGCCAGTTAAAGTCCCGTCAAAAGCGGTCCAGGCATTTCAGAGAATAGCCGAAACAAACAGACAGAAGATTTTTTTAAATTGTTTTTTATTTAACTACCGTAAAAACATCATAATATGCATTGAATAGTGAAGAGCTGTTAATTTGAAGTTACAAACAGACATTTCAATTCTATTTATTTGTATGCAAGATAGCCCTGAACCCAAACAAGCTAGTCTTCGTTTGTAATTATCATTATGCCCGGGGGAGTATTTATTTCTATACCTTGAGCCACGGGTACCCCTTGCTGGTGTCAGGGGGGTCCGTGGAGTTGCTGTCAGGGCTGTCGGGCGGGGGGTCGTGGTCGTCGGATAGGACCCCCGGGCTCTCCTCCCCGCCGCTGTCCACCTCGTTCGACATTATAACCGTACCACCTAAAAGAAAAATATTTTGATTATACCAAAAGGGTTAAAAAGGGTTTTTACAAACATCAGGGTAGGGTATCGAACAGACATAAACTCCAATTAATATCATACTAAGATTTGGAGCAATAAGAACGATGAAATATTAAGCACGTTGTTACCTGTACCAGGGTAAACTTCAGACGTGTCACTTCTGTCTGATAACGACGATACTTTCCTTCTGCTCTGGATGGAGTCCGACCTTCTGTTCACGACTGAAACAAAATACCTAACGTTCAGATACTTTTAAATTACATGAATTCAATTATAGAAGAAAATAAATATTTTTTTAGCACTATGTATAACTTATGTAACTATGTAACAATTTATCGCTATTGAATTTTAATTTCAAACAATGTAACCAATAAAAATTATATAGATACAACCAGTGGGACCAATTTTTGTCCGCGGGTTAATAAATTACTATAATGATGTAGAAGATATTAGTAACGACTATAGAAACGTACAATCTTCGGGTTCGCGTGCGTCCTTCTGCCGCAGCTTGATGGAGCGGCGCTTGAAGGAGCCGTACGCGGACGTCGCGCTGCGCCGCGCCACCGCCTTCCCGCGCGCGCCCAGCCGACCTTTTTTGTCTTCCGCTGGTGGTATTACTTCTGGTAGCTGTTGATTTCGTTTTAATTGCATGTTTCGACTGTATTTTCATAATGTAACTAAAATTAACTAAATTCCTTGCTGGAATGCGCTAAAATAATACATAAAAATATTTATTTAGCTTAAGCAAACGATATCTTACAGTGACGTTACTCCCGCCAGACACATTCTCGGGTTCGTGAAGGACAAATGATATCTTCCTCTCTGTCTCCGCGCCCGCGATCGACTGCAGGCTCTGCGCGGACGCCTGTGAGTGCCCCATACTAGATAGGGCCATACTCCAACGGCGATTCGCTTCTCTGTATCAAAAATATATGTTTTCAAATCTATACCTACATGAAAAATCACTCGTAGAGGCGCTAGATTCAAAGCGAGTTGCCTACAGTTCCTTTTCATATCTGCATTTGTATTAACTGATACTTCTGTAGCGGTTCTAGTTTTACCACACTTCAGCACACGCAAGCGAATAAAACCTTACAGAGATAACAATATGTAAAAATGCAGAATTTAAGCGTAGATCTATAGACTACAAGATTTGAGTTTAGCACTTACAACGATTCTCAATTACTTATCTGTTTGACATAGTTTCTTCTAGAAACGAAAACCCTTTATAAATTCATACAATAAATAGAATTTCCTATTCTACTTAAGATATTTTTATAGACAGTAGCTGAGAATCGATGCTGTATATAAAAGAAATTGCTATTCGATCTATATCTGATATATAAAATATTCTTAATACGTGGCATGCCAATGTAGCAAAGCGAAAAATTTCTAAATCAATCTAAACTAATTTTTTACTAAATCGATAATTTTAGTGTCCTCAGTGTTTTCAGTGAGCCTACTTAGTTTTGTATTATACATATGCATACCATGCATTAATTGTGTTATCAGTTTGTATTAGGTCCAGTTTATTTCTGATCCAGCAAAGGGCAGATAACTAAACTATCACTCGAAACGTGATAATATGAATTATTAAATCTGCCTTCTCGTTTGGACCACCGGTGCTTATAAAAAGTGAGAACGCGACTAAATTCTCATCTTCCTATGGTGTCTTACAGTACGTGTCGTTATTTTACGTTCTATGCATGCACGTATTGTGCGAGTAAGCATGCAGTATGTTGTTAGATCACATACTCGACTGGCATTAATGTGTGTTGACTGCTAAGAGCCCTGTTAAAACGAAAATTTTGATCATAATATGCACTCTTTACATTATTCTAACGTAACGTAACATAATAAACTCACTTATTATTACACAACAAACGTCTCCGCTTTTGCATCCACCTTCGCAAAACATAATAATAAAAATAATCATTGGTACGATGGGATATATAGCACTACTTACCAATAAGTAAAGGAATGCGATTATCGTACCTATATACGCGGTCCCAGGGTCCTCTTTCTTTTAGCGAGGATCGGCAGGACTTGGGAAGGTTCTGGTAGGTTTCCCGCAGGAACGCGGTTATCTCGAACAGCAGGACGCACGCGATGATGCGAAGAGCTCTGGGGCAGTCATGACCTATGGTTTTGCCGGGCAGACGGATGCTTGCTGTAATAAATATTACGCCATGATTTGTACAATCACACATAACCAAAGTTTCCGTTTGCTACAATGCAATGTATATTTGTAGAAAATAAAATCCTCTGCAATGATTTAAGTCAGGGTTTGATTTACTAAGATATGGAACTCTATTAACTTACTAATACTTAACCATTGTAATTAAATTGTAAATTGTAAATTAAGAATGTCAAGTACCTTCATCAAGAAAATCTTCCTCTTCGTCCTGTTGCAACAGCTCGCGTTGTCCGTCAGGGTCGCTCACGAGGTTCACAACAGTGTCTACGTGTTTTTTGTCTTCGTTTAACATTTCTTCTAGACGATTACCGATTGCCTGGAAATATTATACTTTTATTTATACTGTGTGGGGTTTGTAATGACAATCTCCATAAGATTTATACTCATAAAACCGAATCCAGTGACGTATATTTATGTTTATACTTACATCAGCCCATTGATAGAAAAGTTTACCAGCAAGTCGTTGCCTTCTTAGCTGCAGTGGACCCGACGGCACTATAAAATAATTATGTAGTTTAATGAGTTGATAATATGTATAAAATGGAATAATCTATACCAATATGTATTATAAAGGGGAAATATTTATTTATTATTTCAGAAAACTTAACATAAATTAAATATAATATGGTCCTACAAAACTGTTCAAAAGTTTGTCTGTACGATCAATGGTAGATTAGTACAAACTTAATATTATAACAGAGAATAAAAATAATTATATAACGAGATCAAATATTATTAAAATAAAACCAAACTGAAATATTTGTTTCTTTGCATTTAATAAATCCCGTTACTACTAAACCTATTTTGATGAAATTTGGCACAGGTACAGAATAGGCCACGGGGAAGGACATAGTCTTTGTATTGCGGGAAAATGTACGGTTGCTGTAGGATTTCCATTTACGCGTACGAAGTCACGGGGAACATCTATAATAATTATTAGTCTTTAATTTTTATTGACTTACTTGGATTCTTCGATAGATTGGATTTTAACCAATACGGCCACTGTCCCTTGTTACAGTTATGTACTAAATGCGCGCACTCAAGAAGCATCGCAGCACGGCCCACCACCACTGTATGTGGCTAAAAGATAAATCAATATGTTTTATTTATATTTTTTACTAGCTTTTGTTCGCAATTCTGTCTGCGTGATTGTAGTTTCTAAATATTAGACTGTATTTTAATTTAAATATTAAAGTGCGGCAATTGTAGGTTTGTGCACAATTTCAATAATACAAAATAGAGACGAAAACAGCCGCAAGTTTTAATTGTCTTCTCTTAGGCACTTTTTTACTTTATATATTTTTTCATTTATGAGGCTATAATATTATTTTATTTTATTTTTATTGAAAGGAAAACTTACAGCTCGAACAAGGAAAGAAAAACAATTACTTAAGTAGAATAACAAATTAGAGCCAATTATTCGCAAATATTGTAGCTACATAAAGAGAAGAAAAACAAGCTCACTTATAATTAAATAATATAAAATTTATGCAAACAGTAAACGGTTGGTACTATCGGTGGTATCATGAAATGAATTCAAAAAATCATCAGCTACACGCTGACGAATAGTTTTAGCGCTGTTGCAAAAAACTTAGGCCTATTCATCCGGTATTGGATGATTTATACAGTATTCTCCGAGCGAAGTAACCACTCTTAAAATACTGTAGTGCCTGGGTCAGTTGGTTTTTAAATGTTGTATAGTTGCCCAAGCACATACGGCATTCTCTGAACATAGTTATCCTAGTCCAGAGGAATGACTGGTCAATACGTCTGGGGCCAACCATGTGCGGGTTTCCTCACGATTTTTTCCTTCACCGTTAGAGCGTCCGTAGAATGTGACTCCGTCGACAATGTCCGTCACTTGAGATCTGAAAAAGTCTCATTGGTACATGCCACAACCTGGGAATCGAACCTGCACTCTCTCGAGTGCGAATCAAACGGTTTACCCACTAGGCCACGGAGCTCTGCTGGTATCAATATCAACATTATTTTTTGTGAGTTTATTGAAGGTATGAAGAACACGACCTAGGTATGAAGGAGTTAGCTCGAAATCTGGTGTATGAAAGCGGGACGTGAAGGGTGTTGAAGTGTCGAGGATGTGTGGTACTCGGGGCTTTAAGGTTTAATTTTGCGAGGAGTGTGGGACAGTCAATTGAACTGTTAGCTATATTAGTATAGTAGTAGTAGCTATATAGGACTTTTTTTAATTTGACTTGCGTAGAATTCATACCGCGGGTTCCATATTTGAGATGCTCCATATTCAAGATTTCTTCTTACAAGGGCACAGTAAAGAACTTTAAATGATTTGAGATGAAAGAAATCCTTGGTCGACCTTATGACAAAACCTAGCATCTTTGAGGCCTTGCTCACAAGTTTCCATATGCTTGTCGAATAAAAGCTTATCATCTAAGGTTACTCCCAGATCACGAACACAGGTCACCTGTTGGAGTAATTGATTTTTTATTTTATAACTAGACTGGTATTTATTACGTTTTCGAGTAAAGCAAATGGCACATTTTGAAGCATTTAAGTCTAAAGAATTATATGCGCAGTATTGATCGAGTCTACACAAGTCATCTTGAAGCAGCATCTGATATGTGTAGTTATTACGACTCTGAGACTATCAGTTATCAGAAAATAGTAAGAAATTTGAGTTATGGAAACTACTATCAATGTCCTGTATAAAATTATCAACAGTAGAGGCCTGAGTAAAGATCCTTGAGGAACTCCTGAATCAATTTCATGCCAACTCGAAGAGTATCCGTTGACTACGACAGCTATAAGCGAGTAAATTACCCCTTTATTACCAGCGTTTGCTAACTTTGTTAAAATAATGAGGTGATCAATTCGATCAAACGCCTTGATGTAGTCTGTGTAGACAGCGTCAACTTATTTTTGATTATCCATTCGGTCAGAGACAAAATCGGAAGAAAAGACAAGATTAGATGTTGTTGATATACTCGTAATAAAACCGTGCTGATGTGGGCTAAGTTGAGGACGTAATACTGAGTACAATTGATTATAAATGATTCGCTCTAGTACTTTAGCTAGCATGCACTTATTATACACTTAGTTACTAGGTCAAGCAAAGCTGCCATGAACAGTGCGTCAGGTGTGGCGCCCGGCTGCGTGGCATCGAGTATGAAGCTAAAACGCGCCAGGCCTGCGTACAGCGGCGCGGCAGCCACCAGACGGCGCCGTTTCAATACCACCACCTCAGACTCCGCTCCACCGGACCCGCCCTCGGCCGAGCCGCGACGTGACAAATCTGTACATTAAAATCATAAGGGGTGTGTATTTAAATTGTAAGGGGTAACCGAGCCGACGCATAACGGCAAATGTGAATGTGAAAAGTCGAAACATTAAACATGTCAACAAGTGACTATTAGCCTACGATGTTTCCGATCTCAATAGAGAAGTAATGGAATAACACTGCAATAAGCATAACGCTAGTTTTTTATTTAATAATTTTGTTACTTACATCCACCTGAGGTTTCTTCAATGCTTCCATCTCGTTTTTTTCCCATCTTCCGTAAACCAAAGCGGTTGAGTCTATCTTCAACCCTTTTCCTGGCTCTATGAATAAGGAAGAGATCGAAATTAAAAATACCTCTGTTACCTTATTTTTGTTCTTTATTATACTGACATTTTAATAAATATTTGTCGAAATAAAACTAAACACATTGTCGTAGAAATACCTGTGTAGCGTATGCCCGACGCGGCGGCGCACGTGGGCGGGACGAGCGCGAGGCGCGGGCGTGCGGAGCGACGCAAGCGACCCTGCCGCGCGCAGCGACTCGCCCGACCCCATCAACCGCCCCTCCCGCGCTAGCGATGACGACGGCTTTGCTCGGAACCACTTCACTGTGTCAAGTTAAGAGATAGTCATTAAAAGGGTGTAAATGATTTTAATGAACCATTACTTTGATTGAGGTCTATCAAAAATAATTTAGTCTCTAGAGAGTTAAAAATATTCTATTCTTGTCGGCAACTATTCCAAAGTCCAATTGGAAAATGACGTGGTGGACATCGATTGCTATTAAAACCATCAGCGAAAACACAAAAATCAGATATCTAATATTTGTCATCTTTTAACAATAAATTATTCTAATTTATACTACCAACTAACCTATCCCACTGATGTGGAACTTGTTGGGCATGGAGTTGGAGTGCACTATGGCGTGGTGCTCGAGGGGCAGTGCGCGCTCGGAGTGGCGCGGCGTGAGCGGGTGGCGGCGCGCGCGCACCGACAGCGGCGACTGGCTCACCGACTCCGCGCCCGCGCCGCCCACCTCCGTTTCCAGTAGACTCTGTTAGCAATTGATAAAATATGATGACACAATATATTATTCATATTTGTGAAGTGAATTGTAATTTTACTAATTTGTCTAGTTTGTATGAAATATTAATAAATTAGATGTAATTAAATTAAGACATGGTATGACATAATATTAAAAACTTTATTTTATTTTATTTATGACATAGTAAACGAATTTCATGAGGGCAAACATTTATTGTTTACATGAGCTCCAGTGGAGGAAGTGCTTCTCTTCTTGAAAGTGAACTTCTTGTGTATTTTTTCGTCTATGGCGCAACCCGAATCCCCTCCTGTGTCTGAAGTGCGCTCGTCATCCGCCGTCCTTGGTATATGCCTGAAATATATCCGTCTATAAAAATTTACACTTAATTTCTTCCATTCAATACAGATGGACCGGTTAATCTATATCATACTACTAGTGTAAACTGACGAAGTAACGCTAGCGTTGTATTTTCCGAGTGAATGTCTTTTTAAAAAAACGGCAATGCAATAAGTTGTAATTTTTCTGCAATTACAGGTGATTATGGTAGACGAGGTGCAAAGAAAGTAACAAAACTTTCATTATTAAATATTTAAGCCGTCCAAAGTATAAAGGTCTTTGTTTTTAAATAACCATTTTAAACCCAACTTAAATATGAAAAGAGACAAAAATCTTACCTTATAACTCTAGTAGTTTGCATATTAGACTCTCGCTGCTGCATGCCCGGTCTCTCTGCGGTGTCCAGGAGCGCACTAAAAGCGACCACCCGGAACTGTCCGCCATGAGCCTCGCGCACATAACTTAGCAGCAGACGTATTTCAGCGTAGAGTGCCTTTGGAGGGGGAATATGCCAAGTTATTTCTTTACTATGAGATACTGGTCAAAATACATTAAGATAAATCTCAGTGTACAATGTTACCATACTATGTATATTGGTGTTGTCAATGTTAAAAATCGATTGAATCGATAAATTTTATTGAGTATCGATGTTTACATGATATTATACTTTGTTATTATGATCTAAATCTGTCTCTAAATAAACTAATTACTTGATCAAAAAATCAAAGTATATTAATAAAATTTAAAGAGCTGCGCAATAATACTTACAGCATTGTCGAGTAATTTTAACTCCTTGTGCATCATAGCGAATCTTGTAACGAGTACCCTAAACGTTGACTCTATGATGTAGGTCTCTATAGTCTTATTGCCGTTGGTACCCTGTCCTGCGCCGAAGTTTGTCGCGTACCCCGTTTGTAAGTTACTCGTGTCGGGTGATTTGCCGTTGTTACGCTTTTGCTGGTCTGAAATATAATAATAATATAATAATTTTTATTCAATAAAAATACAATATGGTAAATTACAGGTAGGTTAAAAGTAGGTAACAATTTTTACTTAATCTACATAAAGTTAACAATAGCGCCTGAACTAGGGTAAACCTGTGTTTCGGCCAAAAACTAGTGCTTATAAAAATAATTATAATACAAACTATTAGCTTAAAATAAATAAATAAAATATAGGTATTACTTAGAATGAATTTTGGTATACATTAAAATATAGTAAGTACACAACTTAACTTACAAATTACATAAATTAATATTCTTTTTTTATACAATAACACTATTTGAGACTAGTAACAAATTCTGTTTCCTCATACTTCAATTTTTGAAGTGAGTTCTTTAGGTTAATTTTACAATTGTAATAATTAAGCGCATATATTTTGAATAAAGCATTAATTCTTTTGTAAAGAAGTGGACCTAAAAATATATAAAATTTTGCAGTAATAGCATGTTTTGTATCTGCTTTCAATGGACAAACGACATCTTTCCGCCTTTTATTGATGAAATCCGAGCAATTAAATAGGGTAGGGATGTGTGCTGCTCTAGAATTACAATTAATATGAATAATTGACGAACTGTTAGTACTATGAATCATAAAGCAGGTTAGTTGGAAAAAGGAATGCATGGAAGTACCATACTTTAATGATTGCTCTCTGTGCTCTTTCAACGGTTAATAATAGTGTTTTACCCACTCCTCCCCAAGATGTAATACAGTAAGCTAATATGGATTGACATAAAGCAAAATAAACTCTCCTGATTAGCTGTTTGTCTGTTATATGACAAAGCATTTTGAAATTAAACATCAGCTTACGCATCTTATCACATAGTGCATCAATGTGATGTTTAAAAGACAGATTTTCATCTAAAGTGATGCCCAAATACTTTATTTCGTTTATTCTCCAAAAGGGAGTTGTGCAGTAGTGGGCATACAGTGTTTGGTTGGTAGGAGCTAAGGTAAATTTGCGCATTGAGAACTTTATATATTTCTTTTTTTTTTTGCATTCAATGTTAATAAATGAGTCCGAAGCCATACGTTCACTATGTTAAACCCGTGTTGCGCATATTCGAATACGTTTCGTATGACTTAGCTGAAAAAATAAGTGCAGTATCATCAGCGTATGATATGGTTATGCCGTGGTCTAGGGTTGGTTCACACAGATCGTTAATGTATATTAGGAAAAATGTTCGCCCTAAAATACTTCCTTGTGGGACACCATATTGTGTATTATTGACATTTTCCAATCTTTACACATTGAGTGCGCTCTTTTAAGTAGCTTTGAAATAATTTTAGTTGGTTACCTCTTATTCCTATGCATTTAAGTTTGTGCAAAAGGATTTCGGTTGACACTGTGTCAAAAGCTTTGGCCAGGTCAAGCAATATTTCAATTACATGATTACCTTTATCAAGTTCTTGGGCGATATGATTTGTCAAATTGTGCACAGCGTCATCGGTTGATAGTTTTGATCTAAATCCGAATTGGTTTTTCGATAATAACGATTTATTTTCTAAAAAGTTGACCAACTTGATGTTAATGATTTTTTCTAATATCTTTCATATGGATGGTAATAATGAGATAAGTCGGTAATTTGCAACTTCCTGTTTGTCACCAGATTTATAGATCGGTACAACTACAGCTTTTTTTAAACATTAATAGATAAGCATTTCTGAAAGATGTACGTTAAATGTGGAATCAAAATATTTCTACATTTTTGAATTAATTTACAAGATTTTTTACTTAAAAAATCTTGTACTTATACTATCCTCTTTTAGGCTTAGAATAGTCCTTTATACCTCAGTTTCATCAGTTTCTAAGAGTGAGAAAGACGTTATATATAGCAAACTTGAGGATGATTTATGTTGTTTTGTAGCGTTTATGTTTCCAAATTAGCTTACTATTATTTCCAGCGCGTTCCAGAAGATTTTTGTCGTCATTATTTTTAATATTTATTATGAATAATAAATGAATTGTCAATATTACATAAATCATGTAGATTGAGAGTTCAATGCTATCACACTTGCCGATGGACACTAATGGTTATTAAAAAAAGTTGATTTTCCAATTGATTATCCAACGTCTCTGATACCTATGTGCGAATTTGGATCCCCTCGACCCGCCCGCCTCACTTAAGACACAGTCTCAAGACTATTGCATGACGGTGCGTTCACTTGATACAAAACGTCTCATAGACAAAACTGTCATGGAACGGTACAACAGTCTTACAACTGTGGGTTTTTAGTCGTAAGACAGGCTTGTCTATGTGAAAGAAAACTGTCTTAAGACTGTCGTATCCCAAATGAGCGATCACCCTTAGTATTCCAATCAGACGCGTAGTAAATAGTGTAGTGTCGTTGGTCGCAAACTGCTTATCAGATTTTTTTAAATACTGGGTCTGAAAGAGAAACTTACTCATAGGAGACACAGTAGTGGGCGGTTCAGCACAGAATCCAACAGTCGAATGTAGATTATCTAGCACCTCCCTAATAGGGGCGAATTTAGTAATCTCTATGAGTCGTGTAGTGAACCGTGTGGTGTCGGTTGCACGCAAACAACGCAGCGCCGAGCGTGCCTGTATCCGTAAGCTCTCCGCTTGCGGCCCGCGCAGCGCTGTGGAGCAACCGTGCGAGCAGCCTAGCTGGCGGAGTAACCTGGAAATATTTTGGTATCTGTTAATTTTCTATATTAACCCCCTTACTAGACAAGGACCAAAAATTGTAAAGCTTATCCATTGTGTAAATATTTTTATTAGCAGAAGGGAAAGTATATTGCATATTAATAACATTTTTTTTAGAGCACTTTTTTGAATAAGAATAAAAAAATAAAAAGTTATTTTGGAAACAAAAACGTTTTAGGAGTAAAATGCAGGCGAATTTAATTCCTCTCCTGATTATTAATTACATTTGATACATGTCTTAAAAGTTAGCGAGTTTAAACCTGTTTCGATACACGAATATTTTTTATTTAATAAGTTGCTTAGGTACCTGAGTGTGATGTGCATAATCATGTAATATGGACAATCAATGTTTTCATCGTCAGCTGATTTGTCTTTTTCGCCGCAATCGACATTTGTAGACTCCTGACTTGGGGCACACGGTATACCCGAATCCCTATCCTGCAAAAATGATATTATAATATTATGTACTAGCTTCTGGCCGCGGCTCCGCCCGCGTAAATGCAGTATACCACGGTAACACTGTACTTTTTCGGGATAAAATGTAGCCTATTTTTTAATTCAGAGTTAAAACTACTACTATACCAAATTTCATCAAAATCCGTTCAGTAGTTTATGCGTGAAATAATAACAAACATCCATCCATCCATCCATCCTCACAAACTTTGACACTTATTATATTAGTAGGATTATTTTGTTTAAAAAAATCTACGAAAAATGTTTGTTACAAAGTGCAATATTTACCTTACTTTCTTTATCTTTCTGAAACTCGCATAGGGGTTCGACCGTCTCAGGTCGCGAGTCTTTATGGTCCGGCAGCCAATTCTTGTGAACACCAATCTCCATGAGCGCATCGACCAAATTCAGTACAACTTCCATCACACGTATAGTGATGTATACGCTTTCCATTGTTGATACTTTGTATACTGCCTGTTTATCAGAAAGAAAAACGTTAATATTTTTTAATAAAAATTGTGTGTTGTTAAACTGGACGTTTGATGTGAGCTTGGTCACCTGCAATAACAGTTTTAATTGTGGTATTCGCGCCTATAACCGTAGGCGGGATGGGTCTCTGGTATTTTTATTCATTTGACGAAACAACGCAAGCGCTGTTTTAATTAAATTTTTCGTAAAGCCTTCGGATGCCAAGTATCTGACACAAATATATTCGACTGTTAAGCCGAGCCGGCCCTTTCGTTGTTTTCTTTATTCAAAGTAAGTTCAAATTCATTTTTTTATTTCCATATAGGTTATTAATTAACACTTATAGTTATATACGAGGGCTGCACTAAAAGTATCGGGAATGGAATATTTCCACTGTTCCTGTCACATTAAAATCTTTTTAATTTAAAACTCCTTGGTTTTAAAAATCGAATACCGTTTATTTATTTAAAAAAAGATTCTCGGTCTTGTCACAAGGTCTTGTCAAACTTGTTTAGTCTTTGAGAAAATGGAATTGACTCGAGAAAATTCTAGAGCGATGATTTATTATGACTTTCGAAGTGGTTTAACAAAAAAACAGTGTGTAGACCGGATGATTTCTGCATTTGGTGATGAAGCCCCATCCAAAACAACAATTTATCGCTGGTTTGCTGAATTTCAACGTGGACGTGTCAAGCTCAGTGATGATCCCCGTCAAGGTCGTCCAAAAACTGCAGTCACCCAAGAAAACGTTGATGCTGTGCGTAAGCTGATTGAGGAAGATCGACATGTGACATACCGCGATAATCAGGCAACTTTAGACATTGGCATGAGTCAAATACAAATAATCTTGCATGAACAATTAGGTGTAAAAAAGTTGTTTTCCCGATGGATACCGCATTTGCTCTGTGAAGAGCAAAAAGCGGCTCGCGTTACTTGGTGCGTCAGAACTCTCGAAAGATTCCACGCAGGATCCTCAAATGCTGTATACAACATCCTATCAGGTGACGAATCCTGGATATACGCGTACGAACCCGAAACAAAAAACCAGTCACGAGTTTGGGTGTTCGAAAATGAGTTAAAGCCAACAAAAATTGTTCGTTCACGGAGTGTTGCAAAAATAATGGTGGCCACGTTTGTCTCCAAAACCGGCCATGTTGCGACTATTCCTCTTGAGGGACAAAGAACGGTTAATGCAGAATGGTATGCTAACATTTGTTTGCCACAGGTCGTTTCTGAACTCCGTAAAGAGAACTGCAACCGCCGCATCATCCTCCATCACGACAATGCGAGTTCTCACACCGCGCACAGAACAAAAGAGTTTTTAGAGCAAGAAATCATAGAATTATTAGACCATCCGCTGTACCAACCAACCCTTACCAACTTAAGCCCTAATGATTTCTATACTTTCCCTAAAATAAAGAATAAATTGCGTGGTCAGAGATTTTCATCACCTGAAGAAGCTGTGGACGCCTACAAAACGGCCATTTTGGAGACCCCAACTTCCGAATGGAATGGTTGCTTCAATGATTGGTTCCATCGTATGGAAAAATGTGTCAAATTTCGCGGAGAATACTTCGAAAAGCAATAAATACATTTTTAAATAGTAATGTTGTGTCACTTCCTTGATTCCCGAAATTTTCAGTGCCGCCCTCGTATTATATATAAATATATTTTTACAACGTAGTACCTAAATTAAGGTATATAACAAAATTCAAGATACTTAAGTACATAGAAGCAGACTTGCAGGCCATCTTATTCCCCATTGTGTGCAATTATTGTTAATGAAATCATTGACCAAATAAAAAGTTTTAGCACACAAACGTTCTTTAACAAATTTTTTAAATTTATTAATGGAAAGATTTTGAATTTTAAAAGATTTACTTACTCTGCTAAGTCTGAGCACCGGTATTTCTAACTTGTTCTTATTTCTAGTATTCCTACGATTGTCGCTCTTCTTTTTGAAATTATTTCGATTCTTTCTGACATACAACACATTGTTCAAAATGTATTGAGAAGCGACGGTCAGAATACCTATTTCTTTAAACTTTTCTCTCAGAGATTCAAAACATGACAATCTTATAAATACAACGTATACATCGCTTCTGTAGCACAAAATATATTGTATTAATGTCCGCAGCGTTTCCCCACAGAAGGATGCCGTATGACATTATACAAGAAAATAACTAAAATAAGCTAGTCGCGCTGTATCCTCATCGGAAATTTCTCTAACTCTTTTGACTGCATATGCTGCAGAACTTAGCCTATCTCCCAGATTTGCAATATGGGGACTCCACGTAATTTACAAACTAGTGTTATTCCTAGAAATACACTGGTGTCCACAAGTTCGTTTCCTTATCATTTAATAGTATATATAGAAATACACTGGTGTCCACAAGTTCGTTTCCTTATCATTTAATAGTACATACATTGGTTTGTGCCTGCCTTAACTAAAATTTTGTTTTATTTGAATTTAAAAGTAAATTATTAACATTAAACCAATCTACCATTTATGAGACAGCACTATTTATCTCGTCGTAATTTGACTGTCGTTGCTTCAAATTAAAAACTAGTGAAGTGCCATCGGCAAAAAGCTTACCTTCAAAACAACTTGGAAATTAATATCGCCATCGTTGGTAATATAATGTATGGACCCCGGCGCCTCGTGGATGTCATCAACGATGTATGTGATGTTGGAGTCAGTCTGGGACCTAGTAAGACTAGGCTTGCGCTCCGGGGTAGGAATTTGCTGCGAGCCTTGTACACTGACGGAGTCCATTTGGGATTCCATGGAACCCTACAAACAAAAAAAATCTGCAGCATTAGCGGTAGTAAAAAAAGTATCCAATAGAACCAAATTACGACCTCTGTGGCTCAGCGGTACAGCGCGATGGTGCTCAAGCCGGGGGTCGCGGGTTCGAATCCCGCCGAAGGAACAAAAAGTTTTTCTGTGTTCCTGGGTCATAGATGTGTATTAAATATGTGTATAATATAATAAAAATCTGTACCTGTAACACAAGTTCTTCGGATACTTAGCACGGGGCCAGATTGATGTGTGAAGCGTCCATAGATATTATATTATCTATTATATATTATGTAGCAAATATTTTGAGAACAGCAAAAGTTCGATACGAAAAATATTTTAGTAAAAATGGTTTTTTTTTTTTTTTTCGAACGGGTCTATGCTAAGGGTCGGGTTAAGACCGCTGTAGCTAAGTCGGACTATAACTAGCCTGGTGGCTAGTTTGTTTGGTGGTAGACGATGGGAGGGTTTGACCCTCCCTAACATCACCCGGGTGATGTTCAAACCGGATATTGGGGACAGCTACGGATTAGAAGCTATTATTATGACAGGGGAGACGCGGGTCTCTCCTGCTGAGGGGTCCGACCCCTTCCTCACTCGCTGATGAATAAAAATGGTATTTCGAGCCGAACTGTACCTGGCGAGTCTTCGACAAGTAGTCGGGAGATGGCGTTGGTGTGTGTTCAGTGACAGTTATTATTGGGTTCTTCTTCTTCTGTAAATAAGACGGCTTGGCTGTGGTAGACCCATGCGCGCGTTCCGTTTTCATCTCACCTATATACCTAAAATTACCCTCTGTGTTATTTGTAGGACATTTTTGTAGTCGTATTTACAGTAAGCAATGCTATATTATGGTGATATTACACACTTTTTATTTTGAATGATGACTGTTGAAGCATTTACGATTTAGCTATTGTGACTCATGCAAGATCAGCATTTTATGACTCGATATTGTGCTTTTTCAATGATTATATATTTTGCTTTAGGATATATGGCATAGTACTATTGATAACTTGTTTAACGTATTTCATTTAGGTATTGCTCGATAAATGATAAAATCCACACCTTATTTAAATATATAAAACAATAACTATAATAAACAATATTTAATATATATGTAGCCGAACGTTTAACCGCCTCCTGTTTTTGAAAGTCGGTTAAAAACAAACAGCTGTGGCGCAAGTACATGACATTTCAACGTGGATTAATGTTAGGTAACCTTTGTAAATTTTATTGCTTTGGTGTGAAATCCATAGCAATTTTAAAAAGCGAGCGAAGCGAGCGACCATCACTATGCTCACTCGCTGTTATACATACAAATATAATATAAAATGTAATTCCGCCATCGCTGAAAATCAACTCCTTAAATACATGAATATAAAACTTTGCTATACGTAGGTACTTGATTTATGTAAAATGGTGTCTCAAATAAGCTAGCTAGGCGATATCAAAGCGAAGTTGTACTCACTATCGATAGCTACCTCAACTTGAACTATCTAACGAAGCGCCTAGATCCATACGTTCTAATACAACTTACCCATTGGATGCTAGCTCGTCAATCAGACAGCTATTGTATCGTTCATCCATAACAAAGTGATGAAAGTAGATTAAGCGTAGAAACACGTGAGAAAGACAAAAACCAGTTAAGTAAGAATTTATAGAAAAATTATTCGACGTCAAAACATGCTGTATCCAGTAATCAGAAAAAGTCTAAGATAAAATAAAAATGAATCGAAAAATTGAAAAAAACTCGAAATCATTTAATTTTAAGAAATTTAAAATAAATAAGCCTTCCTTGAACAAGCCTACAGACCTACTTAATAAGGAATTGGAAGGAACTGTCTGAAAATTTTAAAAATCTATATCCTATTTATCTATCTTTACAATAGTATCATTCATGAAATAACATAATCTTACCTTAGACTAGGCATACTTTTGCCTTTGACAAGATTGCATTGTAGAAAATCTCCCGTTAGTTTCGGTCCGTAGGTTGAATAATTTGCTCCTAGCGCCGAATTAGGCCTATCTTCAGTGTTATCTAAACTCCTATGGTACTCCTAAAAGAAAATAATTTAGTTTTTACTCATGATGTTCTATGTAAAATAAAATTCATAGTCTCCTCATTAAAGCCAATCATTATCTTTGTAAAATTTAAAAAAAGAAAACGTACAGATATCATTCTTACTGCAGTATGAAAACTAAATTTATGTTCATCTTGGCCGATCTTTTCCAAAGCCTTCTCCGATTTCGACAGCAGTTTCGTCTCAACGAAAGCCTTCAGGTCAGCCATTTTCATCTTCCGTTTCACTTTTTCACTTGCCCTCCTTGTCATACCGCTTTCTTCGTCAGCTTTAGGGATGGAAGTGCAGGGAATTTCGGCAGCCACTGGAAAGTCTTTGGAATCTGGTACCTCCATGTAGTTTCGCATATCTTTGTTGTCTGTGCTGTCGTATATGGATACTTCGATTTTCGGTATAGGCAGTGAGTTGCTTCGTTTTCGCGGTTGGACTTGTTTCGACATATCATCACTTATATCGCGCAGTCTAAAATAAATGTGTGAATTGTATTGCCATCATTTTACTGACATGTCGAACTTGTAACTCGAAGTGTCATACCTGTTGTACAAGTAATGTAATGCCCAGTACACACCCTCCTCCTGCCACTGTGTTGAAAAGAGACATCGCATGGTAGCGACATCTAAAAACGTCGCTGCAGCCGCCTGTAAAATATTGAACAAATTAAGTACTAACGTAATGACTTAGCAGATCCACAATAGAAAGGCAAGCTTTACTTTAAATGTACTATTTTTATGTGGATGTGTGACGTCTGTGCTTTTTTAACAATGCTAATAGTTTTCTTGAACCGTACGTTTTTTCTGTAGTAGATTTTAGGGATAAATTAAAACTTACATGGTGCCAATGTTTAGCCGGTGGTGCTTTTTCGGTGGACGTGGGAGTACTTTTCACCCCGGGGCCACCACCGCTGTCTGTCAACGACTCCTTGTCAGACGAACTGAAAAAAATATAAATTTTTAAACTTATTTGAACTAGATGTTGCACGCGACTTAAAAAGTAGCCTTTGTCCTTCCCTGTGGTCTATTCAATATCTCTGCCAAATTTCATCAAAATCGGTCCAGTAGTTTCGGAGCCTATTCAATGCAAAGAAACAAGCAAACTTTTTCTCTTTATAATATTAGTATATAGACGAGACTTTGTCACATTTCGATTTTGATATTTAGGTTTTATAGCTGACATATTAAAACGCCCCACAAACTTACCTTATAATAATATATACGTCAATGACTTAAAATAAATATTAGAAGCTTAAAAAAATCATAAAAATATACGAATTACCTCATTTTAGTGATCTGGGGCAAGGGTTTGATACCGGGTAGGCTCGGCTTGGCGTCGGTCTTACGTGTCTGGAACAAGCTCGGATCGGCGGCGTATATTGTGTACGCGCCTCTGTTCCCTCCGCTGTAGCTTTGTTCGGTAGGTAGACGGTAGATAAACTGAAATATTTACCGAATTTTTACATACTACTCTGATTTTTATTAAGTATTAGCCATGGACCATATATTTTGTTTCACTTGTTCCACAGACTGATTATTTATTAATCATACTTGAAATGACATATTCTGAAGCTTATTTAAAGCTTCAGAATATGTCATTTAAAGTATGTATGTAAAGTATATTTTTCAGCTATGAGGTAGACAAGCACTATCTAAGAAAATTGCAATAGGAACTTACACTTACGCCGAAAATTAATAATCAATCTTAATCTCATTTTAGCTATCTGAGATCAAGATTTCAATACATTTCAACAGTCCTAGGATTCATTTCACGTCAATTTACGTAAATTTTTGTTTGAGAATCGAAGATTGAAGTCAATCTAAGATTTTAGATACGTTATTAATTTCGGGCGTTAGAGGGCAGGGGAACAAATTCAGTTAGAAAACAAAAAATAATTATCATTTATTTGATTGTTACCACATGTTCTTCTTCAGTGCTAGAACTTTCTTCAGGTATGGTTTCAGGGAATATTGTGTCTTTAGGAGATGATAACCAGGGCTCTTCTTCAGTACTAGCTTGTTTGGATGGTGCTTCAGATTGGGAAATCGAAACATTTTGACTAGGAGGACTCCCATTCACTGCATTATCTTCTTTAGAGAATTTACCTGGAAAAATCATATTGATGTGAATCACTTATATATACAAAATATTCATAAAGTAAGTATGTGAGTTACTTACGTCCTAAAAACACATCACTGTTTTGGTGTTTCTTTGAAAACTTTCCACCTAGTGGTCTTTGAATAGGCTTCACAAGAGTTGTGAAACATGGTGCATCAGGATGTCTGAACTCCCACATAGCATGCCATAACTTCAGACCGTTTTCCAGTCGATAGTTATTGGTAAAATCCGACTCTTTTAGATGTTGTGATATTGGAGCAAAAAGAAAAACAAAAAGCTGAAAATAAAATAGATTGTAAAAACCATTGTTTTGATTTCTAAAATACATACTATACAAAATTTAAAACAATATGTCTATATATTTACACTAACAAAGATACTTGAAACTATACACTTGTAACTTTATTTTGCTTATTTCATACTTACAGTGATTGTTGGTATGGAGAACAAATAATGAAATGGGTTTGTATAGAATTTTCCATTTTCATAGTCGCTATCAGCACACTCATCACTGGCATCAAGTAACAGCCAATGCAAAGTATACAGAAGCTTTGTCTCTACATTTCCTAGATTTTGCATATTGTCTTTTACCCTAAAACAAAATTATTGAATTGATATTACATATGTATAATATTTTATATGAATATTTTTCTGAATAAATTATTATGATCCTTGATTAAAAAAATAGTAATAAACAAATATCAAAAATTATTTTACACAAAAGTATAATACTTAGAAAATATTTGCAGTGAATTATTTTTATCATGGTTTACCTGTTGTGTAAAAGGCCAGCTAGAGAATGCATAACATGGGGTAATGCAGCTTGTATGAGCCTCCATCTTGGTATAGCTTCAATAGCATCAGAAAGGTTTGAGGCCAAACCAAACCGGAGATTTTGAACAAGTACTTTTTCAAATAACTGTGATATAAATTACACACACAATTATAAAATAGACCAAACATACAGTCATAAAAAAAAGTAATTAAATTCTCTTTCCCAACGAGATGTACACACACCAGCATATTTAGCAGAACATAAAATAAAGGTTTGATATCAGTATCATATAAGGTTGCTGGCTGGTTTATACGTCATTTAATTTAAAAATAAATATTTTCAAATTAAGAAAACAACTGAACATCACATTTTATGCAATTGTTTTAATTTTATTCAAATACTCCTTATCTGGAGCAAACTTCGAGTATTTCTTCCTTCTGAGTTTTTCTTCTTCTTCTGAGTCTTCTGAGAATTTCATTGAAATATTGTTTTTTTTTAAACGCGTATCTTTTTGCAGTTGAGGACTGAATTATGCCTGACTTAGCCCCAACGGAGATTGCCAGGACACTCGAAATGCAAAGAAATGGTCAACCTACAAAGTGATATCCAGAGATCTTCGTCAACCAGTTTCAACGATCCATCGCAGTATCCTACGGTTCAGGGAGACCGGTACTTATGTGAGAAGAGCAGGACAAGGCAGAAAAAGACGCACTTCGAGTAGGGATGATCGTTTCATTCGGCTTTGTGTACGTAGGAACCCCCGTTTGACGGCCGTCCAAGCCCGGCATGAGTTAGAAGCAGTGCGGGGTGTAACCGTAAGTGAGCGCATGGTACGAAGAAGGTTCGAAGAAGGTGGTTTGGGTTCATTTGTGCCCGCCAAGGCTCCAAGGCTCGAGGTAAATCATCGTAGAAACAGGTTAACTTTTGCCCAGGAACATCGACTTTGGAACGCGGACCAATGGAGTAAGGTATTGTTTAGTGAAGAGTGCAGAATTCTCTTAAATCAAATTGACGGCAGGCAAAGAATATACAGACGCAAAGGAGAATGATACATTCAGACAAATTTTGAAACTACAGTTGCATACGGTGGTGGATCAATAATGGTTTGGGCGGGTATTTGTTTGGGAGCTCGCACAGACTTGGTAGTGATTGACAGAGGGAGTCTGACTGCAGACTGCTATATCAGAGAAGTTTTAGAAGAAAACGTCGTACTGTTTGTCCCATATATCAGTGACGATTTTGTTTTAATGCAGGATAATGCTTGGCCGCATACCACTCGGGTAACTCAAGCTTATCTTAATGATATGATATGATGACCGGATATGAACCCAATAGAGCACGTTTGGGACTTGCTGAAAAGAAAAGATAAGTCCAGAATACCAGCTCCTGCCAACGTGGGTGAACGGCGAATCGCCGTAGTTGAGAAATGGCGGAGACTATCCCAGGAGACCATCGATAACATCATTCTCAGTATGCCTAGACGGGTAGAAACTTTAATAAGAGCACGTGGAGGAAATACGCGATATTAAGCATCATTTTTCTAATTTAATTAATTATTATTTTAATATTATTTTCACTTTTCCCGGTTACATGAAAAGTTCAAAATCTGTTCTTAATGTGATCTCATTTTAAGTAAAACAAATGAAACTTTAAATAACAAAAGAAGTGTAGTAAGTAGATTTTAAAATAAAACCATATTTTTAAAATTATGGACCATTTTTTTGTGTTCTGCTAAATATGCCGGTGTGTTTATTTACATTTTTTTTTAAATAGTAAAGACAAAAGAGAATAACTAGGCTTTTCTAGTATGTGTTAAGAATTGTAGGATTTCCTGTTTACCTTGCAAGCTTCTTTTAATTCCTTGAAGCGACGGGAGAAAAACAAATATTAATATATTGTAAATACATTTTTCAATTTTCCATGCATTGAACAAACTAAGAAATAAATTACTATAAGATGCAGAAAACAATATCTTAAGTGTACACTAAATTAGTAGGTATTTAAGTGAAAACAATAAACAGTGAGCTGTGAGGTACTTTCATATAGGTAGTATTCATCAAAAATTCAAAACACAAAGGCAAAAAACAAAAACATGTCTATGTCAAACTAGGTATGTCAATTGCCAATTGACATAATTTTACAACTCATATTGACATAAAGTGACACTGTTTCTTTTTAATTATAAAATGACCAAAGCAAAAGTTTCAAACACACAACGACTTAAAGCGTTTTTACATTACGCGATACGATTTAGCATAACGGACTGGAAACGCTCTTATGTCGTCGGCATAAGTGCGTTTTCCCACTATAAAATTCAATATTATGAAAATATAACTGTCTTTGTTTTTATCGGCATGACGACATAAGAGCCAAGAGTATTTTCGTTCATGTAATATGAAACTCTGGTTCATAATAAAGTCACGACATTTTGTACTAGAGAGTGGCCAGTGATGGCCAGTTGGATAGTTTCAGGGATTAAGGCCAGTGGTTTTGGAACGCAATAATAGTATGACAGCTACCGAGTCTGGCAGTCAGTGCCATCACCGATCACTGGTCATAGAAAAAGACTCGCTCAGCACTCAAACACGGAAGAAGGATATCGGAGGTCGAGCTCATTTATATATGGCTCTGGCATAGAATCATACTTATGGCTGGGACTATAATATGCACCGGAATCCGGAACACCGATGAAAATTCAAAGCATTGAAAATAAAACTTTGTGCGAATACAATAGAGCTAAAAATCGAACACACAAGTGTCGAGTCGGAGTTTTGCCGGGAATGTCAATGTGCAATGTTGTTGTTTTGTATTTCCTCCGAAAGTTAATTCGGTTCTTAATTTGTAATATTGGTAGAATATTAACCATTAGATATTCGTTGACGTGCACAAGTGTGGGCAAGTACACTTCAAAAATCGTAACCAATTTTGTGTAACCAATTTTGTGTAACCTATTTTGTGGTCCCTCCAAAACTCCCTAGGAACTTTCAGTAAAGCTTCTACCACCTTACTGAATCGACTGACTTGAATCATTGACTGCACTGACTATTTATTTGAACTTTGACTAGACTTTAGACTTGACGATTTAGAAATTCGGTGTTGAAAACTTAAGCGCCATACTCACGGGCCACGGCCCATCCAGCAAATCCAGCACCTGTACTAATAGCCGTCATTAGTGTCAATCATTTATAATTTTTGCCTACATATCCGCGGCGTTGGGCTTGCAGGCTGGATGGTAAGTATGGCCCTTTTGACTAGAATTCTATGCCCGCCTTTTTAACTTGACACTGGCTAATGGTTTTAAGCTGTAAGTAATGCTATTTTAAAAAAAAAGCTTAGTTTTGACACTGGCAGAATGTTGCAATAGCCCGGTGGTAAATAATATAATTGCATTTCCAGTATGTAACAATGTACTCTGTGGTTAACATAGACTATTTAATTTACGTGGTCGGGTTATAGCTTTTTATAAAAAAAATAGTTATTTAGTAATAGCGTATATGGTAAAGACGTATAGTCACCGACAGAACCGATGTATCACTTTTCGACCGGTGAATACACCTTTTGAAGCGTATTGCCAAGACGTAATAACTTGGCAATACGCTTCAAAAGTGTTACATACCAGGATTTGTCAGCGACCGTCCAATCGCTAACAAACTATATGAGATTTCGACCATACCCCTATAAAATTAAGATTTAAAATTATTGATACAAGGCAAGATTTATACTTAGTTATTAATCAATACTACCGCGCCACCTACTTAAAATCGGTTAAAAAGTTCTTAGAGGGTTAGGCAACAAACTGTTCAATGCAAATTTATTCTAGATAACAGATAAAACTAATAAAAAGGTATATAATAATAAGGTACACAATAAAAAGGGCTTCTACATATACTAATAGCAGCAGTAAATAAGAATTCAATTAATAAAGCAGGCACTATCTACCAACTTACATGGTGTCCCGGTGCTCGTTGACAGAACTGTTTACAATAAATTTAAATTACAATACAAACAATCAACACATAGGTATATACTTTGTTCCGATCCAATTTGTAAATAATAAAACCAGCAAAGTACGTGTTAGGCCACGTATAGGGTTCCGTAGTCACCCATTTATAATTTTATTTTTAATATTTTACATGTTTACATAATATTTCGTTATTTTTGTAATGAAGTTCTCCAAGTAAGCGCATTTTAAAAGTTAGGCCTCTAGTAGAGGCTCCCATTAACTCTTGAACTCACAAAGTAGTTTATCACATGGCCGGCCTTACCATATTGAATTTTCACAGATTTTTCGAACTAGCCGTTTAAAAATTTCCGCGAACAACAACTACAACGCAAAAATTGTACATAGGTACGCATACCAAGCTGCCAATCAGACTGACATAAGAGAGTCGAAACTATTGAAATAATTGTAGCACTTGCACGACAAAAGAAAAAAAAAACATATTATATTGCTTAAAAATGGGCAATTTCTAGACTCATCTAGATCGATTTTTCTCCCCCAACACTCCCTGCATACTAAATTTCATGGTAATACTTGCAGCCGTTGCCAATATTCCGATTATATATATATACAATATTGTCTCGTTTAAAGTTTAAGACATCTCGCAAACTGATACCTAAATAAAAAATCGTCCTTTGCTAGAACGAATCTCGATGTTTTTAAAGAACCTATCTAATGATCATACTATGGGGTAGGCGTGAGAAAAAAAATCATTCCCACTGTACGTGTAGCCGAGGTACCCCAAAAATAAATTTCGTGATTTTATTTTAACACTGTCGACGTGGTAAATACACATTCCTATTATCTATACAAAGTTTCATCTTTCTAGCACTAACCGTTTGTAAAAGCCGAGGACGGCCGGACATGACGAAACTATAAGGGTTCCGAGACGCGAACTACGGAATCCTAAAAAGTTTAAATTTGACCTAATTAAGTGTCATTGCGTTTCTTGATTACGCGGTAAATAAGTGATACTTAAATAGGGAGGATTTTAGATCCTTTGGTGTTACGGGTTTACGTATAGATTAAAATGGTTCGGAACAGAGTACCTACAGGTCACGCAGGGAACATACAAGTCATTTTTACAGCAATAGGTTTGTCAAGCTTAGTTTCTTTTATTTTTCGGACACATCTAATGGCAGCTCTACACTATCGCCGTGAGTTCACAACAAGAATGTGCCCTTACAAATGAAACGCGCGAAAAGTTCATACACATTTACATTATCTATAGGTAATCTATTAAAAAAAAACTCCCCACACCGATATCGGTGACGGTGGCCGGTTTCATTGAAACCAGGCTAGTTACGCAGGAGTATTTGTTTAGTGCCCAAGTGTGTGCGCAGTACACAAAAGCACTCTCTCTTTCTTTACTCTTATAGCCCAGTGGGACGGATGACCGGCACGATCGACGAGAGATCGGGCGCAGGTCCGACTTTTTACATGCCCATCCGACGCATGGATCATCTTTCTTGTCAGACAATCAGGTGATCAGCCTGCATTGTCCTAACCAGACTTGGAAATAACATTTTTTGTTGTTCCAATGCGGGAATTGAACCCACGACCTCCGAGTCGAGAGCCAAGGTCTAACCACTAGACCACGAAGGCTGTTAGGTTAGGTTAGGTTCAGGTAATCTATACTAATATTATAAACAGGAAATATTTGTTGGTTGGATTCAGTAGGCTCCGAAACTACTGGACCAATTCTGATGGGCATAGATAAAGAGTAGACTACGGGGAAGGACATAAGCAACTTTTTCTCCAGTCAAAATGTACGGTTTCCGCGAATTTCCTTCGCGGCGCACGAAGCCGCGGACAACATCTAGTTAAGTATAATGTTCACAAATCACGATTCACAATTCATGTCTTTTCGTGGTTCTTCGCGGCGATAGTTTAGAGCTGGTTTAACATTTACAAACAAGGATTACTATCGAATTTTGTGTATCGGTATCTTATTTTTAAGAGAAGCACAACAGGCATTACTTCAATAATTAGAAGTACCTGGAGACCGAAGCTTTGCTCTGTGTTTCAGTAGGACGATAAAATAATTAAAAATAATATAAAAGAAAAATAAATAATAAGAATCACAAAAATATTTATTGCATCGGGATTCGATCCCACCACATTCCAAATTTCCAAACAATGCAAAAATTATAAGAGAGTCGAAATTATTGATATATTGTTGCACGACGAAATAAATAAAAAACTTATATTGCTTAAAAATGCGCAGTTTCTAAGTGATGAGAGATATATCGATTTTCTCCCCCAAAACTCCCTGCGTACTAAATTTCATAGTAATACTTGTAGCCGTTGTCGAGATACCGATTATATATATATATATATATATATATATGCCTCGTCATTTTACGATCCATGATTTTAATGTAATACAAGATCGTCTAGTTTAAAGTATAAGATTTATAATATCTTATGTATATCTATGTACTAAAAATACTTCTGTTTATATGCTAATAGTTATCAGAATAAGTGAATTTATTTTATACACTTGACTTTTTTACCAAAAGTGTTGGCATTTAGGTATGGGCACTACGATACAAGTTCGTTGATTTTTTAAATAATGATAACTAAAGTAAATTATATTCTATTTGCAGTAACTATTTTTATAATGTTCGATACTGAAATTAAATTGACCAAGATCTTTATTGTTTAATAAGTTGTAGATTGTAGGCACCAAATAAAAATGCTTATATCAGTTACCTAAATGATCCTATACTACTTAGTACTATATCTCGGAGAGAAAGCAGTAAGTAATTTTAATTTTAAGAGTAAACACAATTAGTATAACACCGTATATAAGTACGCATTATTTACATAAAATTAGACACAATTTATTCACTGACCGTGCACGCAGCATCGTGGACTTTCCCGAACTTCGGTCGGACGAAGGGGGTCATTTGTTTCCACAGGAACGACTGTACCGCAATCGGTATGATGTCTTCATTATAGGACTCGTCCTCCGAAGATTCTTTATTTTTCATCGTTTACGCTTATTCCATTTAGACTTTATAAAAAATCAATGTTTTAGGATGCAAAATTATATAGCATTTGGAAAAAGTTTTTAGAAATTTACTAACCTCGTTAAAAGTTACGTTAATTTAATTAAATAATTGAAATTGTGCGCATTTTTTAAGATTCACGAGCTCTATGAAAGGGCAACGAAAGCGCGTAGCTCCGTAGAGGCACAACTGAAAGTGAGGCTTTGCGCATTCGCTACGAGAGCAAATGCTAGGGTTGACGCAACCTCCTATGCAATTTTGCGTTTATTATGAAATAAGCTTCCAACTTGTATACCAACTTCCTAAAATAATGTCTCTGTTCTAGTTCTAATAGGGAAATATTATATACATAATAATATAATGTAAATAACATTATAATGTAATAAGAAAATGTAATATTCAATAATTAATATAGTAGAGTACTTTTATGTATTTTTTATTACAGAAATGAATAGTGCTCCGAAAAATAAGACATAATAAGAGTTATTGTATTTATACAAAAATATTTACATATTTAGCATTTACGGCACACTATTTCCCTTGGCGCCTTATTTAATTTTCCGTGAATTCCAACTCAGTAGGTGACGTATCATCATACACAAACGCAATTAATTTCACCGGTCATTAAAGTATAATTAAGTACATAAATAATAATAAGTAACAAAATCTCGACAACCCTACACGAGATCCATTGATCTGTGCGCAGAGGTTCGGAACCAGTCTTCAGAGCAGCCTCTCGGTGCCATAGCAACCAGATCAGCTGATATACAAGTGTGTCATACCTTCCAACATCGTTATGGAGATAACGATGTTTATAAAGCTCTACCTAACGAACCTCGTTTATGGATAGCAATAGTCGCGTAAAGGCAGGCAATTTACTTTATAAATAGAGCAGTAGGGAGCGGCTGAAATAACATTTCCCACTTTATAGATTGTTTTACCGGTGTACTTTGTTGTCATTCTACCTACCTGGCGGGTTTGTAAAGCCATTGGGCACCTACTATGTGTATATTTTTTTAAGAATATGCTCCTTATTTTTCAAATGTTGCAATAATACTTAAAGAACTAAAATGTTCCGTTAGTAAAATTATCTCTTAATCTTACTAACGGTTGTAACCGGTATTACCTACCACCTACCGGTTAGACAATATTTTGAAAAGTGTGTCCTGAATGTTTTGTGTGCCAAACTTAAGTCGAGGTATTGTTAAAATGAAAAGAGTAAAAAAAAATGTGTGTATGGGGCGGGGCATCACAGACGGCGACGATACTATAATGTTTTATGTTAAGATAAAATATCGCTTGTATACAGTTTGTATGGACTATTATAGACGGCTAAGAAATTTATACATTATAATAGGTCTTTACCTATGAAATTGCCGTTCTGCAGTACTGGCCATTTCAAATAAAATTATTTTTGTTTGGCTAAGAATTCTAATTTCAAAAATTAAATTTTATTTTAAACACATGGACTTCTTTTTCCAAAAATAGTCATTTGTTTATTGATTAGTGTTACATTTTCATCGCATTTAAATATTTTTCGTCATCATGGATACGTTAAAAATTCGAGTAATTATGGAATATGAGTACAGTCGTGGCATCAACGCGGCATAAGCGGCATGCAACATCAACAACGTTTACGGAGCTAACACTACAAACCAACGCACCACCTGTTATTGGTTTGCTCGTTTCCGTTCTGGAAATTTCGACCTGAAAAATGAACCTCGCGGTCGTCCGAAGACTTTGGTCAACAATGACGAATTAAAGTCGATTGTGGAAGCTGATGATACTGAATGAAACATACTAATGATCTACGGCTGAATTAGCAGCAGCTTTCGACGTTAGCGTCAAAATAATATTGGTCCATTTGTGTCAAATTGGCAAGGTAAAAAGCTTGACAAATGGGTGCCCCACGAACTCAATGATCGCCAGCGCGAAGTACGCGTCGAGACGTGCCTTGCACTGCTCAACAGACACACAAATGAAGGAATTTTGAACCGCATTGTTACCTGCGATGAAAAATGGATTCTGTTTGATAGCCGCAAGCGCTCAGCAAGGTGGTTGGATCCTGGTTCAGCACTAAACAATGCCCTAAACGAAAACTTACCCCTAGAATAGTGATGGTCACTGTTTGGGGGTCTAGCGCTGGTGTGATTCATAACAGCTTCTTACCAAACAGGGTGAGCATTACTGCAGATGTGTACTGTGAAGAACTTAACACAATGATGGAGAAGCTGGCACATCTCCAACCAGCATCTCAAACGCTCGTCTCCGCTGCTCCTGCACGACAACGCGCGACCTCATACTGCACAGCAGACGGTCTCCGAGTTGCAAGAACTGGGGTTGGAAGCTCTCCGTCACCCGCCCTACTCACCAGACCTTGCGCCTACAGACTACTACATTTTCCAGAATTTGGATAACTTCTTGGCGGGAAAAAAATTCAATACCCGAGAGGCAGTACAAAATGCCTTTGAAGAATTTGTTTGCCTCCCGTCCAGCTGATTTCTTTAAGAAGGGCATCAATAAACTGTCACTGCGTTGGCAAAGATGCATTGATTGCATGGGTGATTATTTGGATTAATACAAATAAAAAATACATGAAAAAAAATTAGTTTAATTTTTTTCATACAAAACGGCAATTTCATAGGTAAAGACCTAATATGTTCATATTACGTACTTTAATATGAAATATATCCAGACATCTTAAGATGAAATATTATAGTATCTTCGCTGTCTGTGACGCACTTAACTGTGTTTTACTACCGTCTTTTATTGAGGAAAATATCTTGCAGTAAGATCTAGAAATCAGTTAAAATAGTTCGAGGTTAAACAATACTGAAGCGATTGGCGGGGCGGTACATAAATAGACACACATTTTTGTATGAATAATGATCTCCTTGAACGTATTCCACGATCTGTGTACATTTACTAGTGTTTTGTATGATTTAATACTCAAATTAGGGTCATTATAATATAAAAGAAACACTGCTTAATAAGACCGCCTATTTTTAATATAATACATATATGAATTAAAATGACTGAAATTGTGTACGTTTATTAAACTCACTAATACTACAATATGATATACATTTTATCAGTTATGATAACAAAATCAATTGTACCATAAAAGTAGGTAAGTACTAAAAAAATAATATGAATTAAAATAAAACCTTATTCATTTATCATGTCTAATAGAACTGGTAGTTTTAAAAACTTTTACGGTGTCATAATTTGATCGATTCAATCACAACCTTCAATAATATATTGCGCAGTAGAAAAGTCAGAGAAAAACTAAAGAAAAACTACAAAGATTACCAAATAATACATAATTATGACAAATAATAAAGGTAAATACATGATCAATTATAGCTGTAAATACATGTTAATGTTTTAAAGTAGGAGTAACTTTTTATTACATTTCCAGATAAGAAAAGTTCACGTGTTTTCTCCGTTTTCTAAAAGTTTACGTGGCCAGTGGTGTTTATAGTTTTCCAAGGAATTTGTTGTAAATCTTTTATAAGTAAAATTTTAATATTGTTTTTAGATAAAAAAGAAAGTATTTTCGATTACGAGCTTGTTGCCGTGGAAGCTACAAGCACACAACTAGTGAATGAAGTTTTAGAAGAAGCGTGTACTATAGTAAATACAGCAAATGATTCTAGTAAGATTAATAAATGTTATTTATAATATAGTAGTAGGTAAAAGAAATATATTTTGTAACATTAATTTACTACTACAAGTGTTATTTGCTATTTTTTTCTTTAAAGACGACCCTTGGAAATACATTTCGTGCCTGAAACAGTATAAATGCCAGGATGACGCTTTTAATCACAATTTTACTTTTGTTATTAACAAAGACTGTTTGAAAAACATTAAACTGGATAGTTCAATTATCACATCTACTCCACAAAAAGGTATATTTTAAATCATTAGTAGTGTTATAATATTTAAAGAGTAGTAGCAATAAAAAACGATTTTTTATGTTCCTTAGGGCAAGGCGATGAAGAAACAAAGTTGGTTAACCGAAATAGTACAGCTAATTCAACATCACTGTACATAAGCCAACTGTTTAATATGACGGAATTAGCAAGACCGAATTTTTCAATTACCGAAGAAGACGAAATTATTGGAGAAATCAAAGAATCGGATGTTTCAATCATCGAATATGTTACTAAAATTATTGATCACTGTGTCGATATTTCGGTTTATAAAGTTTTGACATCCGAAAGAAATGAATACGATTGTAAAGAACTGTTGAAAGATAATTCTAATCAACCAAGCCAGTCAAATTTATCTAAAGAAGTTAATGAAGATATTGATACCATGGAATCGATTGATTTTAATAATATAAATAAAATGGATGAAACAAAAAGATACGATGAACCGGTTGATTCGATGGACAAGAAGATAAATGAGGTTCGGCTGTTAACTTTATTTTAGCGTTCATTAACAGCGATTAATGTGCATTGTGCGATATCAATGTCATTTATACGAGTATTAAATACTAATAATGTGAAAAATACATGTTTGCTTACAGAACATTTACTTAGAGGATTTATGCGCGTATGAAAATGCGTATCTATCCCTCAACCGTAAGTAGAATATATTTATTATTATTATTTTGATATAAAATATATTTAGTCTATTCTGAAATAATAAGATATTTTGAAAGGTGATTATGAGCAAGATTTTGATATATCGGAACTGAAACTTCAAGATCCACTAAAGCTCATATTGCAAGAAGTAGATCTGACACCGGAACAAGACGTCGATAAAAAAGTAAGAAATGATTATCGTGCTTAGCACAGACTTTAAGTATGCCATTAAATGTTATACGAATTTGGTTATATCTATACATATAATAAAATCGTAACTGGTCGCTGTCTGTACATGGAAGGTATATAAGAAAAACTATTACATACTATTACATAGGCTTTATAAACTACATAGAACCCAAAACAATGATTTTTAGAATTTTTTAGAGTTTTTGTCTGTTTGTCTGTATATCTGTTTGTTTGTGTGTCTGAACGTTTGTACGCGCTAATCTCAGAATCTACTGAACGGATTTTGATGACATTTGGTATGGTAGTAGCTTAGAATCTGGATTAACACATAGGCTACTTTTTACTGCGGAAATATACGGTTCCCTCGAGATTTTTTTTTGCGCGTACGAAGTCAACGGCTTAACCGATTTGAATGCAGTTTTCACTAATGCGTTTTGGTTACCCCACTCCACTTAAAATTTAATTAACAGACTTCCAAAAAAGGAGGCCGGTATACATTCGGCTGTTTATATATATTTTTTTGTATGTTAAATGATTACTCCTACTTTTGCTGTAAAGTGTATAATCCCTAAATGGTATTTTTGGCACCAAAGTGGTGACTTGATGATGGGATCCATGAGGAATCGAGGGAACTCCTCGAAATTTATATGGACACATATAGTCATTTTGTTTTTTTCTGTAGTGGCTTAGGCATATACTAAAAAAAATAAAGATTTTGCACCAAGGTATACCCTGGATCTAAAAGTACTGAACAGAACTCCTGAGTCGTTAAATATACATGTTTGGGGATTTCGGCTTTGCTTAAAGAACTGAAAGCATATGCCACTATGTCAATTAAAGTAATCATCATCAATCACCGCCTTCATAACACCATACACCATCACATTATGATGATAATACATAGGTGATTCTCATAGTCTTTTACATTTTACACGTATATCTTTGAACATTACTCTGCCGTTTGTCGAAGCATTTTCAAAATTCTTTTGTTGTTGTAAAGAATATAATTCGAAATTGGTCCATTAGTCACCAAGGTGATGGCATCCATGTGGAATCGAGAGAACTCCACAAAATTATGAGGACATTTATAGTCATTTCGACTTTTATAGTAAGTAAAATTTTGTGCCAAGGTGTACCCAAGATCCAAAAGCACTGAACAGAACTCCTCAGTCTTTAAATATACAGGTTTAGAAATTTCGGCATTGTTTAAGGAACTGTAAGCATGTGCCACCCTCAGTAATCATTATCATCATTGCCATCTTCTTACGATACACCAACATATTATTATGGTGACATAGGTACGCTTCATAGTTTTATACACGGATATCAATGTATTAGAAATTTTGCTATTACCAAAATTATATTCATGATCATCATCATCACTATAATATTATATTTAATGCTGGCTGCTAAATTTTTTCCGTCTACTACAATAGTGTTTAATCACTATCATCACTGGTGATTGTTTATTTGGTCCACAGATCGGTAAAAAATGATTCAGTTTGTTTTGCTGAGAGAGTGAGAATACCGGAGGCTTTTTTTGTATTAATAACTTTCTTAAAATGTGTTAAATAAATATAACTAAAAAGGGAAAAAATATTATTTTTAAACAAAAAATTATAACTCAAAACAAAAAAAAAGTGCTCAAAAAAGTATGAAAAAAAACTTCTTTTCCAAATATTGCCCCTTTTAAATTCGGCAAAAATTTTAACTATTTCTATACCCCATTCCTATTTTTGAAGTTGATACCATGGTGTCTACAGAAAAGTCTGCGATGGCATAGATATGTCTATCTTTTAAGGATAGGTTTACCTATTCTAAGTTTAAAAAAATTGTCCACAGTAATAACACACAGGACTTCTTGCACTATTTCCACTTTAATAAGTATTTGACATTAATTTTAATATATTACACGACCGGTTTCGACAAAGTCATCATCAGGTCGAAACCAGTCGTGTAACATATTAAAATTAATGTAAAATACTTATTAAAGTGGAAATAGTGCAAGAAGTCCTGTGCGTTATTACCGTGAAACATGAATTTCCACCAAGAACCTACAGTACAATCAATAACATGTATAAAAAAATTATCACAAATAATGTGGTAATTTCAGAAGCTATTTAGACGGACACAATATTACCTACTCCTTATCTAGGAGATATAATAAAATTAAAAACTACGTGTGAAAATTTATCATACGTATATATTTTTACTCTGTGCTATTACTATATTGCAGTAGGTATATTTGCTAAGGAAGCTTTTTTGCCATGAACGCGGGCGAAGCTGCGGGCAAAAGCTAGTTGTTAATAAATATGACGTGGAGTGACAGAAAAATTTATAGTTAAAAGAAAATTAGACAAATACTGTAGGGACCAACAACTGTTTAGAAAACTGTACACACCTAAAAAGAACACAGAAGACTGTGCAATGTGCACATATCAAAGCTGAAGTGAAATAAAAATAATCATCAATCTATAAAAAGCTTGGACGAGTGTCACCAAGGAAAATATTAGTTTATTTTTGATAATACGAAACTAAGATAGCACTTAATGACACATAGTTTGTTGGATTGATTCCAAATATCATAATGTAAGCATGGTATAACAAAATAAAAATGTTTTTCAGGAATATTCAGAAATGCCAACATCATCCAAAAATGCTAATCCACAGACAGACTCACGTAAACGTACATTGGTCTACCGATGTCGACTCCAAAGTAGGAAAATCCTGGCTCGTTTGCGTAGTTGGTTATGGAGAAGGCCAATGAGAAAATACAAGGTACGTGGCTAATACGTGTGTAGCTAGATTTTTCATATGGTATCGACGTACCGCATTGCATTTGCCACTTATTTTGCAGACTAAAGAAGCAAGCAATTCAAAGAAGTAGCATGCCTAAGGTTTTATGTGAGGTGTCATTAAAAACTGTAGCTTTGAATCTGAGACTACCAAAAGATTCAAAGTACTAAATTTCTAATTTATAGTGTCTCCACAGGTTGATTATCTAATCCTTATTTACTTACTATGTTTCTATTGTTTAGATAAATCGTGGATGGACTGGAGCAGATCGAGGCATGAGTCCTTTGTCTCCAAGTGCCAAGAGACGAGCTGCCAGTCTTCTCAATCACTGGAAAATTCGTGGCAAACTCTCACATAGTGCATGGAAGTTTAACACCATAAGCGGAGCATTTGTTAATTCAACTCTTTGGAAGGAACTAGGTTCTAAAGTTCAATTTAAGAGAAGCTATTGATTTCTTTAAATTTTTGTTTGTGTTGGAGGAAGAATAAAACTTTACAGAAAAACTTTTTGGTTTTGTCTTTTATTTAGAATATAGTTTGGACCTTTTGCTAATTTGAAACAAATTTTGAAGTTAAAAATAAAAATATAGGCTGTCATGGCGAGTTCTAGTGTCGTCGATGAAGGCTTGCAGCTTCACCTGATTCACTGTAGGAACTAGACGTCAGTTTATCAGATACAATACACAAAAAGAGATTGATTCACATAGATTATTCAGTTTTATTTAAATATATTCTAATTCTCTTTTAGTTAAAGCTTAAATTGGATGTCATCTTAGTAATAAATTATATTCATACGAAAAGTTATATAAAATTACGTTTACGTATTATTTATTATTTAATAAAGAAACTAGAGTTTTCTTTTGTCGATTGCAGATTTTTTTTAAATGTAAGTTTTTAATTTGTGCCTATGTGAACATTTTATTACGTTTATAACTTATTTTACATTCATTAATTGACCAAAATACTCTTCCCACGTATTTTAGTACCAATAAGTAGGTGCGTATTATTTTCAATGGTACAGTCACTCCGGCGCATAATATGACATAATAACAATACTTTCGCTCAAACAATATATTTTTCTACACGCACCTCGGATTCCAAGAATATATACGTGTATCAGATAGATTTAGTTTATAGTACATACGTTTAAATTGGCGTTTATTAGGTAGAGGAAAATTGAAAATACTCCTGGTCTCTTTCCCGCTCACGTCCCCGTTGCGAGTCTGCGAGCGGCATCGGCACGGTTCAACTTCGCTGAAAATAGAACAGTCGTGGATTCCTGGGCTGAATCTCGAATATCCACACGAGAGCGCCATCTCAATCGGTTAAAACAGTCCGGCGAAAAGTTCCCGAGCCCCACTTCTTGTCTGAACGTCTGCCAGTGAAGACCGGGAAGGAACCAACACCACACAAAATGGTGAGTCACTAACCAGTGAAATTGTGCCACGGATCAGTGAAAACTCGGATCTAACTAGTGATAAAACCTCGTGATACAGATTCCGCTGACCGGAGCTCGCGAGATTCGCTGATAGTCCAAAGTGCCGTGATTTCGCGAAAGTGAAATATGTCTCTCGGACACCAGAGCAAATACATACAGTGCGTGAAACACAGACCTACCACATAACTCCACACTAAGTTGTAACACAATGTAACAAAATCTTTTTGGTAATTTTTCAGAGCGACCTCAGCAAGAACGACGTTGAAAGTAAGTATTGAACATTTTCTCATTTATAACTAAGTAATAAGTAAGTATGTGCATGAAATAGTGCCCAAAGAGTTGCAGTAAACTTAAACTCAATACAAGAAAAATTTGACTTTGTAATTACTTTAATCTCTTTCGTGTCTTACATTTCTTGTTTCGAATATATTAATGACTGGTAATTTAGGGGAGCTATCTTTATAGTGTCTTTGCATGATGATGAATAAATTGTGATCAAGTGATTCAAGGGATGAAGCACAGCATTGACTGAATGGTGTTTGATAAAAGAATCTTATATAGTTGCACATTTGTAAGCATTTTAGGCTTATATTTCTGAACCGTAAGTCTTAAGTCGTCATCGTAGTGTTATTTAGTAACAGTAGTGTTGAATGTTTTATCACATTACGTGTCCGAGCACACCGGTTGCTATGAGATGTCGGTCGCAATGGGGCTCCGTGGATGCGCGAGCGCTGTTCCTAAATTAACTCATTGCGTCACGTGACCAGCCCGCCCGCCCAAACAGAGAAACTCCGCTCGGATTTCACCGACAACACATTGCCAATTATCGGCCTGCTGGGGCAAAAGAAATTATTTCGTAAATACGGAAATGCAGTCCTCGATCTGTTCAAGACCACAAATTCACACTTGACATTTGCATCCAAGGCGATCAAAGTTAATATTTCGGAGGAGGAACAATTTTAATAGAGACGTTAATTGAATACTAATTGCCCTAGTCTATAATGTTTATCGAGGTCGCGAATAATAAACAGACGCTAAATAAAAATATAATTAGACATTAGTTAGACGATTATTTTGAAATAAATAGTTGGAAGTATTGAAATTGGGACAGTTACAATCAAGATATAATTAGATTGTGACTCGACGAAAGCGAAACGAACAAATCGAAAAGTAGAGGGAAATATACTATTATGGAATCGCCTCCGCGCGCCCACGTACATACACCTGATATAATATTATGTTAAAAGAAAAACGAATAGGCCTTTTTTTAAAACTATCTCAAAAGTTTTCAAATCCAATGGATGTATAGTTATATAGATATATTGATTTTATATAGATTTGCGAGAACCGTTATTAGTTGAAATGTAAGTCAACATAACTGAATACATAGAATCGAAATTACTATTGACTTCTCAACTTTTTTCAATAACTGCAGCCTGTTATATGCTAGTATTTTGTATTTTTGCATTATTTCATTGAAACAAAAAAAAAACATGATAATAATGAATATCCCTTTTTTCAGGGGCATCCTTCGCCTTCTCCATCTACGACTTCGATGGCAGCGGCAAGATCGACGCCTTCAACTTGGGCGACGTGCTGAGGGCACTCAACTCAAACCCTACACTGGCAACCATCGAGAAGCTCGGTGGCACAAAGAAGAAGGGCGAGAAGATGCTAGCAGTGAGTAATCAGTATCTTCAATAACAATTTTAAGAATTATTTTACAATTTTATGAGGGCGATAAAGCATAAGGAATATAATATATAACAATTTTAATTGTAAGCAAAAGCATAGTAAATAAAAAACAAAATTAAAAATTTGAGGGACCCCCGAAATGACAAGCAGTGAGCGAATTGATGAACTATGTATGATATGAAGAATGATGAACTATAGCTAATACTCTCGATCATGTCAGCTTTGAAATAAAACAAAAAACAAATCAAAATCGGTTCATCCGCTTGGGCGCTACGATGAAACGGACAGACACACACTCAGACAGACAGACACGTCAAACTTCTAACACCCCTCTGTTTTCTTTGGGGTTAAAAAACGACTGAATAGAGTAGCAATAGTCATTGATTGTAGGATACAGATAGTAAACAAGCTATCTGTTGAAAATAATAAATAGCAAATGTGAAAACAGAAACTTTACTTTGTTTTGTGTAAATTAAAGATTTTGGGAATTTGGTGCAGATAAGCGCTACTCGTAGAAAACAAGTCGTAAGCAAGAGTTATTTCATTATTTTTTTTTCTTTTAGCTTGATGAGTTCCTTCCCATCTACAGCCAATGCAAAAAAGACAAGGACCAAGGAGTCTATGAAGATTTCTTAGAATGTTTGAAACTGTATGACAAGAACGAAAATGGTCTGATGCTTGGCGCTGAACTTACACACACACTCTTAGCTTTAGGTAAGAATAACTTTACTATAATCTTGAACCCATTTATAACCTCTTAGGATTCCATTCAGGACCAAATCTTGTTTAGAAACTACAATGGATCAAATAACTGTAATGACAAGTGTAATAAGGGAATGATGAACTTAGACAAGCCCGTAAACCAAGTAAAAATATAAAACAAGAATAATAATTAAAATAACGCGTGAATAAAAGTGTAAGTAAATTAATAACGATTTAGGATATAGAATACATTGAAACGCGATACTACATCATAGCATATATATATATAAATATGAATACGTGAAGCAAAAACTTTGAGCACAGTTTAACGAGAATTGTGCGAACGGAGGAGTATGAAATTTGGCATAGTTAATGTTTATGTGGAGGAAGGCTAATATTTGTAAAAATTTGCCTAGAAATACATTAAATTAAGGGGTTGTGCGCTGGATAGAACTGAAAATAGGAGTTCTTTGAAACCTTCTTTCTCAGTCACGGTCGTTTTGAATAATCCAAAAAAAAAAAAAAAACTGCATTATATTTGGCCGAGGACTGTCTTTCTATAAATTGAATTTTTTATTTAAATATTGATTTAAAAATATGCTAATTCCACCCTTTTTTTAAGTTAAAATCGTTTTTCTCTTCTTCTATAAGTCACAGTCAATGTGAAAATTATTTCAGTATTTTAAGTAAGACAAGACTCAGGGGAAGGTCGTTTTCTCTCATATTCTCGGTCGTCTCAAATATTTATAGCAACTTTTTATCCGATTTCAATACTCTCCGGTCGGCGCGATACGCGCTTGTCGCCTACAAACTTAGTATGAGACTTCTCAAGGTCACTGGCGTTATACAGAGCCTCAATAAAAATAAGGTCATACACACTACCTCATTCATACTACCATACGTTTGTAAAATAACAGTAGGAGTTGGTTTGACACAATTGTCTATCTTTCTTACACATTCCATAGACAACATTTACATATATTGCGCATGTAACAGGCAAAATAATCCTGAAAATTTGAGATTTTAAAATTAAAATGTTAATTATTATGGTCGAATTTCGACCATTTGCTTTAATTATATTAATACATTTTTATTTATGGACCTCCTAGGACCTAGACTATGAAGGTCCTAGACCTTTCACTTACATAACGCTTTGACGTAGCTGCGAGGAGCTCTTGTGTACCTTGTCAACTTGCATTTGCTACCATCCTTTACAATTTTTACTATTAGTCAAGGCCAAACATGAGTTTTGCCGGGGAATTCAATGGGAGACGTTGTGGATATTGTATATCTATCATAAATTTGTGTTATTTCGGTTCTTAATGTTCTTATATTGGTAGAATATTAACCATTAAGTATTCGTTAACGTGCATTAGTGTGGGCAAGTGGTACAACTTCTAAAAACGTGCTATTTTGTGTTTCCCTCCAAAACTCCCTAGGAACTTTCAGTAAAGCTTCTACCACTTTCCTGAAACGACTGACATGACTCATTGACTGCACTGACTATTTATTTGGACTTTGACTAGACTTTAGACTTGACAATTTAGGAATACGGTGTTGAAAATTGAAACGAAAGTCCTATTTCCCGCCTTTTTAACTTGACACTGACAAATGGTTATAAGGCGATGCCATATATTAAAAAAAAGGCCAAACATGACTTCTGTCAGTGAACTAAATCGGCTGATTAATGAAATGAAAAGGTCAAAGATAAAATGTTAGTCATAATTTGTTTTCAAAGATGCAAGTTGCAAACTTATAAGAATCATTACTACTATTATAAATGTAAACGTTTGTGAGGGTGGATGGAAGGATGAACAAATGTTTGTTACTCTTTCAGGCAAAAACTACTGAACAGATTAAAAAAAAATGCTATGGTAGTAGTTTAAGCTCTGAATTAACACATAGGCTACCTTTATGTTCAAAGCAGTGCAGTGTTCCCGTAGGATACTGTATTTACGCGGGAGGAGCCGCGGGCAAAAGCTAGTTTGAGCTATAAGCACAGAGTAAAATATAAAAATCGATAATTGACTTGCTAAATCTGTATTATTTTATATTAGGGAGTAATAGAATTTTATGAACAACTTTATCGTGTGTTTGTTCCAAACGAATAAGTATTTGTCTCACGTCCAGGCCTAGACTGCTAGTTACCTGTCTAACCACAACAGCGATAGCAAATAAATAAAGATTAACTTTTACTTGTTTGAGAATTTGGCTGGCGTCCATGTTATTTCTATCGCAGGTAGATCTGAAGATACATCCGATTCAGCGCCAGGTAATAGTGTACTTTTATTTAGTCTCCGATCATCTGCCAAAACTGATTTAGAACTAACGACATAGAGATTGTAAAAAAATTATATCAGCGTTTTTAGTTGTTAGATTTAATAATCTTTACATTAATAATGTGCATTTAATCATAAGCAATGCGTGTAGGCAAGACCCAGAAAAATGAAACATTGATATTTTTTATGACTAGGACAATGAAGGATCACTCGAAACTACGAGTATTCCACCAAAGGGAATCCAATATTATATTTTAACCGTGCTTATCTTGTATACCTATATATATTATATAATGGGAATTTCGGAAACTTTTCGAAATTTAGTATGCACGGAATTTTGGGGGAGAAAAATAGATCTAGCTAGGTCTTATCGGGAAACTGCGCATTTTAAGTTACATTTTTTTTTCATCGTGTAAAATTATATCTTTTTACGCGACGAAAGACATCTTTTTACGAGTGATTTTAATTTCTAAATGTCAAATCAAATAAGATTGGCGACTTGGTTAGCATTGGACGTTTTGCGTTGTTGGCAAATTGGTGCCTTGAGTTCGAATCCCGGTCACGAATATGCGTCATATTTTTGAAATTCTTTTTTTTCTAATTATTTTATCGTTATACTCTCCGTTAAATCTCCGAGCAAATCTCGGTCTCCCAGGTACTGTAGCTTAAAGCTGCAGCAAATATTAGGATACTGATGCCAGAGTAATACGACTTTTTGGTATTTTCAGGTGAGAAACTTGATGACGCAGAAGTAGCCGAAGTCTGCAAGGACTGCATGGACCCTGAAGACGATGACGGCATGATCCAATATGCTTGTAAGTATTTCATAAACTTTTTATTTATTATTTTGTAGCAGCACTGCCAGTTTGTTTTAATGTAAATATGAATAATTACATCATACTTAGCTGAAATGATAAAGATAATTTTTTGCACATTCTTTAAAGTTTATAGTAATTTCCTTTTGCTGTTCTGCTTAAATGATTATCTGGCAGCGCTCATGATACTTTAATTGTTCAAATATAAACTTCCTTTTGCACAATCCCTTTAAAACTTTTCATACATTTTTATAATTCATATATTTTTTTAATATTTCAAATTCACCAATCCCCATTATAAAATGATAATTATAATACATTACACATTTGTTTTTGTCACAAACTTATATTTTTATACGAGAGTGATAATATTCTACCGACTCTTTAAAATGAGATAAAATTTCGCCCTTGTATGTACCAAGTAATTTCATACTTTTTATGCCAATTCTTAGAAATAAGTTAGTGACAGAAACAATTAAGCAGTTTCGACTTTTTGGACGAATTTATAGTCATGAGATAATTACGAATCAGACTTTATTCGTCAAAAGAGCATTCTGTTGCATTTTTGCACATAATTTTTAAATGATTTTAATTCACATTCACTATGAGTGTCCACTTTAAATATGACATAAATTCTCACTTAAAATATGCAGAAAATATTTTTTTGAATATTATATAAATTTAAAAAACAGCGGCATTGTCGAGACATGTGCCCGCTCTATAAACCAATACAAAACTTGCTCATTGCGTGTGTGTTTCCCTTTTATCCAATTTCAGCATTCCTGAAGAAGGTCATGGCGTAGATGTCGACAATACAATGTCTTCAAGATTAGTTATAAGATCGTAAGTGAAACGAAGTAGTGGTATCGTCTGTCGACGTCTGTGTTCGCTTTTGTCTTCAGCAAAACTATCTACGCCTCGCCTTAATGACTCTATGTTCTAGGTTAAAGCTTTTAAACAGTCTACTCGCATTTCGCCTATATCTATGGAATATATTAAATTCTCAATTAATGTGTCTAATGCTTACGTTTTTTAAGTCTTATGTTTAACTAAAAGGTTACATTGTGATGTTTAGTGCACGTGACTACATTTTCAAACTTTACAATATTCAGTGACATAGTTGCTTATCAATATTAAGCAATCAATTGGGTTCTTGATTTTTGGGGGTTTGATTGATAAAATGCTTCATTACATTAACATTGGCTTCTTTTACTTTAGGAATTAAATGATTCATTTAATTAATAAAAAAATTATGGACCACGAAAAAATTATCACTTTTTATTTTATAACAATGAAACTTTTATCGTTGTCAAAGATTGTCCAACAAGCACTAATCAATTGTATATATAAGTTTGATACGTGATATATATAAGTTTGATACGGAGTCTATATTAAAATCATATAAATACTTCTAATTATAATATAAAGTATATTATGGTTACAAAATCAACTACCCAATTTAGAAAATAACATCATAATGTAACGCCAACTTGTAATAGCTTACCGCACGTGTATAATAAGACGCTATAATATTCACCATGTATCAACAGCATTCCTGCGAAAAATGTGCGATGGTTGGCCTCCAAAACCAACTGCAGAGACCGCAGCGCCAGCGGCAGAGGAGGCGGCGCCCGCCGCAGAATAAGCGCTGCCCACTGCTGCGCAGCAACAGACTGCAGAGCCAACCCCAGCAACAACACCGCTGAGCCAATCCCAGCAACAACACCGCTGAGCCAACCCCAGCAACAACATCGAGAGTCGTATACCATCTGCGGATAACCCCTTTTTATACGAAACAACTTTTTAAATTTTTTGTACAATTTTCTACTGCTGACTGTACATAACTAATATTAAAAGTACTGTAATGCACGTTGTACGTGTCGTTTATATTTATTATTATTTATTAAGTACATTTATATTGAGGAAAACCACAAAGCCGTAATTATTTTTAATAAACTATTAAACCGTTCCCGAACCTTGTTATTATGATTATTATCAATCAATATTATTTTTGTTGCAAATTAAACAGTAGTAATTATTCAACAAAAAACCATATTATATAGCTAGCCAAAATGTTGTTCAATATGTAGATAATTTAGTAAATTTTATTACGAGTAAAATATATAGGTTACAATTCCTCTTCCTTTACTCTTCGGGTCAATTCACATCGAAATAACGTCTCAATTCGAATTCACTTATGACTTATGACACTTGTTTAATGAATTAAGTTCAATTTTTAATAGCTATTTTGAAAATGTAGCGCCGCGTCGTGATGTGAACTGACAGATTTAGGAAGTTAAGTACCTACATTCCTTCTCTTATACTCCTTTAACTAACTCCGTAGGCTGTATACCTAATAAGTAAAACCAGTCCGGAAAATAAAATCTTTCTTATCAGTAAATCTGGTAACTGATAAAGCTCCTTAATCTTGACAAACCTTTTAGATTAGTGTTACTGATCCTTGGTCAAAAGGTAGTCGATTTACATTCTAAAGAGAATTTTTACGGTTATATTGTTCATCATTACGAAAAGTAATTAGAATTTTATACATCGTTTTTAAAAGCACATGCTAGAGAGTTGAGGGCTGTTAAGTTTTGTGTCAATGAGTTCATTCAACTGGGAACAGAACCTATAAGTTTATGGAAAATAGGTGATATTTTTTCCTATAAGTCTAATAATAGGAAAGCAATTTACTATATTATCACATAGTATCTTCTCTAATCTCAACCTTTAATATTATAAATTAAAGTCCACAGCCACGTCTGTCCGTCTGTATATTGGCGATAATCACAAAAACTACTGAACGAATTTTCATGCAATTTTCATCTATCGAGTGGTTCCTTAGGAAGGTTTAAATGTATAATTTGTTAAGGTTTTGTGGAAATATGACGATAATTGTTGAAGGAATAGAATTTAATTACAAAGGTATATTGGTTTAAAACTCAATATTACGCGGGCGAAGTCGCGGACAAAAGCTAGTTATTATTAAATAAGTAGTAAATAATTAATCCATACCTTGATATATTAATACCAAGGCATGGATTAATTATTTACGATGCCCACTTGCAGCTGCAGCTGAAAGTATCCAGGTATTAAGTAAGTAGGCAATGGAAAGAAGCTACCGAAGATTTGACCTAGTTGTCGCGTTTACAATAATTACTGTACAAATCACATACAAATGCCTAGTATACGCCAAACGCGCTCACGATCGAATGGGAAAAGAAAAACTCACACTTATCACTCAGTACAACTTTTTTTTTTCTTTTGTTAGTGACATGGTTACTTGTGGTTTTTGGCAAGAGATTTGAGTACAAAATAAATATTTCTATATCTTTCATATCTTGCTGTCTGTAACTAATACCATTTAATTCGATTGGGAATTTAAGTTTAATCATAATATACCTATGTAAATACTATTCAAATTCACACGCCCCTTTGTAGTTTTGTGTTTGACACATTATATAATATTTTTAAGAAAAATATGTTTATTTCTAAAAATGGAAGACGTGTTGCTTTTATCGCATACTTGCCTCTTTATGACGCTATAAAGACAGTAAGTTGTTTTAAGGTTATTTCAAGATCATGCAATACGCCATCCGCCATTACTATTAGGGTTCCTTAAAAAAATAATAATCCTTTATAATTTGTCAATATTCACATAATATCAATTATCTTTAAGTTTATTTCAGGCAACAGCTGGTCGTAGTAAAAGTGCAGTGCACATTACATAACATTTTATTATATTCAAGTATATATATAATTTTTAGAATAATATAATATCAAACTTTCCATTAATATGTTTAAAAGTAAAAGTTTGATCCAAATGCGACAACAAGGTTGGTCAGAAAGTCAGGGCATGACTTTAAATTGACAACAAGTAATATAAAAGATATATATTAAAGTTCCAAATGAACAATCAAGTCACTCGAGTGTCTCAAATTGACTGCTGTAAAACAAGATGAGGTTCGATTTACAAACGTCATTAAGAAAACGTGTATACAACTGCTTCAATAATGAAGCAGTTTATATAAATAAACGTCATAATATATGGGTTTTTCAATCACCCAATTCGGTCAGTTGAAATCGTTTATTATACTGCGACGTTAGTATGACTATTGCGTTGTCGTACGAACGTTTTAGCTAAAACTATGATATAACGTCGTGTAGTTTAGTCTTGCCGACGTTGCTATGACCTGTTTATTATGACATATGGGTCGCACAACTATTTAAAGCTAAATTAAAGACGTCTAAAGGATTATTAGTCACCACTATTATAATCATAACTATTATAAAACTGCAATACAACTGGAAGTCGTACAAGCCTTGACTTGTAGGTACGACGATTTTGTTTGTTGGGTTTTGGCACTGTCTTATAATTTTAAGTTGAAGAAGTATCAATAATTTTAAGTAGGTATTACATATTAGGTTAAGATAATATTAAAACAACTTTAGGTGTAAAAACCGACGAATTATTAAATATTACGTAGGGACACAAAAATATAAAAACAATGAACCAAGAAGATAGTATTAAAAAAAATGCAGACAAAAGATTTTAATTATGCAATATTGGTTATTCGTCAACTTGGGACAATAGGCGGGAAATAACATTTTTGATGACTCCGCCAATCGTCTTACCTACATCAAAGAGTATTTAAGAACAGGGTATCCTACGCTTTAGATTATTTTCTTTTCTTAATTAATTCTAAAAAAACATACATAACCCTTTACTTTAAATATAAAATATGTTTTTTTGTATGAAAATAATTGGGAAAGAGACTGCTAAATTGCACTTGGCTTGGGCGCCAGAGAAAATGGCGCGGAAAACCTTTTGCCGACGCACGGCATCAATAACAGACTTTCGGGTGAGCTCGGCTGTTTTCGGGTACTCGCTTATGATGCTGTAATTTAGTGCTGCCATATTTTAGGAATGTACTTTTATTTGGGTGCCTACTTTTAGTAAGTATTTTGCAAAAACGAAATTACCAGTCATGTCTATTAATAATTAATAATTTCAAGTGTTTCATTAGACCAATTACCACCCCGGTTGCATGTCTTACTTTGAAATTATAAAAAAAATCAATTTAATAACTAATTAACTATGATGATTGATGATACATTTTAAAGTAGTCTAAACATCTAAATAAATCCATAAGACACCATAGCATATTTTATTAACCAACAAAAAATCACATGTTGCGTAAGAATGAATGAATGGGTTTTGTAACCAAAATTCGTAAGTATATTTTTTACACAGTGAAATATTTTAAATGAATCAATTAATTTGTACGAAAAGATCCTTAAAATTAATTTATCGAAAGTCGCAATAATAGCCAGTAGATACAATAGTACCTGGTTATAAATCAGGTTACAGGTATCACTTATTATTATAGATAAGTCTACAGACTAATGGCTAATTGCTACTTCGTTCCGTGGGGAAATATATAACTTAGCGCTGGTATCACCAGTCGAGCATACTCCGTGTTTGTACGCGAGCGTGTGACGGCGCAGTATTCAAATCCGCGAGTGTTATCGTGCTCTGCTCTGGCCGTGTTTACCTTGTGATTATAGTGATAAAGTGTACCGGTGTGTTACATTACAAGGAGGTAAGAAATAAAAAATAAAATAAAAAACAGACAAGTAAAACTGAAGAAGAGACTTCTTATATCCACTAATACATTATCTACTAGCGGAAAAGAATAGCTGATAAGTGTACAGAGATAATAGCAAGTTGAGAAAATAATATAATCAATGTTGTTTATTTACAGGTGTGTGCTTGTGAATAAAATGGCAGAAATTAAGGATTCGCCAGCAAATCTCCAAAATAAAGAGGACAAACATAACACAGGTTAGTTCAGCTAACTTACTTATTAAATTTTTTAAAAATGGTACATAGTATCTAAATAAATCAACCGAAATTATTTTTTTCCTAGTGCTAACTAGAAGTTAAACTACTTTATTTCCACATAGTAGGTACCTGATGCCGTGTTGATAATGATCATTACATACTTTCCTGTACCACAGGAGGGTTTATTAAGCGACGAAAATTCTAGAATGTTTACAGTCGGTATCATTCGTGTTAGATCATTTTTAGGGTTCCGTAATACATAAGAAACCATTATAGTTTCGCTCTGTCCGTCCGTCTGTCCGCGCTTCTAGCTTTTGTAATTACGAATATAAATGGATGAAATTTGGTATAGTTATAGATTGTGTACAGATCTCGGATTTGGCATCAAATAATAATAATAATTTTATATTTTAGGGGTGGCTCGTGTGGGGTATCGTTGAATAGGTCTTTTACTATATAATAATATAATAAATAGGAATAGAAATTTGTAAGCTTTCATGGTGATAGATCATGCTAAAAACTCTTTAGGAAAATTATTTTGAATGAAATCGGACAGTAAGTTTTGAAGTAATTTGAAAAAAAAAAAACCTATTGCGCGTTGATATTTACGCAACCCTCCTTAGACATGTCCTGACATGCTCTTGGTTACGTTATTTATTGTGAGTAATGAATAAAATTTAAGGCACGACGAGATTTCTCTAACTCTCTGTTGTGGTCGTCTTAATTGAAGCGATGTGGCTCAAAATTTCCACAAACATAGGTTTTCTATGTTTTCTATGTGCTATTATTTAGCTTGTTTGTAGTTTTGAACTTTTACTTATAAGTAATAAAGCGTTCCTAAAAGAACCAGTTTAAATCACGTCACTTTTTAAACTTACTTTTATTCCAATTTAAATACAAGAAAGCGGCCCCAACCCTTATAAATGTATCAACTAAAATATTCGGGAGACTCGGCTGAGTGACTTGTTAGTGACTAAATATCCATATACTATAGATACTATCAACTCGTATTTACAAAAATACATTAAAAACCAACACCACAAAGGGTTTAAACTTTAAAGTTTTTGCATTACGTCTCTTTACGTATAGGTATAATTTCATCGGCAGGTCTAAACCGGTGTGGGTTGCGACCGCCAAAAGTGTTTTGCCGATAAAATGAAGCCTAATATCAGCTGTTAATATCTCTTAGCTCTATAAAACACACGCTGTATATAATATTGTCTGTCACAATATTATATACAGCGTGTGTCGTATAGAGGATAGAAAAAACATAGATAGAATAACTATATTTTTTTATAAAACTAACTATAACGCGACTACTTAAATTATATAACTTATGTTATCCGGGCTATTGACACCTCATCAATTGAAATCGGATCAGTAGTTTAGGCGCTATAGCGGAACAACATACATACATACATATACTGCCAAAATCACTAACCTTCGTTTTAGCTTCGCCGTAGTCGGGTAAAACACAAAATTACACTTCATCCACATAGGTGAAAGTTCCACAGTTTTTTTTTGTCGTATTTAAAAAGTCGATGCACGTCATTACTGTCCCTTCAATATCCCTTCGAAACTGCAAGGGCCTGTTACATCTGTTTAAGTATTCTCGTACGTGACTAGTCACGAGTTTCACCGACATGAGATTGTAGCCATTCTCATGGATATAGAGACCTATATTTACTTTAGATGCAGTTTTATACGATGACTATTTGCTAAATTCAGCCTATAAAGTGGTCCTAACAGGTGTGCTAGGACCACTTTTAAGTACTAATTTCTAGTAGCCAGTAGGTAATACTTTTTTACAATCATTCAAAATTTATGCCTATGTTTATTATTCAAGGTTGGCTCTATTATTTCTGAATTCAACAAGCAAGTTGGAACTTCAAAATAACTACGAAAAATTTACATTTTAAAGGTTATTTAAATTATCATACTTCGTATTTTAGTAAAAATACAGTGCAGAAACCAAATCAACACCTTGCCATTTATTTAGGAGCTACGATGCCAAAAACAGACGCATACTGTCATACTTATAACACGCTTCTTTTTGCAATGGGATTTAATAATCCGACTCTATGGACGAAAACACAATAAAAAATCACAAGTAACTACCTAGTCTACTAGTATATTATTTGATATTATTATCAAATAATATGGAGAAACGATACCGCCTTTTTGGGTCCAAAAGCAACAAGTACCTACTTAATTAAGTCTCCTAAAAAATAATTGATTGCCAATTGTGTGCTCTTAAAATAGTTTAAGATCTGATGTCATATTCACTAATAAGAATACAGATTACCTTGATTATTGACTCACACAAATGTTCTAAGTTGATTACGTAATTTTATCGGCATGGAACAAATGGGAAATAATTGCATGTATGCAATTGTTTTTCTCAATTTTCCCGTTTTTGGCGCGCCGATTGCAATCGATCGAATCCCACACATGTTGTATTTTTCCAATTAACTTGTTTTTATACATAGATGGCAATTTTATATTAGCCGATACGATTTAGACAATTTTTATTATATAATACACATAATCTTATACTTTAAACGAGGGGATCTTGTATAATATAAGTATATAATCGGTATCTCGACAACAAGTATTAACCATGAAATTTAGTATGCAGGGAGTTTTGGGGAAGAAAAATCGATCTAGCTTAGTCTTATCCTTTAGAAACTGCGCATTTTTAAGCAATATATGTTTTTTATTTCGTCGTGCAACAATATATCAATAATTTCGACTTTCTTAGGTCAATCTGATTGACAGCTTGGTATGCGTACCTATGCGTACGCATACATTTTTGCATTGTTTGGAAATTCGGAATGTGGTGGGTTCGAATCCCGGTAAGATAAATTTTTGTGATACTTAATTTCTTTTTCTTTTATATTTTTTAAATTTATTTTTTATTATTTTATCGTTCATAAAACACAGTGCAAAGCTCGGTCTCCCAGGTACTATGTATTTAATACACATACATGACCCAGGAACACATATTTTTTTTTGTTCCCAGACGGGATTCGAACCCGCGACCTCCGGCTTGAGCATCAAAGCACTAACCTGAGCCACAGAGGTCGTCAAATTCGGATAAAAGATTGAATTGAAATACAAAATCTTACCGAATCATATTATCATTTTAATGTATTTTTATTTTTGAAGTGATATATTCTTTAGGCGCATTTTTTTATTTAAAAGAATTGTTTTTGAATTTTCTCTTCTTCTTTTCTTTTCTCTCGCTTTCTTGCAATTTGTGGGAGTGATTTCGTGAAATGGGACGGAAGTGTGTAACAGAAAGTCGTGGAAGCGCGTGCTATTTCAATTGACAAATGAGCGCGCGGTGGTATTATAGTTGGCCGTCAGATTAGAATAAAACATTTCAGTATTTAGCTTTTTTAAATTTTACGTTGATTTCTATCACTGCTTAACGGAAAAGTTTCTGTATTTTTTTATCATATTAGAAAATCGTACTAAGCATTGGTTTTTTGAAATATTTTCATAAAATAAAGAAATACACATCATATGCGACTACTGTAAGGCTCGCTCGTTTTTATTTTGTTGTTGATCTTAATTGACGTCATTGTTTGGATACTACAAAGTGCAACGGCACAAACAGATATTATTTTTATGTGAGTGCTGCCACTTTGTCATTTAAATCCGGTTTTATATGGTCAAGAATAGAACATGTTTTGCAGCGTTACGTTTTAGTATGTTCATTATCTATGTAGTTTTTGCGACTGTAAAAAAAAAATACTCTATTTGCGGTGTCCTTTCATCTGAATGTAATCTTACTAATACAATTATAGGTAATCTTACTTTCGATAACCCTTTGGGGCTTCATGAAGTCCGAATTGAGTAGATTCCGAATTTTAGAAGAAAGCAAAAATTATACATATTATTACCAAACTTCCAATCGGACTGACGTAATACTCGTAGAGTCGAAATTATTGATACATTGTTGAACGACGAAAGAAAAAACACATAGCTTAAAAATGCACAGTTTCCGTGGGATAGGACCTTCAAGAAGAATTAATAACGTCGTTACGTAACTTAACCTCCCAAATTATGAAATGGAATCCACTGACATGGAATTGAGAATAAGTATGTATCCATGTCAGTGCTCGACAATGTAAGTTAATTTGAAACACTCCCAATGTATCCCGTATGGTCTAGTGGCTAGGATACCTGGCTTTCACCCAGGAGGCTCGGGTTCGATTCCCGGTACGGGAAAGTTTCTTTTTTAATTTCGACAAATCTAGCTTAAGGTTTTTTTATATTTTATGCAGCTTAATATGGTTGGCATTTGAAACTATACCTAATGGATACTTGTTAGGTAAACTAGAATTATCAGAAAATCGTAGTCAACACGAGTATTAAAGATGTTGATACAAACAATATAAAATTTTTAGATAATGTAAAAAAATGTTAATAAAAAATTGGGTTAAAAATACAGATTTCGTAAAAAAGCAATACAACAAAAAACAACAAATATTGAAGAATATTTTTTATGTGAAACTCGGTCACTTTACTGTGACCGAGTTTCCGCTGAACTAAGGGCCCTCAGTTCGCCAGCTCTCGAAAGGGATCGAGAGCGTGTGAAATAATAGACTAAGTTTGCACTAGTAATTTCAAGCACTAAGATATTTCTAGATAATATAATACGTAAAAACCTAACCAAGAGCATGTGACGACATGTTTAAGGAGGGTTCCGTAACTATGAACGCGCAAACGCGACGGACGGACAGACAGAGCGAAACTATAAGGGTTCCTTAAGTATTACGGCACCCTAAAAATGATATTAGTAAATAGATTGAAAAGAAAAAGAGAAATGGTCTGTTTTCTTACTCGATCAATATTTTGTGTATCTGCAGTCAGAAAACTGCATGACGTCCTTTACAGATGTTGCAAAAATACAATTTTATTTTTCGATAGAGTAATTCAGGGTTATAGGAGTTAGGGTGATAAAAATGCATAACCATTCTACCTATCATTGATCTACTAGAAAATAGGTTGAAAACAAATCATTTTGATTTTGCGTTTTTATGGAATGGCAAAAATCGCCGAAAAGGTTTTTTCTCCTCGTAAACTTGAGGGTTATAAGAATAAACAACCATTTGACCCATCGATACCAAGTATTTGTCAAGTGGAACTAGGTACGATATAATTAGATTGCCACCTACAAATAATCTATTTGCGCCCGAGCACGGTCAACGGTGCTATTGCTAAATATAATGGGAACAAAGTTACCAAAATATTTATAGATTTCGCAAAAACATACATTTAAACCAGAAAAAAGATGATTCATTTTTAGTGGTATTAAAAGTAATTAATGGGAGAACCACCAGTAAAGTAATTTCATTTAGAAGATTGTCGTCTTCTCACGCCAGGCCCTTGAAAGAGGCCTTGGGCGGGTAAGCATGACCAGGGGCTATGATCATCTACATATGATGGTCTTAATTTTGAGATGGGCGCGCCCAGTACGAGTACTGAGCGCAAAGACGTCCTGTTTTATGGGAAGACCCCCCGCGACAAAACGCGGGGTAAACCCGAAGTAACAATGGAATGAAAAACAAGCGACGGCCGAGGACGGCCAAGACCGGCAGTCGACTCCGGCGGAGCGTGGGGTCCCGGTCCGAAGACCAAGGAAACACGTAAGGTGCCGCTCCCACACACTCCGCATTTGTCGGACTGGGGACAATAACCGACCTGGAAACAAAAGCATTGTGAAAAGTTCTAATTTATACACTTATTTTTATTAATAAGGGGTTGTTAATAAAAATATTCACACCACGGATATGCTAACCAATCTTTGTCTGCCAAGCTCAAGTGGCTTTTCCAACGTATCAGACAAAGACAGCAACATGGATTCGTGTATCCGTAGTGAAAAGATTTTATTAATAAGAGAGGTAAAGTTTTTTTTTAATATTTATTGGAATCTAATCAAACAAAAGAAAGCGCATGAGGTTTAAGAAATCCAAGAGCTAAAGTGGCAATGACGTTCTTAATCGGTGTTTATTTTTATATTGAGTGGGTTTTTATAAATAAACACGTGTTGGCGCGAGAAAAAAGGAATAAATAGTAAAACATTTTCAAACGGATGCTTATAATTATTAAAATTAATTAATAATAATAATCTTTGCTTCCAGTTTCCACATCACGCCAATCTGATAATATTATAATAAACTAATATTATAATAAATATGTACTAATATTATAATAAAGAGGAAATATTTGTTTGTTTTTATGTTTGTTTTTTGCACGGAATCGGCTCTGAAACTACTGGACTGATTTAGATTAAATTTAACACAGATGAAGAGTAGACCACGTGAAAGGCTACTTTTTATTGCGGATAATGTACGGTTTCGCCGGGATTTCCTTTTGCGCACGAAGTCACGGGCAACATCTAGTATTTAAAACTTTTACACTAAATATTTTTTTTAATGAAATGAACCAGGAAACGAGCAGACGGATCACCTGATGGTAAGCGGTTACCGACGCCTATGGACACTCGCAACACCAGAGGAGTTGCGACTTGCGTTCCCAGTCCTTAAAATCTCCAACCCCCTTGGGCCTCCGGTAACCTCACTCACTCGGCCAAACACAACGCAAGCGTTATTTCACGCCCGTTTTCTGTGAGGCCGTGGTAAATACCCGTTCGAGATTGCATATATATTTAATATATTTATTATATTACACATTCATGACTCAGAACCATAGAAAACTATTTTATTCCTTTGGCGGGATTCGAACCCGTAATCACCGGCTTAAGCACTAATGATTGATGTTGTTAGTTAGGGAAAAAAAATATTTTAAGTTTAGTAGTTTAAGTTTAGTAACACTTTCGCTCAAAAATAACGACTTGGCAGTAAAGTGTTTATGTCAGGAAAAATTGACATCTGGAATGATTATTTAGTATTATATGACGTAATTACAAAAAAATTAAAATCTTATCCCTATATTCTTTTTGGAACTCATAATTTGGTATTATTTTGTTGAACATAATATTATGTTACAATAAAATATGCCTTAGAAGTCTGCACTATACTCATGTACATAGTTTAAACTAGGTGAAAGATATCCTTGTGTCCTATCAACATTCTAGAAATATTTAAACTACGATAATATTGTTATATATCTTTACAATCTGATTACGAATTTTTTAATGCATTTCAGATACACAAGGTTTCAAAACATTGATAGATAAGATTCTCTATTTTATATTGCTTATAAATTCCTTTACTTAGGTCAATATTAATTATTAATATCGGTACTCTTGTAAATATCTGTATGGCATGGACTGTATGCCATCAGTGTTGCTTTATTTAATACTTAAGGAAATATTTTAAAACGAGTGCTAACAATGGTTAAGAAATTTTCCGTAATTCAAATATTTTTTAGAAACAAATGTAGGCAACTTGCAGTTAAGCAATCAATGAATACAGAGTAGAATAATATGTTAGTATATTTACAAGGCAAACTTTATGAAGCATACAATAAGTCACAGAAAAATAACTATGTTTTAGAAGTATAGAATAGCCATTTACTAGCAACTAGCAATGATCAGTGAATAAGTAATTAGCATTGCTAATTGGTAACAAAAGGTATCAGCCGCGACATAGTGGTAGTGGGGCGGTGGTGAGGTGACGACAAATACCACTTTCACAGAGACCCCCGGTACCAGCCACCGCCGACCAACTCGTGCTAATTACTAACTTCATCAGTATTGGTTACTCTATAAAATATGGATGTAGCCACCCTCATTATACTTATTTTATCTATTGTTAAACAAAGAACGTGGGACTTTTTGAAAATACTATCTGAAGAGTATCGTCGACCTGAAGGTAGCTATGAATTTTATTTGTATACCTAGTTTAATTTACAATAATAAATGATCATTAATTTACCTATATTTTAAGCACAAATAATAGTACTTTAAATAGTTATTAGAATCAAATTAATTTCCGCAAAGAATTACTTTGCGGAAATCCATAGCATACAATTTAATTGATATTATATTTAGCGATATCCCGCGAAAAAATACCCACAACTTCAAGCATAAGTATGCACCTCCCTCCTCCCACACTACTTATGCGCACACTCAGAAACAAGATCGTGCAAACACCATCACCACACAAGCAACAATGTCAGCAAGATCGTGCAAGGCCCCACACCACCATGCAGGTTACAAAACTCAACGCGCGTTTCGCCCCGAACCTGGCGCATCCTCAGGAGGTGGACTTGCGAACAAAGTTCGTTAGTCATAGACTAAAGTGTAAGGTTCTTTTTTTGGCAATTTTGTCATATTATGAAAGATACGTTTCCGCGTCTAGCATACAAATTTGAACAAAATCGTATAACAATGTAATCAAATTTAATTATCGACTAATTCTCTCACAAATAAACCTGTTTGAAGTGGATAAAAATACGTAAACATTCGCAAATAAACCTGTTCACACGACAGCCTCTTTTATTCTAACAATAACATTGCATAATAATACGTCATGTGCAAAGACATGCGCACCCATTAGACAGCATGCACAAAAAATGTAACTAAGTTTTGTTATGCATGAATGCTATAACATTCTATTATAATAAAAACATAATTGATCGTGAATAGCGGACGATGACTCGTTATTAAAAGAAAATTATGCAATTAACAATATTGCTATCTAGAGAAAGATTAAACTAAATTTGTTGACATAGAAATATTTCTCACGGGCGTAGCCAGGTTTTAGTAGCGGTGGGGATAACCCATAAATAAGAAAAATATTAAAGAAGTAAAAAAGAAAAATTCTCCTCGATGGAATTGGGGGAGTCCTTTTCGAGCAGTGGGACAGTTTAAACTATGAGCTAAATAAAAAATAACGTTGTATATAGTTATATATCACAGAAACACCGAATATTACAAAATTAATCTTCTGTTTTTCTTTTTAAATATAGCCACTACTTCATTCGCATCAATATTTATCGCATAGTGAATGTTCATGAGAGTCAAGCCTTTCAGTCTGTTTTCACTCGTTGTGTTCAACAAGAGTGTTGTCGTGTTGTGTTTTTAAGACTTCTTAGACTTTTTTTTTTAATCTTTATTTTATTTAAGAGGCTTTTGCCACACAAGGCATGCCAGCCCCATCATAACTTATACTAAATATATTAATAAAGAATTTTATACAAAAATTTTGCTGCTTCACTCGCAGGTGAAGCAAGAATGCTCATATATAAACCTAAATCATAAATATTCAACTTAAATTTCTCTAACAACTCCTTTCTTTCATCGGCACCTTTCACACACTCCATTATCAAGTGGTGAATATCCTCCACCACACCACACTCATCACAGTTAGGCGAATCAGATATTTTAATCATATAGCTATAGTAACTACAAGGGCAATGACCCGATCTTAAACGAAATGCTAAAACAGTATCCCTTCTTGACATATTGCATGTTAAAAACCAAGGTATCCGAGGAGGCTGACTCTGAATAACTTTGTACCAAATACCTTTCTCCTGACTTCTTTTATCAAAATATTCATTAAACATATCACAGCATAGTCTCTTAATATTAGGTAGGTGTTCTGAAAAATATGGCTTAATAATGTACGGAATTTGGCTAATCTGTCAGCCTCCTCGTTACCATGAATACCCACATGCGATGGAATCCATTGCAACTTCAGAGTAATGCCCTTAGCTTTTAACGATTCTACATCGCGTATAATTTTGAAAGCTATCGAAACACCTCTGTAACCAGAGGCGTATCGAGCTATATGTTGCAAAGCACTTTTGCTATCACAAAAAATCATGATTCGAGATCTGTTTACATTACCAGCATACTTAATAGCTTCTGAAATTGCAATGAGCTCCAACGACATAATGGATACCATAGCTTGTGTTTTATACAATTTCGTATTACCTATCACTGCATAATATTATACTGCCATTCCTTTACCACTATTACTCATAGATCCATCCGTAAATATTTTGTGCTTGTATGTTTTGTGTATTTTGTAATATATAAATTTTTTAATTTTAAGACTATTATGTTCAAGATCCTTTTTACGTTCTGTTACACACTCAAGATTAAAATTAATAAGGTCATTTTCATAATAATAAGATATCCAATGATCCATTAAAAACATATCTAGTGGGGCAGTAGAATGAATTTCCAAATGTTTGCATTGATTAAATGCATGTACAAGGAGAGGTCTACTTTTACGTTGCCAATAAGACTTAGTCATTAAAGAATTAAGTTTTTCGATCTTAAGTAATGTCACATTGTCTACTAACGAAAAGTTTTTCAAACAAAATTTAAAAGCCAAATATAACCTACGAATGTTTAACGACGGTATTCCTAGTTCACACTCCATAACGTGTATGGGAGTACTTTTTATAAAATGCCCGATAACCCTTAACACCGTATTTTGTAACCGATCGAGCTTACATAAATGAGTTTTTGCACAGTTCCCATACAGAAAACTTCCATAGTCAATTCTGCTCCGTATAATAGATATGTATAGCATCCGTAAGTGTTTTGGATGTACGCCCCATTGGGATCCTGTTAACACTTTTAGTACATTTAAAAATTTTGAGGTCCCTTCTATAACTTTACTAATATGTTCATTCCATAACAATACGCGATCTAACCATAAACCTAAATACCTAATGTTTTCAACTGTTTTTACCTTTTTATTATTAATACTTATGTTCAAAATATTATTTCTACGGCCCCTACTAAAGAAAATTAATTTTGATTTATCAGAAGAAAGTTCAAGGCCTAAAAAATCCAAATATTCGACCATACTATTCAAAGATACCTGCATCTTCCTCTCACCTAGCCGCACATCGCTATCAGAAACATAAAAAACGAAATTATCCGCGTACTGACTACGCTTACATCTGATATTATTTCTTTACAAATTTTATATGTAGTGATGTTAAACAACAAAGGTGAAATTGGGTCACCTTGAGCCAATCCTCTATGTGTCCATCTCGTAAGAATTTCACCGCTGTTGCTTTTAATCATCACACACCTATTTGTCAAAAACGACCAAATATAATTGCGTAAGAAGTATCCGACTCCCAATGCGTCTAATATACGTACAACTTCATCGATAAGAACATTATTGTATGCGTTCTGAATGTCTAAAAAACAAGCTACAGTGGGCTTATTATTTGTTAAACTAATCTGCACGTCTGACACAAGTTGAGCCAAACAATTCAAACACGATTGACTTTTTCTAAAACCTGAACTATAGGGGGATATGATCTTATTTTTTTCCACAAACCACTCCAATCTTTTACCTATCATATTATGTACTTATAAAGGCAAACGGCAGGCACGTATCTTACAAAGGCATGATATAAGAGAAATTGGCCTTATTTTCTGTTCGCAATTTAAATTATTAGATGTAAGTTTTGGTATAGGTATAACAAGAATTGAACGCCATTGTTTCGGAATATTACCACTCGAGTAAATACTATTATATAAACTGAGTAAGTATAGTCTGGCAATTTGTGGCAAAAAATAAATCATAGAATATGTAATAGCGTCTGATCCGGGGGATATATCTTTTTTTTTTCATACAACTCATTAGTTCACTAAGAGTAAATCGTAGTTCTAATACATTATTACGTGACCTAATACTTGGCATTTGATTTATGACACTATCAGGTGCCAAAGACCGTAACAATTCATTTAATTTATTATTTGAAACGTTGAAATATGAAGATTGTTTTCTACCTTTGTACCAACGCATTTTCTTCCACATCTCCATCACCGATGTGGCTCCGTTAATACTGCTGCAAAACTCCCTATAACTAGCTATCTTAACTTTTTTATCAACTTACTAGCTTCTGTAGTCTTATTTTCCAATTTAGACATGTTATCGGGAGTTGGGTTCCTTCTAAAGTGTTTCAATGCTAGCCTTCGTTCTGCCACAGCTTTCGATAAATTTGAATTCCAATAATGTTTAGGTTTAAATATTTTGTTTGGATCTAAATTAAATTTTATTAAGGGTACGTTATTAGACACTGAAATATTAATTGCGTTTTCGAAACAATCATAATCATCTTGAACATTATTAGATAATTCATAGTTAGAAAAAAGGTTAATTAAATCACTACTGTACTTATTCCAATTTGCCTTCTTAAAATTCCATTTCTCAAATACATGAATTTCCTGTTGGTAACTATATCTGACCCTAATAATTAAATGATCACTCCCCAAATTCTCATTAAACACATTCCATTTAAAATTCATTGCGATATCAGTACTTATGAATGTTATATCAGGCGAAGAATTCTGAACTGTTCCATCCACTAACTTAACTCTAGTGTGCGTCCCGTCGTTTAAAGTAATAAGACCACCGTCTAAGGATGAATCCAACAGCTGATTTCCACGCTGGTCTATCTTGTATGACCAGTTTATGTGATGGCCATTAAAGTCACCACCTATAAGTGTCTTTTGCGAGCATATGGAAAAAATGTTATCCCAATCAACAGAGCTAGTTCTTATAGATGAAGGGCAATATACATCTATTATGTTATTCAATTGCTTACAATTAAGAATTTTTACATGTAATACTTCTATCCCTGAATTTCCTATATTAACTGGGCACATGTATGCACGTATTGATCCATGAGTAACAATGGCCACACCTCCATAACCATCATTTCTGTCTTTTCTGTAAATATTATAACCAGTAATTTTATAATTAAATTTTGAGGCAAACCAAGTTTCAGTTACTATAGCTGTATGAACTTTTTCCTGTACTAATAAATTCTCACAACTAATTAATTTTGGGTTTAAGCTTTGTGAATTCCATTGCAAAATATTTGTTTCAAAATTATTAATAGAATTACAACCCATTATAAACCTAAAAATTTTCCATCAATAAGTATGCTATAAACAAAATTCTTAATTTCACTTAAAATGACTTTCAATATTAGTATACAATCTACCTTCTATTTCTATGTTTTTCTCTGAAAATACAATATCCTTGATTCTCTGAAATATTTTTCTCCATTCAAGCTTCCATTCTTCCTTCTTCTTTCCATCCGTTTCTTCATTATCTACGTCTTTTACCATTTCAATATCGACATCAAAGTCATTAATCCAATCGAAATCTTGTCTTTGATTCTTGTTTATTCTTTCAGGTCTTATCTTTTTTTTTCGCAAAGCCGCATTTGCCGCAATAATGTGGACTAGATATTAAAGCATTTAAATCCGGGGGGTCACTACACTGACGTTCGTCATTTACTGTAGATATTATAGATTCGTGAATTCTTGATGGTAATGGTGGAAACTCTGTAATATTGGAATTATTGTGTGTACCAAATACGCCATGCTTTTGCTTTTTATTTGCATATAATAACTTTCAAGCGCTTTTTTATAAGTAACACTATTCTCACTCATGATCTTTCAGATAACTTGTTCCTTTTTAAAAATTGGACAGCATTTATCTAATGACATGTGCGCACCTTTACAGTTTATACATTTAAATTCCTTTATTTCCATGTCCCAAACCGCATTTAGGACAAATAATTTTACCTAACGAACAAAATTTTCTTATGTGACCGAATCTCCAGCAAGCTGAACATTGAGTAACAGGAAAATAGTATGTTTCAACCTGAAATCGGCAGCCATAAGCCGTAATAAACTCTGGATGTTTATCATTTTTAAAACATAATCTTACAGACTCGCTGTCCACCCATTTACCATGCTCATTCATACGTTTCAATCTTTTTAAAGAAACAATTTCTTCAGCACTCGAGCCCTCAAGGGATTCAAGCACTTCTTTTTCAGACATCTCAATATCGAGCCCCTTAACAACTCCATAACATAAATTCAACTGATCAGTAAACTGGCATCTTACATTCATATCCTTTATTTTTGAACATTTCATAAGATTTTCTGCCTGCTCGAAATTGGTGGGTGTAACAAAGTGGATACATACTTTATAAGCACTTTTGTACCTAATCCGAATAATATTTTTGATGTTTTGATCACGTAATAATTTTGCGAAAGCCATTTGTTTAGGTAGGACTTCCAATGATGTCAAACATATTTCATAAGTACTACGAGTATCACGATTTTTGTTTAATAAAGAAAAATTTGTAGATTGATATTCCTTACTTAGCAACCTAGCAACCGGCGAATCGCTTCTTAACAACCTCTTACTTTTTCTTCGCGTCACATTAACAAATCCATCATCATTACTGTCTTCACTGCTTTCTCTCATTCTTTTCTCACAATCTCACTCTGCTCATTTTGTAAATGTATATTGTAATCCGTCATCTGTTCAAGTTCTTTTTCACAATCGTCCAACATTTCGCTGTAATTTTTATCATTCCCCTCACTATTAATCTCCTCTTCCATACTAATAACTTAACGCAAGTGTTACACGTACGCCGCGATAAACAATACCTACGTGCAACACAGACTCAACTTTAGACGCGCGCTCACAGCGAAGGTGAGCACGGGACTGACTTCTTAGACTTGAAAAGGTCCTTTCTGGGGTAGCTGTGGAAACAGGTATGGTAGCCAATATTTGCAATAATGTGTAAATATTTAGATATAGTTTTTGGTCACACATATCTAAGCATTTCAAAGCTGATTTTGGAGTAGGGAAGGTGAGTCATAGCTGCTTTCCACATTTCAAGTTCTGCCTTGACGACAGATGTACTTTTTTCGGGCAGTAGAACTCTTCGGGTTTGAACCCTTATAAAGTTCAAACTGATATATGAATTATTTTGAGCGAATATTGACCACAGAGCGATCTCTAGTAATCTTTATTAAGAGCCTATTTCACAATCTACTGATACGTGTCAGATAGCTTATTTGCATGTTTTGTCTCTGTCGCTCGATATGAAGAAAGCAGCGACAAAACTTTCGAATTAGCTATCCGACACTTATTTGAAGACCGTGAAATAGGCCTTAGTCTTTACTCACGAGACGAGATTTTTCGAGTGCCTTCGAAACGCCTTCAGGAAATTCTGAAAACACTAACTTCTTTTCAAGATCTACATTCAAGACTTCTTAAAATGACCAACAAACTAAAGTCTGTAGTCATTTGCCATGTTGTGCATTTGATAACAGTATTAATTAAACTCACTTGTTCTCGTTAAGTGATAATATACGGTGTCTTTGCCCTCATGTTCTTGGAGTTCATGTTGGCCCATTGTTTCGACTTACGCTGACTGAGAAAAGTGAAGTCAAATTCTCACAATCTGTATTGCACTTTGATTTATTGCAATCAGAATATTGATTATTCCCGAGCTGTTGCTTGGATGAAACTTATGTATTTAATAATAAGTGAATCGTCTTGATATCATAAACTGATTTTTGGAGTTTGTACCAATCAAAACGGGTTTGACGTTTATGAGAATACCATTTTGCAGTTTTAACATATCGGGACTGGATCGTAAATATATTTTTGCAGGATTTAATTAGCAGAATCGACCTTCAGGTCTCGCGACATATCGATTCGAACAAAACTGACTTAAACATCGTAGGTACATTCAAAACTACAATATTTAAGCACAAAATCTTGTGAGTAGATAAATATTTTAAATATCTCTAAAATAAATCACTAGTGCAATTAAATAACTTCAATAGGTATTAAAGGTATCGACTGATTTCATAACATCCGGTAAAAAGGGCCCTAGTTGTGCTGCCTGTTTACGGCACTCAATTTCCCAACAAAAGTGTACTACGAAATAGCGATGAAGGATGTATGTAGAGACAAATATGTAGGTTGAAACGAGAAGCGATATCTGGGACATTCCATTGAAATCCACATGGATTATGCCATAGATAACCTAACTAGGCTATCTAGGTTTATCCACAGCGTAAGATAGAATTAGTGATAGTGTATAATATGATATCTGATTACGAAGCTTTGAAATTCAATCCATATGCCACTGAATCAAATCTATCAAATGTTATGAAGATTTAAAATTCGCATTACAGGAGGAGGTTCTTATAAACAGAAAAGGTGATTTGTTTTTAGGTTTTAATATATTGTTTATGCTATGCCTATTACTTAGAATAGTAAAATTGACTAGTTATCATGTAGTTGACAGCAGAGCATAGCTGGGTGATGGCAACCCACGGTCGTTATAGTAGGTTTGACCTACTAGAGAGTACAAACCAATTCATCTCTATCACTAACGACCTAGCGAGGGCACTGTTGGATACGTTAGTTATAAAAAAATGCTGATGAAAATTTTGCTAAATGCCAGACTCCAGTCGTTGTAAAAATATACATAGACACATATTTACCATACATTCAAGGAAATATCATGTTAGGAAAGCAATTTCCAATTTATCATAGGCAAGTATAGATCCATTTTTCAATTGCAAATTCTTTGAAAACGATGTCATATTGTGTTAGTAAGCTCATGCCAATATTTCCTAGTTTATACCCGCCATGTAACATCCTGAACTCTTCAACACAATTTCCTTGTAAGTCCTCAACACAATTTCAAATTTAGCATAGGTCCATTTTCTCATTGCAATATATTTGAAAACGATGTCATGTGTTAGCAAGCTCATGTCAATATTTCCTAGTTCACGCGCGATGTAACATCCTGTACTATTAAAATTTTAACAGGAGCTCTATCCTGTCCAATTATAAACGAAGTTGAGTGACACTCGTAGGTGGCCGCTCGTCCGGCAATTTTACAATCATCACAGATTGTCGAATTGCTGATGATAGCCAGTATTAATCAGATGATGCAGAGGAGGTATTTGTATGTCACGCTTAGGAAGATGTTAGAATACCGTCCATGAAGGTATAAAAATGTAGACTTTAGAACTGAGTAGGACGATTTGAAAACTCAGTATGAGACGATCGCCGTTTGCCGTATCGTAGCCGTTTTGTCAAATTTGTTTTAATTTAATAAAGACATTGGGAAACTTACCCGCGTAATAAAAGGCCGCGACCACAAATCAAAATACTAGATTGTACATTGTACCATTTTCATTTAATTTCCCGTAATTATTTTAATTCAGATCCATGCAGAAGTGGAAATAATGAATAAATTTATAATCATGTTATAATATGAATATTCGTTCAAATGACTCAAAATATCATAATATCTACACGTCCTGGAGATATGCGACCAATCCAGGTGTAATTACACTTACATCTAACCTAATTTTATATTTGGTCGCTGTGGGTAATTGTTCCATAGAAAAATTCCCAGTGTCCTTTGTTGGGTTTAATAGAAATTTGCACATCATCATCAACAAACATCTAAGAGTGCGTAAAACATTTTACTATTTACAATATAGAAACAATGAGTGATAGTTTTACGCATATGTAATAAGTGATTAAAAAACTGGCGGGAAACCATCCGCAGCGAAATAATTAGTGTTATTACGTGCCTCATTGATTTCTAACTCTATGTACAATCTACATACACAGTACACACTTTTCATAAACATACAAAGATAAAAAATATATTTACTAGTAATTAAAAGCCTAGAACAATTAAGCGCTGGTACTTTAAAGTTAAAAACTATCCCCCTTACTAATAAAACTATATATAACTATATATGTCTGATACGTTGGAAATGTCGCTTGATAGAAAAATATAGCAACGTTGTTTAAGTTATCCGTTGTGTAAATATTTTTATTAGTAAGGGGGTTAATATGTATGCTTTTATTATCAGCCTCTTTAAAATATATAGAATATATATATAATAAAAACCACAAAAGTAAATTTTGTGGTTTTTATTCCATATCTTTACAATTATTATTAAAAAGAATTAAGTTACGTAAAGACTCACAATAAAAATATTTTGATTGATATATTTAAGTGCTCAACGAAAAAAACAAAGACATTTGAACTCCTTTAATCGTTGTTGCTTCTGACTTATCACTAAATATAGGCCCATTGTTACACAGATCATTAGTTAGGTATTGTTAAGATCTCATAAGATCATCTTGGGCCCCACCCATATTGTGAATTTTGGTCGGATTTCTGATGATAGAACTGAGAGACATTAAAAATATTTGCAAATATTTATTTTTTAATCAGGATTAATTTATGTCTTTTTTAGGGTTCCATAGCCAAAGGGTAAAAACCGAATCCTATTATTGAGACTCCGCTGTCTGTCTGTTCGTCTGTCTGTCACCAGGCATCATCTCGTGAACCGTGAAAGCTAGACAGTATAAATTTTCACAGATGATGTATTTCTGTTGCCGCTATAGCAACAAATGCTAAAAACAGAATAAAACAAATATTTGAGGGGGCTCCCATACAAGAAAACTTTTTTTGCTGTTTTTTGCTCGATATTAATAACGGCAACAGGAAGACGCTTGTTTGAATATTCACTTTGTTTGTGAATATTCACTGAATTTTTAAATATAAATAGTAAAATTAAAATAAAATATAATATATTGTAAGGGATAATAAATAAATATTTGTCTTGGATGGGAGCCCCATATAAATTAATTTTTTCGCTGTCTCTTGATATTAACTAATTAAAACTAATTAAATTGATATTAACTAGTACTAGTATACTCGATATTAGTACTAGGAGTTGGATAGATAATGGCACGGAACCCTTCCTGTGCGAGTCCGACACGCACTGCGCCGGTTTTTTCAATTGACAGAATGTATACAAGCTTTTATGGAGTTTTAAAAACATGCAATCTAATTAGTTTATTACAGAGTGACTTTTACATTTTTAACCATTTTAAATGTGCGCAAAATATCATAATGGGCAAGGCTGTTTTACGAAACATTGTAGTTTATGTATAACATTATTATGTTATGTACCTACCTACTTAATTTAAATTTTAATTACTATAATTAAAATATAAAATCCTTTTAGCCTAGCCTTGCTAATAAAAACCTTCATTAAATTGTACTAATTGTAGATACCTATTTATCGGAATAAAATGGCTTTAATAATCGTCGGTCGGTTAGTCAATGGAAACACTAATAGTTTTATATGTAATAGTTATTTTACTACATTTTTAGTTTAACTTAACATATTGCATTTTGTTCTGAGATTTAAGCCACATTTTTTGGTAGGAATTTAGAAACTCGAGACTATTTGAGGACCATACTTCGACATGAATGGGCCCGGCTTGGACAGGAAGATGTTGCGGCCACACAGAAAACCGGCAAAGAAAAGACGCTTGCGTTTTGTTTCAGCGAACGATTTATATTACCGGAGGTAATATATTATTCATAGGTGAGTTTTAACTGTCATTTCTTTTGTAGCTTTCTGGATACGCTTTCGTTTTGTTCCGTAATTATACAATCAAAGAAACACATAAATCGTCTACAATAAGTTGCTTACTGCTATCGTAGCGTGACTTTTTCAATTAGCTGTCTATTTTTAAATACTTTCCACTAAAAATTGTCATCGCTGAAACAAAAATGGAGCAAAACGTTTTGGGTAATTATCTAGCTGGTAAAATGAGTATGATATTTTGCACTCAAATTTATTGTATACCTACTCACTCTCCACTTTCTGTCTGCGGAAGTGCTCGTGACAGTCTACATAGAACATAATAACAGTTTAAATTTAGTATTTTCTAAGATTCGCGTGTTATGAATGTACTTATCATCTGTGTCGTCTGTTTGTCTAATGATATACTTTTAGACTTAAAATGTTTACATATTATACAGTACCTGGGTGACCGGAGCTTTGCTCGGAGTTCTGAACAAAAAAAAAAAGAATTACTATAATATTTATCTGATCGATTCGAATCACATTCTAAATTTCCAAACAACGCAACAATTATAAATACGCCGATACCAAACTGCTAATCGGACTGACAATATGATAAAGTCGAATTTATTGATACATTGTTGCACGACGAAATTCTCAGGGATAAGACCTAGCTGGATCAATTTTTCTCCCTCATAACGCCCACATACTAAATTTTATGGAAATACCTGCAGCCGTTTCCGAGATTCCGATTTTAAACTCGTAAGTATAAGATACACCAGAAACAAGTTACAGATCTATAACATTGAACATTCATTTGAATTTCAAGCCCAGTGACACATAGATGTTTCAGCACATACATACAATTAGATACAACGTACATACTCGATGTTACACAATCACAGCGAGTGTGACGACGCATACAAATTGTTTTAACATTGATGGACTAGTTGCTCTCTGAGAGTTAAACCCAAGCGTTCATGTACCTAGAATATTATAATGACTCTAGGCTAGGTATTGCAGGCGGCTCCCTCGCGTAAATGCATTATTCTACGGGAACACTCTTCGGGTTAAAAAGTAGCCTATATGGTAATCTGGAGCCTAAGTTACTACCACAGCATATTTCATGAAAAAAAGTTTAGCAGTTTTTGCGTGAAAGAGTTACAAAAATCCATCCATCTTCACAGACTTTTACATTTATAATAGTAGTTACTGTTATATTACTATGTAGGTGCTAACTATTGCGTGCACAGTACGTTCGCAAAATAAAGATGTATATACTTCGTCTGGCCATAAATACTGTTACAATTAAAAATAAACAAAATATTACATTTGAATTTGGAATGTCATTATTATATAATTGTTCATCGATTTTTTTCTCATTTTGGCGCCAATACATTGTACAATATTTTGCGATATTAAAATGGAGTGGGATGATAAAGAGAAGCGAATCGCTGTGATTGCATTACACAAAGTAGGTATGGAGCCAAATAAAATTTTTAAAACTCTCCATACGCTTGGTATTAGTAAAATGTTTGTGTACCGGGCTATTAATAGGTACAATGAGACCTCCTCTGTTTGTGACAGAAAAAGATCTGACCGTCCTCGTAGTGTTCGTACGAAAAAGGTGGTCAAAACAGTAAGGGAATTAATTCGAAGAAATCCTGTCCGAAAGCAAAAGATTTTATCTCGGGAGATGAAGATAGCACCTAGAACCATGTCGCGTATTTTAAAAGATGACTTAGTTCTTGCAGCCTATGAGAGTCGTACTGGTCATTTCTTAACTGATAATTTAAAAAAGAATAGGGTGGTTAAATCGAAACAACTACTGAAGCGGTACGCAAAGGGAGGTTATAGAAAAAATTTGTTTACGGATGAGAATTTTTTTACAATTGAGCAATATTTTATCAAACAAAATTACCGCATTTATGCTCAAAGCTCTAAGGAAGCTTCCCAATTAGTCAACAGAGTGCAACGTGGGCACTATCTGACTTCAGTGATGGTTTGGTAGGGTATTATCTATGAAGGAGTGACTGAGCCATACTTTTGTGAAAAAGGTATCAAAACATCGGCACAAGTGTATCAAGATACAATTCTTGAGAAGGTAGTGAAGCCACTTAACAACACCATGTTCAATAACCAAGAATGGTCCTTCCAGCAAGACTCGGCGTCGGGTCATAAAGCTCGGTCTACGCAGTCTTGGTTGGAAACGAACGTTTCGGACTTCATCAGAGCTGAAGACTGGCCGTCGTCTAGGCCCGATCTTAATCCGCTGGATTATGATTTATGGTCAGTTTTAGAGAGTACGGCATGCTCTAAACGCCATGATAATTTGGAATCCATAAAACAATCCGTACGATTGGTAGTGAAGAGTTTTCCCATTTTCCCATGCTTGTATTGATAACTGGCCTCAACGTTTAAAGGTCTGTATTGTAGCCAATGGAGACCACTTCGAATAAGCTTTTTATATTTTAAATTGTTTTATATTTATGTGTTAAACTAACACACTGATTTGTGATTAAGCTATATTATATGGCAAAATTTCGTTCCAATATGCGAATAAAAGCTAGTGCAAAAATATATCACATGAGATAAGAATTTACAACAATACATTCGATAAGCACCGTCGTTATTAATCCTCAAACACTTTTTAGATTCTAGAATATTGTAAAATTATTTTCTGTTACTTAATTTTCAGACCACGAGAGAGGGTGTTGACCCTTTTCATCGATCCAAAAGCAAAAGGGTCAGTAAATATCATCTAATCCGCTAAAGTAAGCTACCCATAAGTAATTATTTATTTACGTACCTACCCTATTCTCATAAAACAAAGAATATAGCCTCCCACACCGATTTCGGTGTCGATGGCAGGGGTTATTTTATAGTGTCTAAATGTGTGCGCATTACACAAGAGCACTCTCTCTTCCTTTACCCTCGTTACTCGTAAACCAGTGGGACCGACAAGACTGGCGAGAGATCAGGCGCAGGACCGACTTTTTACATGCCCATCGGACGCATGGATCACATTTATTGTCAGATAATCAGGTGATCAGCTTGCATTGTCCTAACCTTGTCTTTATATGAAAATTGAATAGAACTCAGTAACATAATCACTTTTAGGAAGTTTTAAAAGTTTTATGATTGGCAAAATAATACTTTATAATTTATCGAATAAATTACCTTCGAGGTAGTGTAGTTTGAAAGACGGACAACCATTGATTTCAAAACTAGGGATGAGTTTTATCGTACATGTGACAGAAAAAAAATCTTCATTACATGGAAAAGCTACGCCATCTTGATTTAAGTAGTCAAATAAACCTCGAAAGAGGGGGATTAAACTTCGGAAAGCGAATGTCAAGATGACAAAATAATCATGTCAAACCTCGACTGCCCCAAGCACCGCAAAAGTTTTAAGTGTGGACACTTTTTGCCTCGACAATGCCTAGTCCATAATAATTATATAGGTAGGCAACACACTTGTAGCCTCTGTTGTTGCTCGTAACTCTATAGGCAGACGGCAGTTATCACTTACTAATAGGCACTTTGTTTGTCTATTATTGCATATAAAAATGTCTAATACTTTGTTGATATGTTTCAATGGAAAAGGTGTGTCAGTGGCGTGTGTTTGGGTTGTGTATTAAGTCAGCTCGTTCGTTAAGGTAATTCTATTGGTGACGCAACCATTCGCAGGTCACAACTCGACACTAGTTATTGCGACATTTGAAGGTCAGGCCGAGGCAAAAGGATGTCTTCTAAATAAATAAAATTAGGAGCCTGTTTCACAATCTACGAATAAGTGTCAGCTAGCTTATTTGCATGTTTTGTCTCTATCGCTCGATATAAAGTAAACAGTCAATTGTGACCTAACCTAACTTACGAATAAGCTATCCGACTTATTAGAAACAGTACAAGAAACAGTATAAGTAGTTCGAGTTATGTGGAATGTAACTACAATTTGTGGACTTGTTTAAAAAGTGTACAGAAATATACTCATAAAAATGTTAATTCATCTTAGATTTCGAATATTACGCTTTAAAGCCACCAGTGAGCTTGAAACGTAGAATAAAAGCTATGGGTGGGGGTGTAGAGAAACGCTTAAAACCTGTTTTCACCCCCTTACATTACCACCCCTTAAAACTCTGCGTCTACTAAGTACTTGTTTGAGAACAAACCAGTTTGTTTTCTGGTCTCGATTTTCGTCTTACTAGTAAATACTTTAAAAATGTTAATGTTAAGAAAGCTTTAAAAAAATATCGTTTTAAAAGCAAAAGTATGAAGTTATAAATTACGAATGTACTTCTCTTCACATTATTAGTTGTTCTTTAATAATATTAGGTATGTATCTCAAAAATAATGTGAACGGCTCCAAAAATTAGACCAAATGCATAAGTTTTGAAAAACGACATCTTGTGGTGAACGCTTGTAGTTTTTGTTTTGTTGCGCAGCATAGACCAATAAAATTCCTCCATGTTGCGCAGCAACATAACTACACGCCTTCGTCATAGATGGCAGCACTCAACAATTAAAAATGCTTAAAGCGCTTCATACATGCGAACGCACAGCGCCCTCTTTTGTGTATATTTGGAATCAATTGTTCGAAATATACACAAAAGAGGGCGCTGTGCGTTCGCATGTATGAAGCGCTTTAAGCATTTTTATTTGATTAAATAAGTAACAGATGGCGCTAGTGTCTATATTTCGCACAATTTCTTACGAGTAGGTACTTTAATTCGCAGAAAATTTCTTGTTCGACTAAAAAAACTTTTGTTCGAATATATTTTGTAAGACTAGGGAACTATACTTTATATAAAAGATCTTTAACTATACTTTACATACGTAGACTGTAGAGCCCTGGTTGCGCGATGACCATTTAATATAAAAATAAAATACATAATTTATAATATAATATATTATAACATTAAAACCATATTGCTATTTGCCCTTGGCCATCATTCGTTTATGTATGGAAATGACAGACGATGTATGAAAAACGACGATTGCCGTGAGGTTGTGATCTTACTGTACGTAAATTTTACGGTTCAGCAAATATTTAGTAAAATAAAATACGAATAATGTTACATATATTTTTTATAATATTATTATTGTATTCGTAGGTGCTGTAGCAAGACCGCTACGCGCGTAGAGCCTACGCGATTCTCGTGCTACGAAAAGGAAAATTTCGTCTTTTATATAAAATATTTAGGTACAGGCTTTTGTGCGCACTTTTTATGGTTCCCTAGTATCCAAGGAACCCTTATAGTTTCGCTCTGTTTGCCGTCTGTCTGTCTGTCCGTCCGTCCGCCTGTCTGTCTAAATGTCTGTCCACCCTTCTTTTGTAATGGTGAATATAAATGTATGAAATTTGTTATAATTATAGATCTCGGATTTGACATCATAAAATAATAATAATTTTATATTTTAGGGGGGGCTCTCCTTGCGCGTGAAGTGGGGATGGAAAATATTTTTTTATTACTCAGCTTTCGTTCGCATTTGCAACATAATAAATTATTTCAAGAAAATAATAATTCATTATTTTACCTTTACGTATTAATATATTACAGTGGTGTATACTGTGTAAGTAAGTTTAATTCATATTTTGCGAAAACAATTTTGGCGGTCAATTATGTTACCTGACAAACAAGCAAATACATTTGGCGTCAGTGTCTTTTTAAATGAAGTAATCATATAGCTGTTCGCTATGATTGTACGTGTAAATAGGCAATAACGACACACACCCATAACAAATGTCATGCACATCATGCAAGGTCGTCCACGATTACAAAAAGATAAGCGCGTTTTCCCTCGTATAACTTTGTTTTATATACGTAGAACTTATAAGGAAAATTCTAAGAAAAATCCCAATTAAGGGTCAGATTATATCTACTTCTATTTATTTCTTTTAATTAAGACGGAGTCTATAAAACATTATAGGCTAAGTATCAACACACAAACATACATATGGCCTTAAATATTTTATATACACATTGCCTATTTAGGTATTGGCAGAAAAAACAATAAGATTTTTTTTTCATATCAATATAATGACTAATTTTATGTCACTATGATAAAATAATTTTCTGGGGTATAAAAATATTTGGAAAGAATCACCTCGGAAGCGACACGCATCCAGTCTAGGGTTGTTACTAACTTTTTATTTTCATAAGTTTCTTCTTTTATGTATAAGTACTCTCAAAATCATAAATTATGTTCAGCCCTAATCCCTACGTTCTATATAGGAACCTGTTTCATATTTGTTATTTATTCCAATTTGACTTTATGCATATCATTTTAAAACTATCAGACTTATTTTATTATTTATAATGGTAAAAATAAAACTTATGTCGCCCAAAATATTTTAAACGTCGACAAATCAAAAGACTGTTGTCGAGATTATTATTATTGGCGATAAACGCATAACTCTATCATGGTCGGCGGAGAATTTAAAAGCTCAGGAATGCATAGAAAAAAACCAACTGGCCTACCTTGAGGTATAACTATGTCTGAGGTACAACATGTTCACCTATAATTTTAGGACAAATTCTTTGAAAGTTCTTTGCTTTTAAAAACGTAAGAATTACAGAATGCGCTTCAGCTTGTTTTATATTTTTCTCAACTTCTGCACTAGAAAATTAAAAATACACTACAATTAAAGATTGTGCATTCGTCACTTTTTCTTTTTTATACTTTGTAAGTATTTAGGTCTAAACTTTATAATTAACCTGCAATCTACTAATTATAATTGGGACAACTACAGACAGAGACAGCCCTAGGCAACACGCAGCCCCATCCTATACATGACACGCAATTGTCCCTGTCCCGGAACTGAACCTGACGAAACCTCATAACGTTCAAGGACTTGAGTTTGCATCGTGGAAAATTGCGGCTAAATCACGCAAGCAAGTACTATGTGTGAGCTTAATCATCATCGTCCACTAACGCACGTTGGGGCGCGGGTCTTTTCAATGTGAGAAGGAGTAGACTAGTCCACTACGATAGCCTATTGCAGGTGGGCAGACGTGTCTAATGCACTGCCACGTCTGCCAACCGTAGCCGTAAGGCAGCATTATCAGTATTGCACGCGGGTGCTGAAACATCTAGCGGCTGGCCTGACAGGTTTGCCTGTACAGGTAAATCGGAGCCTACATTATGTTGTACAACTGTGCCGGTTTCCCCACTACTCAGCTCAAGCTTACTGACAGATATAACTGTGCCTAACTGTGCAGGCAAACCTGTCAGGTAAACCCTTGTGTTAGTGTTTTCCGTCACCGTTTGAACGTCTTGAAGAATATGCTCTTACTTGTGAAAAATCCATCGGTACTGTTTGCACAGTGTGCGCAAACGTTTGTGTTAACATTATCACAAACCATTAAAATAATCATAAAATAATATCACTAATTTACAAGATGATAATAAGGCCTAAACAATCTTAACGTTTCAAAGACAACTCTACGTAACCATCATATTACAATTATAATTTTTATAATTAAGGTCGGTCGTTGATATGATTAATATTGTATTGGTTTATATAACATGTCTATTAATTTGACCTTGTATTAGCTGGTGGCTCATCGGTCATGAAAATTTCACAGTCATTGATTTGCGATGACGTATGACGTATGCAAACCTGAAGGCCGCTACAAACGAGAGGCCGATCATTTCAGTTAGAACTGACGTCAGTTTGGCCTGAACGACCTAACCGAACACGGAAGAAATCGCATCCAACCCAACTGACGTCAATTCGGCCCTCAGATTAAAACGCCTAGATAGTCTTCAAACAAACGCATCGTGCACTATCAACATCGCATGCTATCGACGAAACCGAATTATTGTGCCATACATTTTTCCAGTAATAATTATTATGAAAATATGTTATAGAAATCATTCTCTTTGTCTTATAGTAATAGTCTTTAGATTTTATCAACCATAGTGGCTCTAAATTTTAAAATACTTCAATGAACTCTAATTAATATTCTTTAGACCACGTTGTCATTTTAAGGGTTCCGTACTCAAAGGGTAAAAACTGAATCCTATTACTGAGCCTTTACTGTTCGTCTGTCTGTCTGTCACTAGGCTGTATCTTAACTTTATACCGCGATAGCTCGACAGTTGAAATTTTCACAAATGATGTAGGTATTTCTATTGTCGTTATAAAAACAAAAACTAAAAACAGAATAAAATAAAAATTAGAGTTTCCCATACAACAATACAACAAACGTGATTTTATCCAATTTTTATCAAATTGTATCAAATGGAATCCACTTAGGCATCAACCACACGGCAGTGCCGAGGCGCCTGATCTTACGTGGACCCCTGTCAGTTTGAGATCTCACATCGGCACACTATTTTAATTACTATTTAAATTTACAAGCCAAATGTACATAATTAGTATATATATATATATATATATATATATATATATATATATATATATATATATATATATATATATATATATATATATATATATATAACTCTACAACATTGAATATTTGTAAGGATGGATGTATTAATGGATGAAGTATAGGCTGGTTCTCCTTAATAGGGAAGCCCTAGCCTGTATATAGGTAGGAATTTGGATAAGGGTCTTCAAAAACTTACTTATAGGAACCCCGCGCTGGAATGGAGTAGGAACACTACTAGATTGTACAATTTTCATTCACATTTATTTTCCCGTAACTATTCAGATCCATGGAGGAGTGGAGATAATTAATAAATACCTAGTAAATAGAATATTTTATATGAATATTCCTTTGAAATAAGATAAAATATCACAGTATTTACCCCACCTCATGCAGGGATATTGCGGCCTATGCCGCTGTAATCCAGATGCAATAACGCTTACGTGTAGCCTAATTTTGTTGCCGTGAATAATTGTTTAACTTTCTTTTTGAAGCAGTACATTTTTGCGGCTGAAACTTTCTCGAGTGTTGTTCTGTACTCGTTTTTCGTAAATTACAATTTATAAATACGAATTATTGAGTTGATGATAGTCAACATGTGCAAAGAATTTTTCCTGATAACGATATGATGCTGAAAGGATGCAAGTCTTGCGTCTGTTTATATTGGCAGTCGTAAACATTTACTAAAAGAAATGTTAGTGAAAAAGTGACATACATGACGTAGAACGCCGCTTCGTTCAGGAAATACCTTACATGAATGTACAAATATTTATTTCTTTATTCTTAAGAATGGAACTAAAAATTTATATAGTTTTAAACTCGAAACTCAAAAAAAATTATATCTATATAGGTTATAATATAACTCTTATAGAATTGTCCTACATGATGCCTACCACCAGTTCGGAAACTAGCCCGGCGAGAAGAACCGGCGTAAGAAACTCGCACGGGGTCATCTTTTAGCAAAAAGATGGAAAATTGTTCTTAAAATAAATTATAGTTTAAAAAAACTAAAAAGACACTCTTTTATAGAAAATGTAACTAAAAAATGAAAAATAAAATTTAATAAATTTGGATTAAGAATAGTGTAAACGAAAAATAAATGTTTATTTTTGTAAAAAAGCGTGGGGCGTAGTGTCTTCACCTGTACGTTTGTTTGTATTTAACCGACTCCAGTGGATTTGATTTTGATCCACTTCAAAGGGTCAGATTTCGTTTAAAGTGATTTTTAAGATATTATCAAAGTGAAGATCCTTCTCATATCTGCCAATAAAATGTTTATAACTATTGACACTATGCACCCCACGCTTTTTTACAATAATAAACATTTATTTTTCATTTACACTACGCTTAATCCAAATTTATTAAATTTTATATTTCATTTTTTAGTTAGATTTTCTATAAAAGCGTGTTTTTTTAGTTTTTTTAAACTATAATTTATTTTTTGCTTTTTAGTACGATTTGCCAAAGAGTAAGCCTGGAACTGCACGCATGCGTAGTTCGCGCACTAGTTCTATCTCTCTTACTCTCATGCAAAGGATGCGGAAAGAAATTGATGAATCCTGGCGAATTTAATCAGGATAATCGGATATTTTAATCGAATTATTGCATTGTCATCGGTCTTTGACAGGTGTGCAAAGTTTGAATTAAATCTGATCGTTCAAAGTAGGACAAAATCGTGCCCAAAGGAGTCGGTTACAAACAAGCAAGCAAACATACAGGTGAAACTAATAAAAGCGTTATAAAAAATTATACATTTTTACAATGTAATACTTAACTTAATCTATATAATATTAACAAAAGTCAGGATACATATAGTAGATAGATAGAAGAAGCCTTGCAGATGGCCATCCTATTCCCAAATTGTGCATTCGTCAATAAAATCACTGACCCTGTAATAAGCTTTAGCACCTTTACCACACAAACGTTCTTTAACTACTTTTTTAAATTTATTGATGGAAAGGTTTTGAACATTTTCTGGGACTCGGCTTGTATAGGCGTACATTGACCTCTAAACGATTTGCTTACTTTACTTTGTCTGATCACCGGTATTTAGCTTGTGTTTATTTCTTGTGTATCTACAGTGATTGTCGCTTTGCGTTTTAAAATTATTTAGATTCTTTCTAACATACCTACATTATCCAAAATGTATTGAGAAGCAACGGTCAGAATACCTATTTCTTTAAACTTTTCTCTCAGAGATTGAAAAGTTGAGAAGAGAACGTGTTGCTCGCTTCTGCAGTACAAATATTGTATTAATGTCTGCAGCACTTCCCCATAAAAGCATGCCGTAAGACATTCTACTATTAAAAAAAAAACTAAAATTAACTAGTCGCGCCGTGTCTTTGTCACAAATTTCCCGAATTTTTCTGACTGCATATGCTGCAAAACTGAGCCTATCTGCAAGATTAGCAAAATGCGGACCCCACTGTAATTTAAGTACACTGTAATTTTGTAAGTAATTTTAATGTACACTTGATGTATATAATTTCTTTTAATGCCAGGTACAGTTTTGAACGCATGATATGCAAGTAGTTCCTTTTCCATTTTATTGTTAGGGACACAATATGCTCTTTTGCGCTTTTAACTATTCACTATACCTACCCAGTACAGACATATCACCAATATTGACCCACCTTAACCTCAAAGTCAAAGGTCGAATGGAGCGTGTTTTGAATGACATCCATTTAATATAAATTGTTCGTATATTTTTTTATTTATTTAAATACTTTTTTCATCACGACAGCAGTACAAAAATCACGAAATTGTCGTCTAGTCGAAGAGGAGTCACTCCATGTTGATACTTTACTGTTATAAAGTTTGTATATAATTTTCACTCTCAAACGGCAGAACCGATTTTAATGAAATTTAGCACACAAATGTAAGTTTCCCGCTACATAGACAGCTGATATCTTTTTGCGCGAAGGAATTCCGGACAGTGTCTATTAACAAATATAATATTTAATATTTTCATTGAAGGTACAATTATTTAAATAAGATTAAAAGAAGTATGGTTTATTAAGACTCGTGACCTAACCTAGTAGGATAGGTCGCACTAAAAAAATATTATTTTACAAACTGTAAATTAGTTTATAAGTGAGTAAAATAGTTGTTTCATTTTATATTGAGCGTTATGAAAAGCTGATTTGATTATTTTGTGGCATGTAGCTAAGAACATACAATTACTTAGAAACAAATAATTATAATAGTAGGTACTAAATTTTTATACACGACAAGATATTAATATTTAATAATACAATGTTTTCGAATTATAATAAGACATTAAATTTTTGCTCTTACAACAGAGAATGTTTTCTGTAAGTTGGAATCGTGATGGGATCAGTGCCGAATTAAGTTAGCGCGGGGCCCGTAGCAAATTCTGCCGCGGGGTCTCTTTATGTGACGTCAATTTTTTAAATATATTTTACTACCTGAACTAAACTACACTCTGTAAGATTGTGTACTTTAGAAAATACAATTACATAGCGAGAAAGCAAAAATTTTTTCTTACTTTCCAGATTAAAGCTGTTCAACTTTATAACCCGAAAGACAGTTAACTTCGTAAAAATATAAAAATCGGTTGTCTGTAAAGTCGGTTTACTGACGATAGTTGAACGTGACAACGTCATGTTTAGCGAGGTAACGCCGGTAACGCCGGTAACGGCATGAGTCATGTTTTTTCGTGCGTGCAGCCGGCTCCATCGAATTATAAGACGTTATCACGTCAATACAATCAACAGAACGTTGGTACTAAATAATATAATAATCAATATGTTATTTATGTTAAAAGCGAGCGAGCAATTTTTTTTCTATTTGATCAATCAAAATCTGCTTAAACTTTAAACCCTGAAAGACTGCACTTGGGAAAATACAATAAAATCAATAGCCTAAAACAGAACATTAGTGCAAAATAATTAAAAATATGTTTATCATATGTCACTCGCTCGCTTTTTACATAAAAAAGCGAAGCGAAGGAGCAACGTTTATTTTTTATTTTACCGGCTTAAAGAACGCCGTAAAGATAGCAATGTAATTCTATTTAGTATTTTTTTCGAAAATTTTAAATTATTTTTCTGCCTAAAGGACTTTACATAAACTTTACATAACCAGTAGTTCATAATATGACGAACATAATATCTGTAATTGATTTTACCAAACCTTATTTAGACACAGGATTATGGAAAGTTTTAATTTTTATTGTTCACGATTTCATGAAATATATTTAAGTTGAGAATTTATTCTTATATTTTGATTATAGGGAAAACCTTGTGGTGTATTCTTTTGGATTTTCTATACTTTTTTTTGCATTGAGTCGCGAGGCCCCATGGACTGCGAGGCCGTGTTAAAAAGCTAGTACGATACTTTTTTTTTGTATTTCGAACAATTTTCAGCTATATTTCAGCTACAATAGAGCTGAAAATCGAACTCACAAGCGTCAAGTTTTTTAATTGCTGCCATGTATTCGATTTTCAGCATTATTGTATTAAGCGCGCTAATAGCGCGGAGTTCTATTTTTAGCAATGTTATTATTATGTATGAAAAATTCGCGGTCGATGCGGCCGGACAGAAGATGGAGCGCGGGGCCCGTAGCTCTTACTGCCTCCGTCTATATTTCTAATCCGGTACTGGGTGGGATAGCGTTTCATTATTTTGCAATTTATTGATAGCAATCTAAATAAAATAAACATTATAAAAATTATTAGGATATACACTTCAAACAACGCCTAAAGACTTAAAAATAATACCTCAAAATATTTTTGTTTTCTAACGATTTTCTTATCTGTCCAAAAATTTTCACTAACAAAACAAATGATTAGTTTGTGCATGTAGTTACTCCATTAGAATATTGACTACTGAAGTTGGCTATACGCCAGCGAAAGGTCGACGTAAGAAACATGCGATGTAACATAAACGAATCGTCAAATAATATTGAATTTATGTTCGAATGCTTTAATATTTTGGTTTATAGTTTGCTAAGTTCGATTCTTGTGTCGATTTATAAACAATAGCTCGATTGGTAGGTACAATGCGGCGAATAGAGTTAAGTCAATCTGGTCCTGTACTAAGTATCCGAAATACTTGTATCACAGGAACCTGCAGACAACGGAAATATATTTGATACTTTTATACTATACATACACATATTTAAGATTTTTATTATACCATACATAATACATATATTTAATAAACATCCATGAGTCCATGACCCAGGAACACAGAAAAACGTTTTGTCCCTCCGGCGGGTTTCGATCCCGCAACCTCCGGCTTAAACGCCGATGCGCCAACCAATGAGCCACAGAGGCCTTCAACTAACGTAATTTTTCTCGTCTATACGTTCATTATAAGAGGAAAGATTTGATTGCTTGTTTGCATTGAGTAAGCTCCGAAACTACTGGACTACGCAGAATGACAAAAGATAATTTCTATTGCGGCAAAATGTGTGGTTACCGCGAAAAAGACTTTTGCGCGTACGAAATTGTGGGCAAAATTTTGTATAGAAATTATCTATTCAGCCGCCTCTATATTTAATAATTCTTCTTATGCTTTTTATTCCAAGAGTTCTTCAAATCTGTTCTGCAATTTGCGTACCCAATTTTATTTCAATCTGTAGTAAACATATTCCTCGATCATATACATATTCCTTGCATCTGTGTCAATGTTAATAGTTTTTATTAATTAACATTTGTTTTAATATTGACTTTACCTAATAAAAAGTATATATATATATATATATATATATATATATATATATATATATATATATATATATATATATATATATATATATATATATATATATATATATACTTACTACTACCTAGTTACCTATCTGTGTCTAGTGTCTGCCTACCTAACAGCTGGTCTGGAAAGTCTTATTTTTCTGTTGTTGTTGATATTTACGTCCTAAGTCTATTAACTTTTTCCAGGAAAACGTTTAACGGTCATAATTTTAGTTAACACAGAAAAGTATACTGTAAAAAATTGGCTAATGTCTTTCGGGAATCGTCGTTTTTCATAAATTGTGTGTCATTTCCATAGGAAAAAGACGATTGCCAAGGGATATTGACATGGTGGTTATACTATACGATAATTGGTAATTTTTAACTAATTATTAATTTTTGTTCCAGGTATGCACTATGCAGATATGTTAAAGGTAGGAAGTGTATTTTTATAATATCCTTGCAGGCAGAGCCAAGTATAATATCCTCAAATTATAAAGTGGATTAGAGGTTATACAATGTGAATAAATAAACACTTTTGGCTTCTGGTTGTAAGTCATTGGTTCATCTCAGAATTTTGTATAAATATACATTGCAAGAATAATAATTTGAAATAACTTCCGTGTGTTTTTTCAATGAAAAAAGTTATATATCACATAAGTATCTTCTACAACAAGAGTTCCGCGGGAAGAAATGTTATTAGTTGGAGCCTTTTGAAGCCTTTTGTCTGTCTGTGGCGTAGCTCTCGAGCGAACGTACTTTATTCTGGTATTATTTAAGTATTTATGAAACAGTTGTCATGTACACACTTTATGTAGATATGTTTAGCTTAACTTATATATATATATATATATATATATATATATATATATATATATATATATATATATATAGCCTTGTGACCGACAGACTGACAAACAGACAGACAGACAGCGAAGTCTCAGTAATAGGGTCCCGTTTTTACTTTTTGGGTACGGAACCCTAAAAATAATTTCATACAATTTTGACAATCTTGTCACGTCCCGAGTCTCGACCCAAGAGTCCCCGGACTCGAGACAACAAAAATTACGAAAATTCCCGGGACTTCGAGACACGAGACGTCCCGGGACCCAAGACCTAATACGTATGTCTTGTTTGGAATTAAACTTGAGGAACTAAATAATACATTCAACATAATAACTATCTTTGTATCTTTTAAAAGAATATTACGTAATTAAGGACATTAATTAACTCTTAATTTCAAGTGAATGATAATTACAAATCTTTTTATGTGAGTTTTAGTTAATGACGTAGATACGAATATGTATTGATGTAAAGTGTATACTTTGTATATTATATGTTCCCGCCTACCTACCTACATTTTAGATATATATTTGTGTCAAAACGAGAGTTATATTTAGGACTTTAATGACTAAGATTTGAAAAGAGATATAGAGATCATTGTGCTTTGGTCATTTGGGACATTCACTCGTACAGCTCTACATAAAAACTTTACTAATTCTATTTGACTGTAGTGTCCAATGTCCATAATTTGTTTTATTTATTAAAGTTAATATCGATCATGCTATCCCTGTCTACTGAATAAATAAAAGAGGGACGGCTGTTTACTGTCGATGGATTGCTTTGATGTCGATGCTCTCTATCTGGTAGCGGGGAGGAAGGCTTGCGCGCGCAGGTTTTCAGCGCGCAGGACCCGCGCGTAGTGCTATAAACATTTAGATACGCACCACTAAATAAAGCAATTAGCCCGTTAAACACTTTCATCTGTTCTGACTGAATCTGATCCGAATTGGTTTGACACTGAACGTGTCAATTTTTCATTCATCGTCATACATATTGCTAATTTATTTTCATTGATACGCGTATTATATGAAAGTTGAGACTCTTTTGTTAATTGAATCCGACAAAAATTGTTATAATAGAGAGTTGAAGTTATTAATTCGGTTCAAACGTTTCCAATTTAATGAAATTACTATTCTATCCGTGACATGCTATAAGTTAAAAATAATAATGGATTGTCTAAACAAAAACTGAAGAATCCCACAATACAAGTAACTTGAAATCTCATTGTAACAGATATTAAGAAGTGTGGATTTCCCAAGAGTAATTACTATTTACTGGATTAGTTGATTAGTTTTTAGAGGACTATTCCGATGACTAATCTGTCTCTTATAATTTGCGGTTACATGAAGTATACCTATTACAGATGTTTTATTATGATAAAAAATGTTGGCAGCAAATATAATATTATAATAATTATTTGAACCAGGAGACTTGCTTACTACTTTTCTGTTTATCATAAATTAAGTACAGTTTGCATATTTTTATTGTGATTCATGAAATAAACCTAATAAATTAGGCTTTTTTATATTATGATCCACTAAATATAGCAAACGAGCCTATGTATATCGTCATCGTAAGAGGCGTGTTGATTAAAAGTCAGTTCGTACCTAGACGAGACACGGCGCGGCATTTTTAAGATAGCGTTTCAAAATTGAACTGTATTCTTATGTGTATATACTGTAGTAATATTATATATCTATACTGTAGTAATATTATAAAGGAGAAATATTAGTTTGTTTGTTTGATTGCATTAAACAGGCTCTAAAAGACTGAGTAGAGTAGTCCACGGGAAAAGACATAGGCTACTTTTTATAGCTGAAAAATTTAGGGTTTTCGTGAGATTAGTTTTAGTTTCTTATAAGCTATTAAGCACTAAATTTTATAAAATACTTGTTCATCCTTATGAACAAGTATTATTTTTTATTTAGTGCTGATGAACGAAGATTCGTATGACCTTTCACACGAATTTTCATTTTATATTTTATGAAATGCGTGTTAAATATTAATAAAATTTTGAAACGATGACCTTGTTGTTAGAAAAACAACTAAAGGGCTATTTAATGAAATTAAACAATACACCTACAATACCTATATAAAAGTATAACGATTATTTTAATACGAAAAAGTTATTTAAGTACAACCATGTTATTCACATAGACAGAACCCTGCATAATCCGGGAATGAAACTGTTGTTTACGTAGTAACTATATATTAATCTGTGCTATTATTCCATATGTGTTTTGTATGTGTAAGTTACTGTAATATGTTCTAGAATATTTTCTATATTATGCGACAAATCTACTTAATTTTCCGTTTCATTTTCTTAATAGGTATGTAATATTAAGAAAATGAAACGGTAAATAAAACATAATTTACTTATACTTAAACAGTTATTGGTCAATAGAACAAAACAAACCTGCGTCACTTCTACAATATTTGCTGGTCTGTAGGTATTCAGCCCCGATATAGGCAGTAACGTATTACGGCATATCAGGTCTTGCCGGCACTCTACGCAGGTTGAGTTTTATGATACACTCCCGTTATTTCAAGGTAGAGGATTTTCAGTTGTGTCTTTGCGGCATCTCTGGTAAGTGCATTATTATTCAAAACAGCACAACCACGCTTACTAGAGTAGATATTTCTAGATAATTCTAGTATGTTCTCTAAAACACAATATTTTCAAACGCAAATGACGAATATCTTCATGATTACCCACCCATATAAAAATGATGTCATCTACCGCTTTTAGATCGTAGCCTGAAGATTCTACATTTCACAACAATGAAGTGCTTCGTATTACTACGTATTACCTAACTTATCGACCGGCACTTGGAGGTAAATGCGTGAACATGTACTTCATTTATTTTTCTTTTTTCGTATCACTCCGTTTGACGACCAAGAGCGGTCTAGAAAGTTCTTATCAAGGTGAACGTAAAAATTAGGGGCTGAAACAACAACAAAATATATTGATAATTATTTATCTATGTCTGGTATAAACTGGTAAATTGTAGTTTTGTATCTTAAGTTATAAGTCTATTCCCAATTAGGTATGCTTTAGGTTTTAGATATAGGTAGAAAAAGTATTTAAAAAAGTAGGTTCTTCATTACTCTTCAAGAATAATCACTTTTAATGTATTTTCTTCGGCAAACTTCAATAAAAGTTATCTTATATTCTATGATAAGTAGGTACTCATCTTTCGCATCGTGAATGTTATCTTCGTTTTCCTATGTACAACCTATAAAAAATCCTTTTGTGTCTCGCACGTTCGATTTCTTAATGTTATTCATAGTTAATGTAGTGTAATCAATAAAAGGTATTTTGTTTTATCAATTTTATGTTTTTATTTGGTATTTCATGTAACATAAGATATTTGCAGATACGGATATTAGATTATGGATGGTACAGGACGTTTCTCAGATTCTTTTAATCTTAGAGATCTCAGATTAATTTACTCTTAACACCATCCCCTTTCAATTAAAAGTTGGAAACTCAAACCGCCGAACGTTATTCTTATCAATCACTAGATGTTGTCCTAGACTTCGTGCGCGCAAAAGAAAATTTCGTATAACCGTACATTTTCGCGCGATAAAGTAGCCGTAAAAGTAGCCTATGTCCTTTCCCGTGGTCTATTGATTGCATCTTGTATGTGCCAAATTATATCAAAATCGTCCCAGTAGTTTCGGAGCCTATTAAATACATACAAACTGACATACAAACAAACAATCTTTCCTCTTTAAAATATAAATGCAGATACGCACCAATTTAAAAAAATTGAGCGTTAACATGAAGTAGATAAGATAATTAATAATACAAGGATATCTATTCATTAATCTATAATTTATAGTAAACGTATACCGCCAATCGGTCTGCAAACTATTTCATAAAAAGCCTATATTCAATAGTCTACGTATATATTTCGATACCTACAATGTTAGTAAATAGACTTGACTTATCTAGAAATCTAAATTTAAATGATGGTTCATCAGCAAGCAGCTGAAATGACAATTTCATAAACACATTTAATACATGTTCACATACTCGGAGTGGATAAAATATTAGCGCACAAATGTTACGTTCGTGTGTCAGACTATGGTCATAGTTAATATCAACATATTTGTCACATATCTTAGGATGAAATTTTATAATGCAATAAAAATACCAAGGGAGAACTCACGTTTTTATATTGTTTCATAATAAAATCATGAAACATACGACATGAAAAACGGCCATACTGTCAGTTTGCCCTACAAAGCGTAATGCAATCAGTGTGCTCGTCAGAAGTAAAACTTTTTAGGCAAATTTGTTTGGCATGGCCTACTAAACTATTTTCATGTATAAGTAGTAGATACCTACTCGTTTTCACGCTTGGCGACGTTCATTATGGATATTGATATCTTATCTTTTTGTATATTGATTTTACAACTAAAGGAAAGGGTGTTATGATAACAGATATTAAGATATCAATAATACATTGTTTTATTAAATAATACATTAACTGATCTACACAAAATAATAAAGCAATATTTGCGTTATATGTAACAGAGACTTTAGTAATTATTTAATACTTGAGTTAATTTTTTTGCCCGTTTATCATTAATTTTCTTAATTTTATTTTCCTCTTTCATTCCCATTCAGTTAAAGCTAATAGATAGAATAGTGCATATAGTTCGAATTTTTGTAAATTATTTCATCTCAGTACAAATTTTCATGCAGTAAGCCAAAATTATATGAATTATGATTGAGTGAACAACGGACCTTCTCTGTCTATATGTCCAAACTCCTTGGACTGAGATCCTCACTGACTACACTTGCAGCCTTACTTATATAATGTATTTCATATTGTAGTATGAACAGACATATAAAGGTTAGAAGTTTCATGATTTTTATATCTACATGGATTCAAATTCAAATTTTATTCATTTGCCATTTTTAATTTTTATGAAAACAACAACATAGAAATAAGTAGTCGCTGTAAATTTGTATATTAAAATATTTTATGATCATTACTCTACTTTATCATACGCAAGAATCAGTTCAAAGGATCTAAGAAAAGCAATTAAAAATTTTTCGTACCTTTGATCCGTCCACCAGAAATTATACCTAACTTATATAAGAATAAGAAAAATTTAGTTGCTTGCTAAAATTATAGAGCTCTCGAATAAAAATCTCGAAAAATAGTGTTCAGCATTAGAACTTGCATTTTAATTCTATTGTTACATATTCTATATATAGAAACAAAGAAGACCATGAACATTAGTCAAAGTTAGAAGGTCCATTCTTTTGCGGGGTGAGTCAGATCGTGAGTCACTGTGACTACTGACTAGTGGCCATTTATTATGTGATTAAAGCGTAAATATGACAAATCTTAACGTACAAAGGTATTTTTTTACGTCACTCACGTAGGAAAATATTGTGCTTTATTTGTTTACATTAAATTGTATCCACGCGGTCCCGCCTTCAAACCTTCATTAATATATTACTAGCTTTTGCGCCTATAACAGATACTAACAGATACTTACAGATTTTAAATGTTTTTATACTAACTTTCAACAATTATTTTACAGCCTCATAGGTTGAATTCTAATAAACCCCGAAATACGTATTTAATGAAATATATTTAAGGGTATGAATCTTAATTTTCATCTAAATAGGTGCAAATTTAAAGATTGTCCATACAAACTATCTACCCCTATTTTACCCCATTAAGAGTGGAATATTTCAAAATCCCTTCTTAATCGTCGTCGTCTTCATTGTATATAAAAACTACAGTTCAAGTTTCCCATTTCTACCGTTAGCGGTTACGGCTGTTCGTGCGTTTATGGAAATTAATTTTTAATACACAATACATTTTTTTATATAATATATAAAAAAAAAATTATATAATATATAAAAAAATTGCATTGTAATTCATGAAAGTATTGTTGTAGAAGACATTTTAGTAAATAAATTCTAGTTTTTACAATTCTTTATTCAAGCAGTGTATCGTAACAACAAATGCATTGTAACATATTAATATCTAGTTCAATAATAATTTGTTGATAAATTCATAATACCTTACAATACCTTGACATAAAATCTAAAAGATATCTAGACTGCGCGAACTTGTTGGGATTCATAATATTATAGGGGTGAATCCGTAGCGTCACATATCAAATGTTGCTAGTAAACTATTGAAAATCCAATAGGTATATAGAATACCTGCAAAGCACAGATCTTTATAGGTTTATAAATTACATTATAAATATAATTTGAAGGTATAAAATTTAACACTAGACAACTACCGAAAACCTAAGCCAAAGCTTATAGGTACTTTGATGCCTTCTCTTTCATTATTGATCCGATTAACGAGAGAGATAACAGTCGTTATTGAAATTGGCCTTTGTCTGTCATCAGACTTTATCATTCATGTAGACAACTTTAACCATACATATTACATATCTTATCATTAAATACATCGACTTATTTCCTTACTGCTCTTTGGAAAATCCAAAATTTAAGAGCAATATAAAACTATTAAATGTTATCCAGTTCCATATATTTTTTTTACAAATTATTATTTATAATAATTATTTACCAGTAATGGTAAATAGATATCATATTTCATCTCCATAGTGGAGATGAAATATGATATCTATGCTAATACTTAGTCGCTAGATAATAAAATAAAAAAATATTATCATCGAACATTATAGATGACTATGTTACATTGGAATAGGTAATGTGTTTTAATTAATACAAGCCTGGCTTAATGACTACTGTTTACAGTTGATATATATACAATATATATACAACAATGGTCTAATTACACTAAAACTCTATCTACTTAACGACTTATTAACACAAATAAAATATATACATTGAATACTAATTAATACTGGTGGTAACATTGTTTACACTTTGAAGTATTCAAAATTCGACAACCACTCGCTTTTCGACTGAGCTAATCTACATTTGCAATTCACAAACGTAAAAAATCGGACGGTTTAAATCCATATTTCAAGATGGCTTCCGTACTATGACAATATTCCATTTTTAAATCTCCTGTTCAAGCTACCCAATCCTTTGAAGGAATACGTTGTCAGATTTTCGTTCTATCTGCGGTGGCGGGGTTGCGGGAATGTCGTGGTTCGGTTTCAATAAATATGGGTTGTTAACCGAAGAACCACTCTCTGACACTTTTTGACCCGAGTTAGTAGGCGTAATATTTAGTAAAGGCAGCTGATTTTTGCCACAAACGTGCGTATCCTTCGGATGCATGTTGCCTGAAAAAGAGTTGAATATTTAGTTATTGATATCTTGCAAAAAATATTTTGTTATAATTAATTTTGTCATTGGATTCCGTATTCCAAAACAATTACTAAACAAAGTGTTGTCTGTGTAGAATGATTTTCAGACAATTTTAAAAACATAATATCGTAGGTAATCGTTAGTTTTATGTGCAATGTTTTATTTTTAATTAAGTAAGTAGTTTAAATTAAAAAATATTAACTATGTAGAAAGATTTTTTTATATAAATACTTAAACAAAAAGCATGGAAAAAAATAAAAAAAATTATATGATTATTTCAAAACGATTACAAGAAAAATTATTTTGTACTCTTATAACGAAAGTTTATACTGATAAAATACCAAAAAATTAGGAGATATAAAGGTATGAATAATTAAAACTTACTTGGTATATTAAATTGATTCAAATTAATATTGTTTAACTTTGAACTGATAGCTTCGACACTATTCACAAACATTTGAACGTATTGCCCCGATCGAGGTGCGACAAGAAATGCGCGTACATTTACAGTAACTTTGTTTTATATCTGACTCGCATTTGGCAAGCGGGACGCATGACGTCATCCGATCTGACGCCAGCAGCGACTGACGCTAGCTGAATTACAGCACTTAGGTCCAGTTTCTTGAAGGTGAATTATCGGAACTAGAGACAGTCGCGATAACAAAACAATTAACACGAATAAAATAGTTTTATAGAGACTTCAACTTATTACAGCTGTGGTATTTTTGAACTATTGTGTATGAAGTTAATTTGGATAAACATACAATATGGTGTATTTAAAACAGAAATACATATACAAGGAGCGTGTTAAGCATTCGATTGTTGTTCCAAAAATATGTATAGCATCTTAAATTTTGACCAGATTACTCTATAAAATTAATTAACATCGATTCATAACTGCGCGGCGGTCGCTCGACCTTAAAAGATTGCGCGGAGTACGGCAGTCCATAATTAATGCGAGTTGTCAGGAAATGTTAATCATGTTATTTTTCTCTGAAAAACGAAATTTTTTATTTTCTATTTTTTATTACATCATACTATCTTTTCTAAACTAATATTAAAGCCTAATATTGGGTAAAATATTTTATCCGGTTAAAAATAAACACTTTATTAGGTTTAACAAAGTTTAATTTTGTTTAAAATTAACATGTAAAAGTTTCTGATAGTTTTTTAAACTATATAGAATTAACAGTAAAACTGTATGAAAGTATTGTTTCCAAGAAAATCTTACTTGACATAATCTGTAAATGTTTTGATAAATTGTTGTTTGAAAATTGAGTAGATAATCTACCTCAGCGGCACGGAATCTTGGCCATCTCATAATATGCGATAACACTTTTTTAAGGGGTTCTAACTTGGATCTTATCGTGTAGGTGGGTAGAAAAAATGGTCACATTAATCTCAAGAGGGTAATTCACTAATTTGAAGTGCATATTGGTCTGTGTTTTAAAGTTTAGTTAAATCGTGTCATTTATCCGGCGAAGTCGCAGTTTTGAATTGTGCTCTGAACATGTTCAATTTTAATTTGACAAAGATTTTTGTTGTTATTGTGGTTAATAAACACCTAAGAACCCCTTAGGATTCATAAAAATGCCTTTATCACCAAGTCAAATAGCGCAGGCAGTAGCTTTAGTGGAACAGCGGATGACTCATCGTGAAGTGACTATTGTCCTAAACGTGCCGCGTTCCTCGATGAAATATGCACTAAAACGATATCAAGAGACTGGCCGCTACACTCGAAGACAAGGTAGTGGTGGTGTACGATGCACATCAGCTCGTGACGACCGCTTTATTGTGTTAGAGATTTTAAGAAATCCCTTCCTGACCGCAGTCGACGTCCGTCAGCGGCTTCAAATCTCCAGAGGTGTGAATGTTAGCGAGCGCACGGTGAGAAGACGTATGGAGGAAGTTAATTTGAGGGCAAGAAGACCAGCCCGTGGTCCACAGCTTCTCCCTCAGCACAGAGTAGCTCGACTTCACTTTGCCCGCGAACACGCTAACTGGACTCATGAGCAATGGGCAAGGGTTTTGTTTACTGACGAGTGCAGGATCGCTTTAAATGCACCTGATGGTCGACAACGTGTCTGGAGAAGGAAAGTCGAACGTTATTTGGCGATAACAACCACTCCGACGGTCAGTTTTGGCGGAGGCTCTAAAATAGTATGGGGTGGCGTGAGTTCTGATGCTCGTACGGAATTGGTCATCGTTAATAACGCCTTAAATGCGACTCGGTACGTCGAGGAAATTCTCGAATAATATGTTGTGCCCTTTGGAGGGTTCATTGGTTATGAACAATTCATTTTAATGTATGATAATGCCCGTCCACATGTCGCTCGCATAGTAAATGAGTACCTTCAAGAGGCTGGTATCCAAAAATTGCAGTGGCCAGCTCGCAGCCCGGACTTAAATCCGATAGAACACATATGGGATAAGCTGAAACAAGCAATAAAATCATCATCGAACCCACCACAAACCATTAACCAGCTTGGAGATGCTGCAGTGAGAGCGTGGCGCGACTTATCACAAGTCGATATCAAGAACGTCATCCAAATCATGCTAGACCGAATGCAGGCGGTTATAAGGGCTAGAGGAGGTAACACGCGCTATTAAAAAGGACAGAAAGCGACAAAGAATCGGACAGTTTTAAATTCGTAGTGCTTTAAACTTAAGTGTTAAATTTTGTGTAAATGTGTTTTTTTGCATAAACTTCATTATCAATTTATAAAACCTTTAACTGTGAGAAAAAGTGATCAGGAACGTTAACTGGATAGACTCAGATCTTAATTAACCAAAATTTGTAGAGCTAAGTGCAAAAAAAGACAGTTATCACACCTTTTGTACTTGGCCAAGTTTCCGTGCCGGTGAGATCATTCAATGTAGATAAAATAAAAAACGAGCGTTTTATTTGTAACATAAAAGATACTGCACTTAACAATTACACATATTGTACATCGGTTACATATTTTATTGTTTTAATCATTGTGAATTGAAATTATATCGAAGGTTACGATGAACGTCCTGAGACACTGTAATTGTCTGAAAGTCATCCTCCAAAACACGTGACGTTGGCATGTTCGTTTTGCCTGCAATTTTTGATTGTGTCTAATGAGCTACAATCAACAGGCGTATAGTCATTAGTCATGTTCGTATAAAGTGACGTAGATAAAGTTACAAGTATTTTCCTTAATATACATACGGATATAAAGATGACAATTTGATAATCCAATTTTACGCCTAGATTAATATCATTTCCGTTTTAGTCAACGCAGTACTACTTTTATATAATCAACTCATATACTATATACATCAACTCACATAATATACAACTTGGACGTCTGAGGAATCATTCAGCTGTCCTGTTTTTTAAGTATCATCAATCAATTGGGCACTTCAACATTTAGAGTCATATGCACAACACAACTTCGTCGGGTTTTCCCTTCACTTCTACCTCAGTCCTCACATTTTCACAAGATAAAAGTCACGTAAAAGTGCGTCATATCATGCGTCAATATATTGTATTTTCGAACGTCGCAATCGAATCAACTCATTACTTATAGTTTTATCAAATTGTGCTTAATGGTTCACGTCACTATCAGGTGTTTACTGCAAATGTACACGTAGATTGGTATATGCTGAGCACAAGGAGTTACGCGTGGTGTATCACGTGACTAAATTCTTCATTGTTTTATAGTTTCAAGGAGATATCACGATTAGGCGACGCCGTCTGCCGATTATAACATAAAGATATTGCTTCGGAACTTTTCCAGTAAAAATGGAGCCAAACGTACAAAGTAACAACGTGAACCGGGTAAGCCAAGAGGCACAGAGTATACAATACGCACAGTTTGACATAGCAATTAATATAAGGATCAGTTCACACCGCGATGACACGCGATGATACGCAGCGCTGCATTTATAAGATAGCTTTTCAAATTTAAACTTTATTCGCTACACAAAAAAATACACGTTTCATATGACATCAGTCATACAATGGATATGCGCTGTGCAGCACGGTGCACTATTCAAACTCTTACAATGAAACCTGTATCTTCTTCTGTAAATAATAAAGTTAAATTTTGAATAGCTATCTTAAAAACGCAGCGCCATGTCACGTATCGTTTCGTTTTCGGTGTGCATTCACCCTCAAGATATTTGTAACTTCTGTAAAGTATTTATATCGTGGTGTAATGACTCGTCTACACAGAAGTCTCCCGTTCTAATTCCTGGAAAGGCGCGTCTCCTGCTCATGTTTTTTCGAAACATTACACAGAAAACATGAAACAAAAACATTTGTTTTCATACACAACGTGTCTCCAGCTATAGATAATATTTTTGATTGAAACAAAACATTTTGTGTAGACAAGACCATGAGTTCCGATGAGGAAGACGTAAGCACTCTCAAATCTCAATTTTAGCGATTGCAGATTCAAAATCTAGGAGAAAACACAGGGGGTCTAAGAAGGCCACTTTAGGTATTTCATATATTTTTTTAAACCCTTATTATGTACGCCTGTTTACGCATTTCTATTGAAAACTATCAAAATTGATGTTTTCTAATAAGATGAAATCAGATGAATCATGTAGCCATTTCACAATTTTTGTATGGAAAAAAATATATGAAACATCTAAAGTGGCTTTTTTTTGGACCCCCTGATTTCAAGTTAAGCCATATTCACTGACCCGTAATTTTAGTATTTATCAGGAGTTACGAATAGAATACCGATTTGGGATTGATAAATAATTTATTCCGTATTTCTATGTTTAATGGTCATTCCTTCCCCTCTCTACCCACGCGGGGAATGTTTTCCGTCCGTCTCGGAAGACAAAAACATTGTACTATATTCCTACACAAATTTGTATAGCCACGCTTCAATGTTTCGATGTTTTTTGTAATGTTACGAAAAAAAGACACGCGTAGGAGACGCGCCTTAAATCGTGAAATAAAATCACGCACGTCGTACAAAGTCTTAATTATTTTTATTGTTATAAAAAAAAAATACATAACCCTGAAATTTGTCTGGACAACAAATGCAACGATTACTCTTGTGTAGAACACATGAAATTAGCATGTAGGTAGAGTTTTGTTATGTTAAATACGAAATCTTATTAAAATTTACTCTTCATTATCAACAGAATTTTTAAATTAATATTTCAAACTAGACGTTGCCCAGAACTTCATGAGCACAAATTATAATTTCGCAGAAACCGTACATTTCTCCGCTATAAAAAGCCAATTATCTTCTCCATGGTCTACTCTATATCTGTTCCAAATTTCATCGCAAACATTGCAAACAAACATACAAACTTTTCCTCTTTATAATATTAGTATAGATAAACTAGCATGAGCGATAACTAAACACTGAGGTATACCTCTAACACTTTCAGTCAAGTCATAAAACATTACAAAAAATATTTCATAATTATTTTAAATACTAGGCTCGTTTTTAACATGTTATTTCACTTTTCAGTGTAAACTATCGGTTGTTCTCGATTTTGGGCTATTATGATCTACCTGCTTAAAATTTGGTCGCGGGCAATAAGATTGGCGTTGTTGTTATTTACCTTTTGATACATTTTAAAAGTTTCTAATTATATAATGTGGGTTACTCTGACGTCAAACGTAGCTTTAGCGTCCAGTTAGACGTGGCGCGCGGTCGCCGCGTGGTTGGGTGATTGTAAAAAATGTGTACGTTGTGGCCTAGTCAATATAGCTCAATTTGCGATGGCCACATAACGCATTGTAATTCTTGTGGTCATATAAAAGCGCTTTTAGATTAGCAACAATAGGTAGTATTTTTGTGACGACGATAAGTTTATTTTTTACTGTTTTTAATATAACACTGACAAAGTGATTCATGATTAGTTTGACCTTACTAAATAAATAATTTATTTTGATGTTTCTTTAATTTTATTATTTTTGTAACTTAATTACTGGCGATTTTTTTAATAAATTAAAAGTTACTGTGATTTAAATTTGGCTTTTCGTTCAATAATATAAAATTATAGTTCCACCGATATTAAACATAGTGATGAAATTTCAAGCGTTATACGCTTAGATGTTAAAACAGACAGCCATTGTGAAACGTGGTCACGCGATACCCTAAAGTATAGGTAATAAAGTAGAAAATAAAGTTACTAAGAAAATGAAATGAATATCGAGTTTCTTGCTAATATTTTAGAAAACTAAAGTTGTAACATGTTGGTTTGTCCGCAAAACAATATGTTTAAGTTATAACGTAATAATTATATTGTTGGTTTAAATAGTTTTAATGCAAAGTTGCTGTAGTATTAATTGTTAAATTTCCATTTAAAAGGCATCCGTGGAGTCTCGACCCACTAGTGGATTTAATAACGGTGACCCTGGGGCCTACAATCAACAAGTTCGGCCGCAGCTTATAAGGACAGACTCTAGGTCGTCACTGTCGCCGCAACAGCAGCAGCAAAGACCGGGTCCGCCGCAACAACAACAAAGACCACAGTTCCAACCCGGTGGTCCAGTTAACAACCCGCCATTTGTTCCTCGTTCCGCACCACCAGGCCCACAAAATCAACGAGCGCCTCTATCAAGTGGTGTACCAGGCTCGCCTCAACTTCGTCCTCAATCTCCACAATTTCGTCCTGGAGTTCAACTCGGTCAAAACCCACAGAGTCCAAGACCGATAAATCCAGGTGTGGGAGCACCGCAAAGGGCACCCGTTCCAAATAATCTTCAATTTGGTCCCAGACAACCACCACAGCTGGGCAACCCTACCACATCCGAGGGTGCGAGACCTCAAGGCAATTTTCATTTGAACGGAAACCAACGTCCAGTTTCTAGTCCAGCAAACGTACAAATTACGAAGCAACCTTCTCAGACCTCACCAAAAAGTTCTGATTCTGTAACTTTATCTCAGTATAAGCCAGTCAACCTGGATAACCAAAACGTATCAAATGATAACGAAAAGACCAATAAAATGGACGATATTACCGGAATGTCTGGAGCAGTCAAAGGGAGAAGTTATAGTATTGCAGCCGCACCCGATTTGCCAATTCCCTTTAAAATGGACGATGATAGGCGTAAATCTATTAGTTCCCTTAGTGGAAGATACGACGACTTAAGTGGTCGCAGTTCTGGTCTTGATTTGATTCAAGAAGTAAAGAATAGTAGTGACAACATTCTCAGTTCAAAAGAGAGCATAAAAGCAGAAATATCTAATGAAGCAAATAAGGACAATGTAGACCGTCCAGAATCTCGAATGTCAGGTTCTAAAATGACCGAATCCTTTATGGGATCGCTATCAAACTTATCAAAAAAGAAAGTAGACGACGATGACGATGTTGTACTTCAAAACAATTCATTGTCTGTAAAGCAAGAAGAATCTCAAAATAAAACTAATCTTTCAGACCGTTCACCATCATTAACTCGAAGCGATGAATCACCAGAACCGAAAAATGTTTCTACGAGTTCTATTATATCAAATAAACCACAAATTCCAACACCAGAACAACAACGACCAAAAAAAACACCCAAAACCAATTTAAAAGATGAATTACAGGCAAGCGAAATAAAGCGAGTGGAAACACCAACAAAGCTAAGTCCAAAATCACCTATGCCAGAGAAAAAAACACCAACAATGTCTTCACCATTACCTCCAGCTAATATGAATATTCCGACTGAAATAAAAACAGCTTCAACCCCTAATGATTCAAAAAAATCTACACCACGTAAAATTCATTCAGCAGCTAAGACCCGGGCTAAAGGTATTGGACATAATATTATTTGCATTATTAGTTTAATAGATTTTGCGATGAACCAATGATATTACAATTTATATTATTATTATTGTTATTTATAGTATGTTTTTGTTTCTAAGTACAAAGCTGTGTAAGTACATTGTTTTCACAGTAAATGCTTTTTTCAGATGGTGACAATGATAGTGGCGTTGATGAGTCTACTCAAGGCAATGTAAGTTGCGTAAAATAAACGCCATTAAATATTTTAAATTATGTATTTACTAATTAAAAGATATTTAAAATTTACAGGACATGAACGGTTCACCGAGCTCACCAACTAAAAAATTGCCTAGTAAACTACCAACAAAAGAGAAAGAAAAATCAAGTAGCAGCTTGAAACAAAGTTTATCACGATCGTCAAGCAAAAGTGCTACGGCAAAAACGCCAGAAAATCCTCTACCAAATGAGAAAAAGAGTAAGCCTGTATTTACCTTCAATTATCTAAATTTTGTAAAGCTAGCTAGCTAGTTAGCTAAAGCTAACGTACATGATTCTTCATTACTTACATGGAATGTAATAGAATTTTTAATTATATTATGCATTAGCAATTTCCAAATTAACAAAATATATTTTTCAGAAGTTCCCATGAATAAAGTCCAAGTAGGTGGAGCACCGTCGCCAAACATCAAGGCAGTGAAATCAAAGATCGGCTCGCTAGATAACACAACATACAAACCTGGCGGTGGAAGAGTCAAAATAGAAAACAGAAAACTTGATTTCAATAAAGTAACGCCAAAGATTGCCGCCAAAAATGATGCATACACACCTAGCGGTGGAACCAAGAAGGTAATTATATTACTGGACAATCCAAGGTTTATGTTTCAAATGATTATTGAAATTATTACTCTGACAGAAATAAACATAACTTTTTACACTTCCAATATTTGCATGTAATATTGTTGCAACTTACAGATAATATGGTAAAGCGTTTTATCTGAAATAGCATAAATTGCCCGCGTCTTCGCCCGCGTGAAATTAGGTTTTAAATTTTCATCCTCTATTTTACCCTCCTAGGGGCTGAATTTTAGAAAACGTTGAAATACGTAACTCATTATTTTTTTTCGTATAATTCAAATATGTCCCAAGGAATTAAAAGTTTCATACAAACTTTTATTCCCTATTTCACCTCCTTGGGGGTAGAATTTTGAAAAATCCCTCCTTAGTGGATGCCTACGTCATAAGAGGCATACATGTGCGAAATTTTAAGTTTCTAGCCCTCAGGATTTTTATTTAAAACTATCATCCTCTATTTAACCCTCCTAGGGGCTGAATTTTAGAAACCACTGAAATACGTAACTCATTATTTTTTTTGTACTCAATTCATACGAAATATCGTGCAAACATGTCGAAGGAATAAAAAATTTCATACAAACTTTTATCACCTATTTTACCCCCTTTGGGTTGAATTTGAAAAATCCTTCCTTAGTGGATGCCTGCGTCATAAGAGGAATACGTGCAAAATTTTAAGTTAATAACCGTAAGGGTTTTTATTTAAAACTGTCATCCCCTATTTTAGACTGAAATACCTAACTGATTTTTTTTAACTCAATTCGCACGAAATATCATGCAAATATGTACTTTTATAACCTATGTTACCCCATTGAGGGATGAATTTTGAAAATCCTTCCTTAGTGAGTGCCTGAGTAATAATACGTGTGCAAAATTTCAAATTTCTTGGCTTTGGCCTGTGCGTTGATACATCAGTCAATGAGCTTTTATATATATAGATAGATTACCCCCTTGGGGGTTGAATTTTTTAAAATCCTCCCTTAGGGGATGCCTACGTTATATTATGAGAAATACTTATGCAATTTCTAGGCTTAAGGGTTTAGCCTATGCGTTGATACATCAGTCAATCAGCTTTGCCTTTTATTTATATAGATACAATATGTTTTAAGATGTTTTAAGATGTTACAAATATAATTTCCAGATCACAACAACAAAACTGGAATGGAATGCAAAATCTAAGATCGGATCCCTACAAAATGCTTCATACAAGCCAGGTGGTGGGGACAAGAAGATTGAAACAGTGAAACTTGATTTCAAAGAAAAAGCAAAACCTAAGGTGGCGTCTACGGTCAATATCACTCACAAACCAGGCGGTGGCGATGTAAAGGTATAGTGTCTTTTATATTTAACGGAAAAATATTTCTTTTTACTTAATATTAAAAAATATGATTTAAAAGAAGAAAAGGGCCCGTGAGTACTAAATTAGTAATTAAGTTTCTTTAAGTACTAAAGTAAATCTAGTTTAAAGTAATAAAATTCAGTATCAGTAGCTAAGTGCAGACAACACACCGCTAAACACTGTAATAGGTAGTTAACTACAAAGTGACGACACCAGTTAGATAAATAGACCCAAAATCCATAATTCATAATCTGCAATGTATAAACAAATTTGATTTTTCGTAGAACGTTGCTAACATTGGAACAAGAGCTGTGAGTAGAACAGAAAGTATAATTGTTATTGCTTTCAAGCCTTATTGTTGTAACCACTTTATTGTATGCACTTCTTAAGAAACAGAAAAAATATCTACTAATACGACTTGTCTGATATTATTCAGACACAGTATAGATTAAAGGTTGCATCATTTTTAGTTTATTAAGTGGCCACTACCAAGATGGAGGGCATCAAATAAACCATCTCACAACTATTTATTACGTAGGCGACGCAGGAAGGTCAGTTTTTACCAGTGTCTTCAAGGCTAAAATGCCGTATAGGTGCCTGCCGAATGAAGAGTTTGCATTGAAATGAATGCCAGACATTCCTAGTTCACAATATAGCTTTAAGATATGGGATTGTTTCACCAATGACTGTTTTGATAAGGGATGCTAATATTTCAGAATACTATGTTGTTTATTTAGTATGCAAATTATTTTGAGTTTTCCAAACGAATTGCATAATATTACATGTATCAGAAAGTAAACACTACTACGCACTAAAAAAATGCACCACACAACAAATCAATTTAACGTATATATAATATTTTAATATTGTTTACTATACAACAAGCTATTGAACACTTAATCCACATCCAAACTATCACATTATTGATATTATATAATATTGTGTACGTGTTTTTGTGCAAAATTCACTCGACAGTTTATACCTACTCGATTCATGCTTATCGTATGTGCAAACTGCACAAGTATATTTATTTAATTTATAAGAGTTCTGCAATTTTAGTATTGAATAATGGCTGTTATAAACCATATATTTTCCAGTATTTTATTTCTGCTTGGCATAATATGTAATATCATGTCTCGTAATATTCTCCTCTACAAATTGCAAAACTCTGAATTATTGTGATTTAAAGCAGCTTTATATATATTGCACACTCACTTTTCGAACAGATTGAAAACCAAAAACTGGAATTCAAAGCCCAAAGTAAAGTTGGTTCCATGGATAACGTGAAACACAAACCCGGCGGGGGAGAAGTGAAAATATTTGACGACAAAGAATACTTGAAGCAAGTCAGTGGGCAGTCGCCTCTCCCCAATAGCCACGACCACTCGCGACAAGAGGTGAGGGCTGTGTGTCCTTAGCGTTCATATCTTTCCTGGTTTTGGTGACGGCTTCATCTAGTTCATCGTTTTGTTTGTCATTGCCTTTTCTTTGTTTTGCGATATCACAAATTTTATCATTTTTGTTTCAGCCTGAGTATTTGTACTCATTTTACTGAAGTAAGGTACATTCATTGTAGTCGGGTGGATTTGGTTTTTGACTAACTATCTGTTTTTTTTGTTTTCCTTTTTTGAACTTTATTTTGTTTTTATCGTGGCTATTGGACTTTTTTATATATTTAATGTATTATTTAATAACCGAGTATTACTGCTATAAGTTTAACGTTTGAATCTGTAACTTTTCAGAGCCCAGTGCCGCAGCCCGCGCCTAAATCTGATGAGAATCTGAACCAAGCGTCGTGTTAAACACAGATGGATCGCGCATCTTTTTTAATCTCTATACCTTACTAAATACCCGTTACACACGTAACTGCATAGTTTGGTTAAACCAGTGGACGGCAACGTCACCCTAATTTTTTTTGATTATCTTAATTTCTTAATATAAATTACTTTTAAGTATTTCGAAGTCTTTATTTTATATTGGTTTTTTGATTTCCCTTATTTTGTCTTAATATCTCCTTTTAAAAATAAAAAATAATTTAATTTCATGTAATTACATATTTTACACAATTAGGTAAGTACAGATGATATTACTTTAATAAAAATAAAAAATTAGCATTTTTAATATAATTTTTTTTAAATATTATAGATAACTAGGTAGCTATCAAATAGGTTCAAAATTATCTTACAAGTAAGGCCATTATCAATTTTTTTCACTATGTGGCCCATGTCTGCCAACAGGTTGCTGACCTCTGGTTCACAGCGTTAAATTTAACCGAACTGTGCTGTTTTATCGTTACGTGTGTAGCGGGACTAATTATTGTCCAATTTTTAAAAATGTTTTTTATTTAAAGTGATGTTACTTTCATTACTAATCTACGAATGTGTCTAAGCAAATATTGTTTTTTTATTTACTGCACTACAATTTGTATTACTTACTCTGTTAAGAAATCTTTACTGACATTTTTGATTGTTCATCAGTGCCAATATTTATCTTATATTCACAAATTATTATTACTATCTATTATTTACTTTATTTGTAACGGACGTTACCTATTTAAAATTAATTTAAATCTTAGTACCTATCGTTTTATTACCTACTCTACTCTATTAGCCCAAACATTTTAACGTAATTAAAATACGTGGTAGTGAAATGAGGGTAAAATATGTATGATATTAAATAAGTTGTATTTGTCGTAATTAACGCATCTCATTCCAAATTCCATCAGGCACCGACCATACTTTAACCTAACCAATCTGCAGAAATATTGCCAATAATGCCCGCTACACACCACAAAAATAAAACTACACAGTTCGGTCACAGTATGTATACGTAAACAGTGCTACGTACTAGACCGTACGAATCGGCGCAGGCGCATACCAAATTAATGTCTACTGTAACCGAATTGTGCAGTTTCATTGTTGTGGTCTGTAGCAGGCATAATCCACCATTTTTTCTCTATATCTTTTTGCGGGTAGGCTGAGGATACTTGATTTAGATTTTTAATTTTCACGCTGTATTTTCTTTGTTACTGCGGATAAAACTGTAGTATTAAATGATCGTATTAATATATCTGAACAAAATATACATGTAAGTAGATAGCTTTGTTGTTATTTGTTTGTTGATTCACATAATTAGAAGTATCAAATGCACAGTCTGAGTAGGTTTATTTCAAATAACACTGTTGTGCCGATAACAATAGGTATTTTGGTTTCTTAATAAATTGCTACCATAAGTTAGATAAGTTAACATTATCTAATTTTTCTCCTTTTAGTTTAATGCAACCTGAAGTTGTTCTGGGCTTAGAGATTTACGTATTACTAAATTCACCGTTTTGACCACAACGATACAATCATGGCAGCCAGTTTAAACTCGTTTGTGACATTTGTTTGTTGGACATTTTTAAAATCATACCTAAGTGTAATATCGCCTAAGTCGTCGTTTGCTTCGGTTCTATGTGTAGTAATTAATTAATCGATTCAAAAGAGCTAAGCAATTAAAAAAAATTGACTGAAAACTTATTTGCTATAAATGATTTTTTATGACTATGATAAGAAAATTTGATAGCTTTAGTATCACCCAATTATTTGCCTACCAATTAATTTTAAGATTATCTGCATTTGTTTAGTTAATTATAGATTATTTTATTTTATGATTTAAGTAAATAATTTAACGTGTTTTTTTTATTTTCAAAATTTTCATGACTTATTCGTATAATAATAGTTTCATACCTACATAATATATTACGAGATTTTGTAGGAAAATAGGTAATGATTTAATATTTGAAGTTGTACTATTGTGAACCCAAGATATACTATATTATTATTATAAATTAACCTATTAATTAATGTTAGTTTTATTTAAATCAGTGTTTAGATTTAGTATCCACATTTCATCCTAGTTTTCAAATCAATCGCACCTACGCACTGTTGTTGGTGGATTTTATTTACAGGATTTGGTAAGTAACACTTTTAAGTATTTTGTATGTAGGTCGACTTATCACTAAGTAGGTAGATTTTTAAAGTTCTAGGCGTATAAACGCACTCACAGATCACCTAAAATTACTTCGACGTAGTGTTATTAAATGTTCCTTACCTAGTTAATTTTGTCATAACTGTTTGGTTTACCTAATTGTACATTTTCATAAATTTCTTTTTTTCCCTCTTTCACAGATTGATGTAGAATTATGATATCTACTAATAACTAGTTTCAAAAGCCTAAAAATTAATAACTTATTAATATTGTAATCTTGACTTCTATGCCTAGAGTAGGTTCGATGTTTGGGAGTAGCAACCTTACAAAAATATTTACATATTTCAAAATTTAAACAGGATTACATGTCACTTCACGAGTGGAGCGAAGCGGAGATGCCATTGACGCGAAGCCGCTCCGCGCGCACGTTCCGCTCGCACACGCCGCGCGCGCTCTCGCCGCAGAAGCGGAGCGAAGCGGGCCCGGAACGACGCATGACCGTCCGGCCCGCGACAGCGCGGGAGCCAAGACGAGCCTGCTCACGAAGACCTTCGCTCTCACAGAGACCAGCCTTCACCGTGTATTAGTGAATCGTACGTTTATCGCACGTGAGATAATTTAATACCAGCAATGTTTCCTCAGAATATTGCGTTAAGCCGTCCGGATTAAATTTATTTGTCGTGTAACCTAGGTCCAGAGACATTTGCCAATAATTTTGAAAAGTCCAAACAAGAACTGCAAAAACCTACACCTTACAGTCAAGCTGAGTTATTTAAAACATAAATAACCAAGCAGTCGAGAAAATAATATTGTAAAGATCAACGGTTGATCAATGATCATCATTCCTAATATATGCCAACTTGCTAATTTCATGATTTTTTTGTGATTGTAACACATTTATGGGCACCATAGATGATTGGGAACACTGCTGTTGACATTATTAATTTTCGTTGCAAAATTTTAAGGAAATATTATGAAACTATAAACTGTTCTTAAAGCTCAAAATTCCATGAAATACTTAGTTACTGATTAAAATAATACTATCTATTCATGTGGCAGGGTTCATTTTGTAATTTATTAAGAAATACAAAGAAAAATTGTAGTTTAGATGTAGACTTTTTATCACATTGAATCAGATAGATATTTAGTGGTGTGGTGTAGTGCAACACGTTTAGTATTCACGCTCTGCAGTCTCTAATTACATTTAGTTAAAAATGTGAAATTGGCTGACGAACTTCCGTGGGTCTACATATATAATTTAAGCCATATAAAAATATTATTAACGCCAGTTTATAATAAATTTGTAAAATCAGAATATCGCAAATAATGTGACAGACCGCGTCAATTCATTCCAGGATTCATAAAATTATTTTAAATATATAACTGAATGTAAAAGTGATAGCTTTTGGTGTCTTGAATATTAGTAGCGGTGTCATGTGTTGTTATTTTATCAAAATATATTATCTCACCAATTAGTTTAATTTATTTTCCCAATTTCCAATCAAAATAGTTATTTTATTCGAATGAGATATAAATTATTATGATTTAAAACTTTAGCAGTAGGTGTTCAAAATAAGTCATTAAAACAACAATCTATTTAAATTTATTGTTTAATTGTGTACATGGTTATGCATATATTTCTCGATTGTTAATTCATAAAATTATGGCACTTAACACAATAATAATAAACAATACATACAATGATTGATGAATGTCTAATGAAACTCTCGTAATTAACTTAAAAATATTCGGAATTCATCTCTTAGTCGTTCGTTGACGTCCTCCTTGCGAACGTCTATTTTTATTATTTACCGTTATTTTCTTTAAAAAAATAAAATTTCATACAAAAAAAAATCAACTCATTTGATCCCAATTATAAATAAATAAACACACGAAACTTCCCCCAAGGACAACCCACCATCGTAACATGAGCGCGCAGGAATTATTATAAAAATTAACATTTCAATATCTTTCAATACAAACTGTCGATAAAAACTTACGTCTAACTCTAATATTAACACATGCAACTCCCAAGCGATTCAAGCGTAAAAGCGAACCGCCGTTTCGCGATCAGATAAAGGCATATTTGACCTACATCGCTATACACTCATGAGTACACATGGAAGCGTCGTTTAAACATATGAGGACAATGCAACAAGCTCTCACACTAACTATCATTAATTACATACAAAAGGCCACGTCACATCATTCAGTCACAAAGCGAAAAATAGGGACTCAGTACATCGTCCATGTAGAGTTGCAAGTTAAAAAAATTATATATTAATTGTACGTTTTATAGTTAATCAAAATCAGATGTTACGTTTAAGTAACTAAATAGAAAAAATGGTTCGGCTAGCGAATCATAAAACAAAAGATTTCAGACAAAAAAAATTGATTCTACAAATCCAATATAAAATCAAATATTGATCTACCTTCAATGTATTGAGTGCCCTCTAATAAGTATGAAATGGTTTAACGCAAAAGTGGTTTCCAATGTATATATTTAACATAGCTAAATTATTCTAGTTATTGTATCATATATTTGCCTATATGTTGATACCACGTAGACGCTGGCAAGAGACAGCATTGCGGAGGAAAGGCGCCACACACTAACCAATGCGATACGCACGATGGACTACGAAAGGAACTGTATCGTGCATTTGTTTTGTTTACAATTTTGATAATTCTTCTAGTAATTATATATACATTAATTAACAACGATAAACGATTACTAGTACGTCGATTACACGATTACATTTAACCCCTATACCCCTGAGCAATATGAATACCAAAAATATCATCTATCCATTCCCGGCTCCAAGCGGTGATATGGTTTAATATCACAATATCGTAACTAGCGTAAAGCGATTAAAGTAGCACATTACAGACATTATGTGATATTTAATATAACACCTAGGGCTGTTCTGGATTTAAGAATAAAGAATGTGTGATGTCAACTCGACGATGAGGAAGTTTTTAATATTGATGAAGAATTGAAGTCAAAAACTTCGGTTCGAGTTGAGTTATCGAATGTGTCCTTAGTGCCGGTGCTAAAGGAGCGAAAGATGGAGAGGCACATGCAGTTACTACGGCAGAACAGTTAGGCGCCAACACTATGAAATGACCAGGAAACCTGAAGGATAGGAAAGTTGGTTGAGGCCATGCTGTAAGTGACGTAGAAATGTTAAGCTTCCCAGAAGCTTCCCTTAGGTGCACCACAAGCCTAAGAGGACGGCGTGTAGGAGAGGAAGCATGCAGTTAATTGTTCGAAAGAATTATAAGCCTGTAATGGTCTCAATTATTGTAAAAGTCTGATTCGAAAAATCAAAAAAGCCGGTTTTGCTAGCCCTAGATTATTACTAGAAGATATTGAGACCACGAACGTATATACAGACACACACTAAACTCCAATAAGTACAATTATAACACATTTATCGTTATAGACACCGATTTCCAATTTACCTAAACATTTGGCGCCTTTCGCGTCAACGATGCTGTCTTTTTTATAGGAGTTCACTTAATATAAGAGATTTGTCCTTAGAGTAAAACTTTAAATATCATTTTCTATAATATCACATACAGTTGGGGAATTACTCATCGCGAATGTTGCCTTCATACGATCAACCCGCCCTGAATACTTCCACAAGTTGTGTTCTTACAACGATTTATTTACAATCCGAGACGTCGTGCCTTAACGTAAGACTAGATTTTACTACGCAATATTATGTGCGATACAATTTAGTGATCAATGAACAGGGGTCGCCGCGATACTCAGTCATCAAAATAATAATTAACCTACAGAAATTGTCAAATAGAGACCTAAAATACGAATAATTTAACGAACCTATATAGTAAAGTAGAAATGTCATTAAATAAACTTAAAACATCACAGGAATCCCTGATCAAAGACTACGCATCGAATATGATCGTTCTGGGTAACATCATAATAAATTATTCACAGAGAACTCCAACAGGACAGGAATTTACAAACACCGGGTATGCAGTCTTTTGGCCGTTCGTTTCCACACCACACTAGTTCCTACCGACTTTGTACAGTTGCACACGCTCACACCATTTACACATTCAGCCTCATTTAATGTCTTGCGCTGGATATATGCAGTGGCCTCCAGTACGGGTGCCAGTCGTGCTATCCATGCCAATATCAGAAATCCTCTAGCAGCACCGCGTCGCGGGGCACGAGACCTTTCTGATCTCCTCTGCAGCAGAGGAGGTGCTGATCGTCTACCTCCAGGATGAGCCGCAATCGCTCCCCCTCGTTAAATGCTAGATGACCGGAGTCTGAAGGTAGTCGATGCCATAGTGTTCTGACATACCTGAAAAGTTATGGGAGTTTTTAGTAACGATAGCTAACTATGCGTTTATCAGAGCTAGTTAAGTGCCACACTTATATGAAATTATTGTAAGAAGAAATAATAATTTATAGCCATCTTCCCAATAGGTAAGTTATAAAATATGATGATAAGCAGCTACAGTCACGGGGACACCTGAGGTATACCGCTTTTGGTACAGTAATAGTCGAAATGTATAAGGTTACAACTGGTTTGCTTGCGACTGTACATATTTTGGCATGCAGGAATGGGCTACAAATACACTGTCGTCTGACTAAGCGCCTACCCCTGGGGGATCACCCGTGATCGGCGTGACCTGAGCATATTTCTCTGGACTCGGGAGCTACTTACTTGTGTTTGGCGTGATGCTGCGCGGAGGCGCGCGCGGCAGAAGAGGAGGCGGCTCGGCGGGGCGCGGGCGGCGGGGCGGCGCGCCCGTACGGCAGCGACGACGGGCGCGGTGCACCCACGCCACTCACGCCGTCCACGCGCGAAGTCCTAGCACAGGCAGACATTGTATAAAATGTGCCTATTGGGGGTTTTCGAGTCAGTGCTGTCTGACAGCTGTTTGGACCTGACGCATGCGATGCACCGTCTGGCTGCAGAATAAGTATCGATTAAAAGTTCCACCATCAGACGGCGACACGAAAGTATCAGGTCCAAATAGTGACAGCTATAGTATAGAATCGAAACCCCTCATTAAGCAACCCTACAGATGAACTTATGTTTAACATTAGTTTAATTCTTACCTGACGTAGAATCCTTATTGAAAATCCCTCTTCTTAGTGAATGTTTATCATGTTCACTAAATTCATTGCTTTAAGCAAAATGAAATTTGATTAATGTATTATATTTTAGGGAATAAATAAACAGCAGAGACACCATCATTGTCATTGGTTGTAGTTTAATGGTAACTTTGATCATCGTTAAATAGTAGGTTAGAATGGTGAATGTGTGTTATAATTTGAAGATTTAAAATACGTATCTTCTACGAAAACTTTAGTGAATTAGAATAGAATAGAATTTATTTATTTCCAAGAAATTTGTTACAGGGTCTTGCAATAATTTAGTTTCGATCAAAATTTCTGCCTCTTTGGCGTGGAAATATTGTCATTTTAAGCATGCTATATATTATTCACTATTCTTATTACATAGTCAAACATTAATTGTTAAGATTAAAAATATAATTAATTGATTCATAGAATTTTTTTTGAGACTTCTATATTATATACCATTACAATGTGCAAATTTTTCGTATAAGATAAATATTTGTAACATTCATTCGTGCAATCATGCTTTTAGGGTTATGTTGACAGCACAATATTAGAATGTTAATTTTGAATATTCTTCCAGCAAATATACATACGCGGTTTTCTTAACACCCTCGGTTTTTTTAGCGACGGCTACATTGGTTTGCGTCACACGTTTTTCAGCAACTTTTCTTGTAGGTTTTTCTGGAAAATTTCTGTAGATACCCGTGCAAATATAAAGCAAATTAAAAAGCTATAGATAACAAGGAACCCGTCACCATTATTTACAATTTTGAAAATGTTCAGGGACTATTTAGAAATAATAAGCTTAGGTATATTTTTATTTTTAAAGCTTATAGGTAGGTGCTGCCGTGACCCTAAATTATGGCAGAAATTTACTACAATTTACTAATATAAACTACAATTTGTTTTAAGTGGGATAAGTGGCCAATTTAATAAAAATCTGGAAATATCCAATATACATTTATGCGAAAAAGTGCTTATATTTTTAAACTTATTTACATGAACATACCTGTGCGCTGGATGCGGCGGTTTCTTTGGTGTGGTGTTCCGGGAAGCCGCGGCCCGCGGCGCCGTCGATGTGGGGGACACGCCTTTGCGGACAGGCACTGGGATACCACTGAAAACAGGAGAGAAGTCATAATAATTAATATAGATATTTAAAATATTATATATATTGAATTGAATAGTATTGCCACGAATAAGATTGATAAATCTTCCGTGAGTATTGCAATGTTGTTAATAATAATATCGATATTTCAGAAGATGAGTTACCTCAAGTCATGAAGAATCAATAGATCGAAAGTAGTACAAAGGCAACTAACTGAGGACCTCAAATAAGCTGAAGCTTCGCACAACAATATCCCGATAATAAAGTCCCCGTTCAAAAGTAAAACAATTATTAACTTCACGAGCTTTTAAAAATATTAGTAGAGATAACATAATTAACTATCTGCTATAAAGGAAATTAATTTCTTTACAAATCAAACCATATGTTGGGCGACCCTAACCCGCATTCGTGACTTCTATTCATCGATCTATTCACCCCTATTGTAAAGTCGTAGTCCGATGAAGCCTTGATCAGATACGTTTGATATGGCAGCTAGGGGTATTTATTCAGGGGCATATTTACCGGTGCGTGTTTTTAGCTGGCGATTGTATTGCGGGCGCTTGTGGCCGCACCGGGGACGATACGGGTCTGGGTATTTTGGACCCACGCGCCGCAGCTGGCGATGTCTCACCTGAACAAGAGAGGTTAATTAGTCATTAAAACTGTACTAAACCAAACTTTTATTCGTACTGTTTTATTAAAATCGTAATTGCAGGTTATGTGATGTTTATGTATTTGTAAAAAGTGTCAAGTTATACATTGGTACAGGAAGGAAGGGAAGGAATTTTCCGCATATATCGTATAGGGTATCGCAAATATTTTCGAAGTAATCCTGTACACGAAGCGCAAGTATAAAAAAGTAAGGATATATAATTCGCAAGAATTATTTACTATTGACAGATTTAAATACTATCTACCAGATTATTCTTTTTCTGATAGCAATAATTCAACAAACACTGATGAATCACTAAAGTACCAAGTATTACTCAGAAACTCTTTGGCATATAGAAGTGCTAGCAATATTAACTATCAGTATCAGAACGTAAATTAAAGTCTCTTCTGCATAAAACAACTCAATAACAATATTTTAAAGCAGAACAGAATTTAACTCTTCAAGATGAATCAGTCTTCGGTTTTCTCAGTAAAGTGTCTAGTGAGCTAGTAGTTTGAATGAATAGTTTTGAAACATTTGAACATTCAACAGTTGGCAATCTCCCAAAAGACCGGGATCGAGGTAACAAATACTTTTATTGCCAAGCCCAACAGATATTCTCGTGATACAATTAGATAGATAAGTATTAGATAAACGTCAGCTTTTAGAATTTCCTAATAAATGTCCATAAAACATACAATAAGAGTGTTAGGTTAGTATTACTTTATTTTCTAAAACCAATGCTGTAGTAATAATTACTTAAAGTAGTACGTTGTAGTAAATTACATTTTTTTTATCACTAAAATATGTAGAATAAGTGTATATATTCATCTTTTAGTGATAATCGAATGTGTTGTCGATAATTGAAAATAATTTTTATAAGTTTTTTTATGTCAAGAAGTTAAGAGTTTTGCGAGTAATGATACTAATGAAAACTATATTGTTATAACTAAATATCAGGGCCTTTAGTCAAGATGCATTCTATAATTTCGAAGGCGAAGTTCGAAATCAAAAATGTATTGGATATGACATAAGTCATCGATAAGTGACATGTCGCTTGCGATGTCTTATGTCAAATTCCATACATTTTGTTTTCGAACTTCGCCGTCAAAATTATCGAATGCATCTTGACTAAAGACCCAGATCTAAATCAGAAGCCCAATTCTCGTAACTACAAAGAACTCTAGTATAGTCCGTCCGTCTGTATGTCTGTCTGTCTGTGTATCTATCTATCTGTAATAAAAATGGATGAAATCTGGTATCTCGTATAAGATAATCAATTTTTTATACATATTTAAGGGGCGGCTCTCCATCTACTGGAAGTGGGGATGAAAATTTATTTTATGTATTTTTTATTCTCTCTATCGTGTATCGTCGAAAATGTCTTTTTAAATAAAGGCAAGTTTTTTTTTCATTATATTTTACAAAGTCAACCATTGTCGAGTAATCAATCGGCCTCCAAAGAAAAAAAAACAAAAGCAAGTCAGGACATCTCTAAGGAGGGTTGCGTAACTATCAACGCGCAATAGGTTTTCTTTGAATTACTTTAAAATATATTGCTTTCGCTCAATTTCGCTCAAAATAATTCCCGCGCAAGTGGGACAGCCTGAAAATCTAAACAAGATTACCAATAGTGATTAACCAATAGTGATTACGAGAATTGTCCCTTAAATCTATAAAAATAGGAAAAAATAGCAGTAAAAAAAAATATGATTCAAATTACAAAACGAGCAAAAAACTATCGAGGTCGATGATGAGGATAACGATAATAAAAACGATAAAGAAAACGGACGAAAAGATAAAATCGGAATTCGTAATAACCGCTTAACAGCACTTTCAGGAAGTGGTGTTCTGGCACGTGTCTAAATTGGTCAACGCCTCCATTGTCTTAGATCTACGAGTATAATATACATGAGCCTGGACGAATTATTCATTCTCGACGTTATTTTAAAGCTGGAGATTCTAGAATATCTTTGGAACACATCCAAGGTGAAGGCGATTTTTATATAGCTACAAAAATTTGTGTGGACACCGGAACCATAAATTTGTCACCAGATATCAAGTTAAAACATAATAAAGAATACATTAAAAAGAAAATATGATATAACTGGATGTTGCCCGCCACTTCGTAGAGTTCGTACGCGCAAAAAATATATCTCGCGGCAACCGTACATTTTGTTGCGATAATAGTGTGTTAATACAGAGTCTAAACTACTATCATACCAAATTTCATAAAAATTCGTTCAGTAGATAGTTATTTCGTGAAAGAGTAACAAACATACATACACACAAACTTTCACGTTTATAATATTAGTTAGAATTTAATATCTTTTTGTCAGTATGTTTTTCACTTATACTGTAGTTACATGTTTTGAAAATAAGTCAGTTTCAAAGACCACTCTTAAGCGCTTGTTTCACAATCATCTAATAAGTGTCGGATAGCTTATTCGTTTTGTCGCTGCTTACTTGATATCGAGTGACAGAGACAATACATGCAAATAAGAATTTAGAAATAGAGTATTAATTTTATCAGATGTTTAACTTTGATAGGAGATAATGTAGCCGTGAACTTGTCTGGAGTTCGTTCAAGATTTATTTAACCTTGTCGAGTCTTATCTCCGAATATTATAAATAATTTTATGACGCCAAACTTGCATGTTACAGAGTCATCATTGTATTTACAGATAGACATACCCGAACAATTTTCAACAAAGAAAAACAACATTTGAATGAACAACTTTTTAACTACTTCGCTATCAATGACTAATTTCATTTGCACCTACATTTTAAATGCAGTAGTTAGGAAAACTGCTGACTTTATAAAAAGATTTAGTGAGCTGATCTGATGAAAATATTTGTACAATAAACTTCGCACTCAAAGATCCATTTAAAATATTGTTCTTATCCTACTACTGCACTGGTATAATGTAAAAGTTTGTGACAGTGGATGGATGGATGTTTCGATATTGGATGGATGGCTTTTTGATACATTTTCACTACTGAGCGTCCAGTGTTCCCATGGGAAACAGTACAGTATTGTATTTATGCAGGCGGAGCCGCGGGCAAAAGCTAGTGTTTTAATAAATCAGGTTATTAAACTTACCGGAGGGTGTGACGGGACTCTCCGCGGTACTCAACATCTCCCACTTCAGCTGTAGACGACGAAATTTGCCGCCCGAGTTGTTGCTGCCAGTATTGGCACTCGCGCTACTGTTGGCTGATCCTGGGCGCCATGGCTCCTCGCCGCTACATTCCAGCTAGAATATGCAAAAGTAGCGTAAAATTATGACTTAAAAGGATCTTTAAGAGTTTCATTGCGTGAAGTTCTAGTAATATAGATTTTTTATCAATCTATTCTATCTATTCGAATAGATTAAGTTAATCCTTCGGAGCGGAGCATTTGGCGGTTTACCAATTGCATACGTTCGTGAGTTTTGGACAATTAACCGCTAATGCTTTTGTTGATAAAATTAAAGTTTTTTTTACGTTTTGACAACAATTAAGCAAGCATTGTAATAAAAATAATTATCAGAAACAGTGCAATTTTTTATTATTAAAATGTCTACTCAATTTATAACATCATGCTGTAGCAAAATATAAGAAATAAACATTACATAATTAATAACTAAAATTTTGACATTTCAAATTATTTTTATACGCATTAAAAAAATAGAAGCATGAGGCTACTAGTAGGTAAACCACAACAAATGTGGTAAACCCTTGTGCGTGATCAATGTGCAAGTTTCCTGTTGACTAGTTCACATGCTATGGAAGCAAAAATATTGCGCAGCGAAAAACAAGGCAACTTTTCCATTATAGATTGTTTGATAGAATACTAGAATGTGTTAATAAACTTCGGATCTGATAAATATATTTTTTAACAGATTTTTTTAAATGGAAAAATTCCTCGTTCAATTATATGGGCACGAGTTGTGGAAACGCAAACAAAATGTTTAAAAAACAAAATTCAAACAAAGATGAACCACAAAGCGTTGATTCGTGAAGCTGAGACGTAAACGATGTGGGAACATAAATATAAACTACCAAACGAAACACATGTATATTCCCAGCAAATTACCTTCGGGTCATTGCCGGTCGTTTTAGCTGAGGCTTTGTTATTCTCTAAGCTATCAGTGTAATCGTCACTGTCGTCAAACACTAGCCTGTCGAAAGCCTGCATTAGCTTAGAGCCGAGGTGCACACCCGACCATCTTCTCGTATCTAACTCAATTCGACTGTTATTCGGACAGATGTCGTATCCGACCGGAGCAGGGTTAACACAAGATCTTGGCCTATTCTTATCAACTACGGTCTTAACTTGTGCCGTGTCATTGAGAAGGTCCGGTGTCGATGGCTCTTTTTTCGGTTCTTTGTGTCTCATTATCACGCTGGTTTGGCAGTCTTCGACCGATACACTCGATTGCACGGACCGCACCAGTTTTAGTAAGTTTCTCTGATTTAGTGTTAGTGGTGGAGAATTAATCGTTGTGGGCTGTTAAATTATTAAATATGTTTTAGCATCATGCATCATACCAATCTCTTGTTAATTGGATGTTCTCAAACCACTGTCGCAATAGATCGTCGATAAGCATTTATTTGCATTTTATGTGAAATGTGCACGATAGGAATGTCGAGTTTTGAGATCGCTGTGATTTGTGAATTGAAAGCACATGCAAACAATAAAATGCAAATAAAGCGCTGTCAGCTTACTATCAAGGCGGCAGAGCTTTTATATGTTTTTATACATACATACTAAATAGCACAATTATAGTGATACAATATAAGAGTGTATCTTACCCGACTAGCAGCTCGCATGTCACTCTCGATTTTCTTGAAACTTCGGTGTAGTTCGCGCATCTCAAACATGAGGTCCAAGTTGAATGGCAATAATTTAAGAGGTTCAAGGCTGGCCAACAGCGTATCCAACAAAGCTCTACATCGCGGGTCGCCGACGCAACCGGCCAATATTAAAGAATCTTGGTCGTAGTGTTTTGCAAGTATTGATTCTCTTGTGCGGACATATGAAACCCATGCGTCGACGGACTGCGAACTGAATACATATTTTATGATTAAACAATATTTTGTTACAAATTATTGTAATAGGTAATTTTTATTTAAAATACTCACTTAAGCAGGCCAAGTATGAATGCGTTGAATTTGACTAGCCCTTCAATAACCGCGTCCTCGCTGTTAATTCTCAATACCAATTCATTGAGCGATTTGGTTATCGGACCTACGGAATAAATTAAATTTATAACATTTTTAATGTTTGTTATATATACATATCTATACAAATAAATAAAATTTAAGTGTTTGTTTGTAATTTCAAATTGATAGCTTTTCACTCAATGTATATGAAAATATATATATACGGTATTAACAATAAAAAAACATTGTTTTTAATTTTTGTATGTGCGTCTATTTGTCTGTTTGTTTGTTTATTCCGGCTAATATCTGGAACGGCTGGGCCGATTTTCACGGGACTTTCACTGGCAGATATCTGATGTTATAAGGCGTAACTTAGGATACTTTTTATCCTCCTCATCATCATCAAAAAATGTTTAACGCCCAACAAAGTGGGCACGGGTCAGCTAGTTTTAGATATTTTTCCATAATATATAGTATAACAGTTAGTAAAAGAGTTCTTACCTTGTCTGGCAGTTGCTTCTACCATTTGCCAAACTGAGTTATTAACAGCTCCAAATGAAGTTTCAATATTTTCTTTGAGACCATCTCTAAATATTGCGTATAAAGCTGGACAGAGTGCATTAAGGGCAATCTTTGCACAAGCGGGAGATTGTTTGGAATCACCTAAGTAAGCTAATTCAGCCTGGTCCGTTGCCGGTGCAAAATGTTGAATTAACATCTCTACAGCATCAGTAACGCTTGATACTAATGCTAAAAACAATGTTAAAACAATTTATTTAAATATTAATGTAAATACTTATTAGGTATTTATACGAACTTAAGGTTGATTAAAATTATTCAAAATTCTCAAGTAAAAAAGTATGTAATTATTGTTGTAAACATGTGGACATATTTTTAATCAATTTAAGATCAACTAATTTCTATAAGGTACCTCTTTTCTGTGAAATATCAATATCATATTTAAGTCTTCCATCTTGTTGCGTTGGACTAGTAAAATCATCTGGAGTGACTTCACCTTCCTCACATATCGGTATTTCGGCCAAATTTTTCCCCTAGAAGAACGTAACTGTCACAGTTCTGCGTATGTTATGAAATGATTTGAAGAACAAAGCCATAAAAGCCTTAACGCACTACATCAGACAATACACATAAGCGTGGTTTAAATTAACTTTAGAAAATAAAGAATATTATACATAATGTATGTGCATTACTACTGATGATGAAAGTATTTCAACTTAAAGGTACACAAAGAAAAATTAAAATAAGAATCAAAATCAAAGGTACTCACAGAAACTAAACGGCGATGTAATGCAAGTAAATTAGGTAAAATATAAAATGTTACCTGATAGGGCCTTTGTGCTAGCATTGTAGATAAGTTAGGAGAATTTGGTGGAGTCGTAAGACTTTGGACCTTGAGCTCTTCAACAGCTTTTACCGAAACATGCTGTGTCTCGCCTTTGGGATCAGGTTTTTGTGCGAAGCTCACAGATTTTTTACTATTACAACTACTGCCACTAGAATCTGTCGACCTCTGATTCTCTTCTTGAGAACGTTTCATCTGAAGAAACTTGGTTACCTGATTTCTTACCTTTTGTACCTGATTTTGGTCCCATTCATCCATATTTTGGCAATTGAAACCACTTAACTTAAGAAACTCTTCCAGTTGTTGTAAGTCAGCACTACTGATTAGCGCATCCGGAGGTGGAAATTCAATATATTCCATTTTTCTGGTTCTGGGTTTCGGTAGTGGGGGCGTATGTGGCCGACGATATTGGATTTCGTTGGACTTCCCTGAATCCAAACTACTTTCTGTACCAACGCCTTCATCTTGGAAGTATTCATTGTAGTCTGCATCTTTTTCTGCTGCGTCCAAAAACTGCTGCGAAAGCCTTTTGGCAGCTAGATCGTTATTTTTTCGATAGTCATAATTTAGTTGATTTTGAAGATAGTAAGGTTCTTGTAACGATCTTCGTTTAGTTTTTTGTTCACCAGCAGTAGTATTACATACAACTGTATCATTTAAATATTCATCAATTTCAAACATACTGTAACGCTTAGTATGTGCGCTTACTTTCTTATTTTTATCTACAGATTTGCGTAAAATACTCTTTGGTAATGGTGGCCTTGGAGGCGCTAACTCACCTTGTTTGGCGAGCCGATTTTGTTCAGCTAATGATAAAGAACGTTTTGATATTGTTGGATTGATTCTTTGTGCTTCATTGTTTGTACAACTGGCCTCCGAACTGGTGGCGCTATCATAACGATAAACGAATAATGGGTTGAAGTTTCCTATAGGCGCAGGACTGTTTTGTGCTGATGAATCAGTCAACATAGTTGAAGATCCACGGTAACCAGATGACGGTTGAGTAGCTGTGCTTGAACAAGAGGAAACCGTTGTATTGTTTACTAAGTGCTGGCAGTCACAACTCATCGGCCTATTTTTCTGCTTAGATATTGCCTGATTGCAATATTTTTCACTACATCTACACTCTTTCTCTTTATTATGTTGCCTTATTTCTGGCAATTCTGATAGCATTTGTTTACACTCAGGTGGTAATAAAAAGTTCAACGAATCCCAATCTTTAATATGACCAATACCTTTTTTCTTTAACATTTCTACATCATTGCAAGAGAATGGTCGTTTGCCTCTCACTTGCATACGGTTTCTTTTGCTTTCATTATTTTTTGGCTTAAAGTTTACTTTGATGGGATTCAAATATATATTCGGTCTTCCGTTCAAAAAGCTAATATCAGGCAAGGTATAGTTGGGATAGAGAACGAACACTGGTTTTTCACAGTCACCTTCTTTCAATTTATCCAAAAATGAAGATTCCATAAGTTTTATCACTTCTCGATCTCGACTTACCGCCGAAGTTTGAAGATTTGATGTTTGCATACTTTTATCAATTGTGTCTGCTTCAAGATGTGTTGAAGTAGATTTTGTATCACAACTTTCTTTCTGAAGTACTCTATTTAATCGAGATATCTGAGTACCGTCAAATTCAGAACAGCTGGAAATGCTTGTCGCAGATGTCGAGGAACAAGATTTTCTGTTAGCTCGTAATTTTGACGGGCTGTTTGTAATATTAGTTCGTTTAGCGTGAGACTTATTAACAACTGCGTAAACTTGAGATTCATTATCACTAGACTTGCAACCCTCAACTTCATCCTCCTCTACTAAAACTTCATCATATACTCTATTGAACGGATTAACACATCTTATTTCTTCGTATACAAGGGATTCGTCTTGCCCATCTTGAGGTAAATCTATTTGTGGTCTCTCAGAACATAGTGTTCTAGAATCTCCAAGTTTTTGTTCACCCATTGATTCACCACTTTCACCACCAGAACTCGAAGGCCAACAATCTGATCTATCTAACTGGTCCATACTAACAATACCTTCGTTACTGCTACTTTTTTGCTTCATAAAGAGTTTCACTAAATTAAATGATTGTTTTGTTTGGCTTTTATCGGATGACGTTTGATTTTCTGTAGAAGATGTGCTCATTGGTTCGGATAGCTGACTTCCATGTGACGAACGATTTTGTGATACATCGTACACCTTCATACATGTTGATGTTCCTGTTAGTCTTTGATTAACTGTGAAGGAATCGACCTAAAAAAGGCGTTAAACATTAATAACGATTAGTTTGCCAGTACTAATTAATATAATTACTACGTTTGCGATACATACCGTAGAGTTGCTCAAAGCAGCAGAATTTATTGAACTACTCATTAGTTTTCGCCTGTACAAATTTGGTAAACTTTGACTTTTAATAACTGAGTTGTTCATTTCGTTAATTACGTCAGCCGAATCATTCGAGTCTCCATTGTTATTGCCAGATGGATGCCTACAAAACATTTTAAGAAAACGAATATAGAAAACCGTATAAGATTACCTACTTTGAAAAATATTATTCTTCATATATTTTTAAATAAAATTTTGAATTTAACTTACCTTTGAAGTGGCGACTGACTTGTTTGTTTCTTCAGTTTACTCCATGTTGTTAATCCTAACTCGCTTCTAGCCATAGAAGTTGTTAATTTATGAGTAAGTTTCTTACATCTTTCTAATAATTCTAAATTCCTGCGCGTTCTTTCATCACTATCTAGACCTAAATTTATATTTTCCTTACCTAGATTGTCTGAAAACAATTAGCAGATTTAGACTGCTTATCAGAATAGCTAAGCGAAGGCAATGAATCATGGGAAAGTCAACAACATGTCATAAAGACCACGTAACCAAATTCCATTACGAACTTATGTTATGTATGTACATGATAAACTAGGAACGTTTAAAATATCAAATGTCGTTTAAAAAAATCAAATATGCATTTTACCTACTATGTAAAAATTAACTAGGTCGACCAAAGATAAAATTAGGTTAGATGTAAGCGTAATTATACCTGGATTACAACGCCATAGGTGGCACATATTCTGCAGGAGGTGGGGTAAATACACTGTGATTTTTAACTCATTTAAACGAATATTCATATGAAATATGATTAAAAGTTTATTGAATATCTTCACTTCTCCATGGATCTGAATTTTACGTAAATATAATTAAATGTGACTAAATTGTATTGAATTACAACCTTATAATATTTTGGTTCGCCACTTTTATAAGTAGCGAATTAAAAACGCCCACAAGTCAGTGTAAGTAAATTTTGTTGTTATCAATAGGTTCATTCTGTTAACATAAAGGTAATGGAAATTAGTTGCCGAGCGAGTTACTCTAAAACTCACCATGTTTTTGAATGACGGCGGGCTCGATGCACTCATTGTCCTCAGAGTAGATGGTGACGCTGCCCTCGAATGCGATGGTATAGTTATCCTTGTTTGCTTGACACGTGAGGATGAGGTCCTGTTCAGTGGGCAGCTCGCAGTCGAGACTGTCCACACTGAAGTGGACCCCATGTACTGCTTCCTTCACCGGAGAGAATAGAAGCTCCGATTTGCATATTGACATAGTATTGATGGAGCCAACTGATTCTTCACCCTGTTAAATAAATTAGTTTATTACTATGTTAGCAATATAGCGCAAATGATTTAAATTGACCGATCTAAAGTTGCAGATGTTTGCAAAAATGTAATGTTAATTATAATAATAATTATCTAATCTACTTCTCATAAACAACTCAAATCAAAAATATGAAATCGGACTGCAAAATATTCCTTCTCACATCAATGAATTGGAACCAACATCGAAAGCATAAGTGTTGTAGAATATTCTTGTAAGCGTTTCATTGGTTCTTGTTTCACGATTGGCTTCTAACGACCGAATACTAAATCGTTAATCAAAATTAATCGCCCTCCTATTCACAGGCTGCCGCTGTCTCTGCTATTCTAAATGACAAGGACAGCATGTGACTTCAGGGTCATTTATTTAGACTATCTTTTCAGTATACGGCCATTACAAGTAATGTGCATTTGTAATGGTTGCCGGAAGATTTCGAAACGTAAACGCGTTGGTGAGCGCATAAACATTTGGTACCGGCAGAGATATTTTAGGAATGGTGTTCCAGAACAAGATCTATGAAACGTCTTCCTATATAATTTGTTATATAATGAGGACGCATTTAGCTATCGTAGATTGATTGAAGATATATTAATCTCAAGTAAAGTAAGAATAAACGAACCTTATTTAATTAATATTTTTTAATGTTTAGACTAATTTGCTAACTTGTTTTATTTAAATTCATAAACATTAATATTGTATGCACATTAATTGAAAAACTGACAGATTTCGTGCCTCACACGACTATCGAGCACATTGGAAATTAATCTACGGAATTCGAAGAAATATTGTCGCAAAAAGGTTAGGCTACAGGGCAAACCCTTAAACCCGATCGTCTTTGTTTTAGGCTCAAATTGTAGCTGACTAAATTTTCCAGTGGAGTTTTTCTCAAACTTTTTATATCATTCTTCGTTTCCAAAATATCGAGTGCCAAAATCAAAAATTCGGAAATTCTTTTTCACTATTTCGGCCATAACTTTTTTCTTTTTTGACTTTCTCGAATAATTCTTTTTGCTCCTTATAGCTCTTGTAAATACGCGTCTTTTGTGCCTTTTTTAACATCATATATTCAAAACTCTTCGAGATGTCGCACTTTTTCGTGAAATCGGAGCCTTCACTGGAGCAAACGAAAAGACATTTCCAATGTCAAAAAGTAAAATCAAATTGTGTCAGAAACGTAAACGGAACGTTTTGTACATAGGTGTATTAATATCACAATAATATGTTGTGCACCTAGCTAGCTTGCTTTGTATACATGTTAGTGATCGTGTCTGTACCTACAACATACACAGAAAAAATATATGGGTCAATTATTGTTTTAGTTGCAAGATTTTCTGCCTAAACTCTAAACAGTAAACGGCCTAATTCTGGAGAACGCAGTTGGTTGCACGCCCAAGCAAAACACATGTGTCTGAAATGTTTCAGTTTGTGAGAATATACAAAACTTGAGATACTATGTAATGACAGCTTATGGCAGTATGTGTAAACGTTATGGTTTGAGTATGTAAAATTCCATTCAACACACTCAACCCTTAAGATGTATTAGATTACGCAGGTAGTAGTAATTGTTCCGGATTTAAGAATACATTCTAAATGCACTATACAGTACTGTATGTATACTTGTACCTTCAAAAGAGTTTTCACTAATAAGTGTTTTATATAAATAGGTTACTTGGTAAAGTAACCTATTTATATAAAACACTTATTAGTATTATATTAGTAAAGTTTTATAAAGGTCATTTAAGCCTAGTTTCCTAACTAGTTTCCTAACTAGACTTAAATGAGAAAGTCAAAAAAGAAAAAAGTTATGGCCGAAATAGTGCAAAAGAATTTCCGAATTTTTGATTTTGGCACTCGATATTTTGGAAACGAAGAATGATATAAAAAGTTTGAGAAAAACTCCACTGGAAAATTTTGTCAGCTACAATTTGAGCCTAAAACAATGACGATCGGGTTTAAGGGTTTGCCCTGTAGCCTAACCTTTTTGCGACAATATTTCTTCGAATTCCGTAGATTAATTTCCAATGTGCTCGATAGTCGTGTGAGGCACGAAATCTGTCAGTTTTTCAACTAATGTGCATACAATATTAATGTTTATGAATTTAAATAAAACAAGATGTATTAGATTACGCAGGTAGTAGTAATTGTTCAGGATTTAAGAATACATTCTAAATGCACTATACAGTACTGTATGTATACTTGTACCTTCAAAAGAGTTTTCACTAATAAGTGTTTTATATAAATAGGTTACATGGTAAAGTAACCTATTTATATAAAACACTTATTAGTATTATATTAGTAAAGTTTTATAATGGTCATTTAAGTCTAGTTAGGAAACTAGGCTTAAATGAACATGCGTTAACAATGCATTGAATCGTCAGTACAAATGTCAAAATTGACCAATCACGCTTTAGCCGTGTTCACATTATCCAATCAAAGTAAGACATTGTGACATTCGTATTGATGATTCACAGCTGTATGTATATTTGATACTATATAGTTATAAATATCATATAGATTGTACTCGTGACTGTACATTGTGCATACTGTGTGTTACATAGATGAAAGATGTATCTAACGCCGACTGTATGTACAGTGTAGTCGGCGTTAGACGTACAAATTGGTATGAGTAATATCTGTACCATGCGTTATCAATTTAATTCCCTTTCCTGCTACAATGAGGTCACAGCAATTGAAACTAGCAATAACATAGATAGTAAGTGATGTACTGCATTTGAACACTAGCGATTCGCCCGCACTTATCACGTAATACTAAAAATATGAAATTACTTTAACTTACCCCTATGATTAAAGTTAATAGTCTAGTATATTGTGTGTACTTAAAGTACTTAGATAATATTAATATTAAAATAATTGAAATAAATGCTCATAACTAAATAACTAAAGTCAAAGACAAGTTAATGTACAGATATTCACAAGATTAAAATAAATGTCTAAAGTTTTGCTAATAAGACTCGGCGTACCCGACGGCGTACGGCGACCCAGTGTACCTACCAGTTTCTGAAGAATCATTTGACCAATATTTAAATCGAAACAATGCAAAGTTAAATTGTATTTTTACTTTATGATCATTCGTTGATTACATCATACTAATTAGATCCTTTATCCTTATAAACAAATAGTCCTGATATCCGTCTCATTAAATTTTAGACTTTATAATTTAAATAATAAATACATTAAACTAGCAAAAAAGTTAGGTGTGTATGGAATTTTTTTAAGAAAATGAGTTTATTAACCTTACCTAATTGTAAAACTAAACCAAATAGCATATTATAATAAATGAAAAATTATATCGCTGCTTACGATATATTATAGGAGTTATGAGTTACACAATACTCTTAAAGGTGAAAACTTTGCAGTGGTTGTTATGATTGTTCCCTAGGAGAGGAAGCTGCTACTCATAAAGTACCAAATGTCGGACTAAGAATATATCCCAGTTAATAATGACACCTAACGCCTAAAACTTACAGAATAATATCCGGTGCATGTGTCCCAATCATATTCAGTCACACCCATTTTAAAATAACTCGACAGTTTTATCACTTCACCCAAGTCACTAAAGTATTTGTCCACTGTTTGGTCAACTATCTAGCACAAACACAATCGATCAGACGCAGTGTGCCCGATATGACATTACTTTTAAAACAATTAGTAAACGACTTCATCGCAAGACAACGGAGCACAGTCCTCCTGAAAGCCCCGAACGCTACTGCAGCGGTGGGTATATTAATTTTAATATTAGCCACCGCCAGTGTTTCTCAAACTGTATCAAAGTTAAATTCAATAATGTCGATATCACTAACTATATTGACCTCGACGCAATTTTTTCTGCTTAATTGAGTTTGGTTATTTACAGCTTTCACTGAACATGCAATTTACCAAATTTTATTAGACTTGCACAATTTACATGTATTCACTGTAACATCATTTTAATTAAACTAGCGTGAAATAGTTATTTCACGGCCGAGATGTTTTGAAGTTCAAAATTACTTTTACAGTCGTATACCGCTACCATTTACCGCGTGTGCTTAATTTTGTGAATGCCGAACACTAAATATTTGTTGATTTATATTTAGGACAATTTGAACGATGATCTCATTCCTTTGACAATTACATGATGTTAAATAATTTTATATTTTGTTTTACTGCAATTTTCATGCAATTAATTGACTACCTTAAACTTTTGACGATTAACCTGTTACAAAAACCTGTACTTATTTATTAAAATTATTTCTACCAAAATATAAATTTTGACCAAAATCTTATAAAAGGTCTGAGATTTTCGCAATTGTATGTAAGTAGGTGATAAAATTTTTGCAATGGTTGCTTAAGATAATCAATATTAAACTATTGAAAAGATATTCACTGAAGCGTGTGCTGTAATAGTAAGAACAGTTTGAGATGAAGTGTCAATTGGTTTAATTTCATTGGCAGCGCACACATGGTCGCTGTATGTCTGACGACGAACATAAATATAGCGCACGCACGCAGCCACAAGCGAGGGGGACTGCTATGGGCTAAGGAATAGGGAGCATTATTAAAGTGATTGTTGATATTATACACACATAGGCATCGGTCTTATTTTATCTTTACTACTGGTACATCCCGCGGGACCAACGTACTACTGGGGAGTCGTATAGGAAGTCTTGTTGTGAATTCGATCCAAGTACTTTGGACTTTCCATCTATTTGTATGGATGAGTCCACAGTGACTTCACTCTCGCACACCTGGGACGCCACTTATAAAATAAGGTTATACATTAAATGATAAAGTGTAATGTCTCATTATTATGCGCATGGGTAACGAATTTATTTCGGGAAATGTATGTCAATTAGTTTTAACACACGAATATAAATATAAAAATAAAATTGAAGATATACACATTAAGCCTATGGTCCCACGAGCGGTTTTTTCCGTCAGCGTTAGTAAAAACAGAACTGAAATATACTGAAACTAGAACTGAAAATAGAACTCTGTGTTTGTACTAACGCCGACGGAAAAAAGTAAAAAAGTCGGTAGGAACGAAGGCTTAATCTGGGACTATATGCTCCGAAATCCTGAACACCGGTGAAATTTCAGTGTACTGAAAATAGAATTCTGCGCGTATACAATAAAGTTGAAAATGGAAGTTTCAAGTGTCGAGCTGTCATATATGACATTGAGATTTGACTCGACATTCATGTATTCGATTTTCAACTCTATTGTATTAGTGCAGAGTTTTATTTTCAGTGCTCTGAATTTTCATCCTCGTACCGGATTGCGGAGTATATAGTCCCAACCTTAGAATATAAGGAAGTGTTATGATCAAATGTATCGATTGAAAATGGAAGCGTGTGTGAATTAGCGACGCCTTATGGAAGTGTTAGTGATGATGAAAACAAGGCGTGGTGGTGTTGACACATCGAACAGCAAAGCGCGAACCTGAAAACTACTGCCAGCGCTCATAGAACTGTCCAACTGAAACTTTTCCATCAGAGAACTCGAGATACTCGCAAACATCTCGCCTTGGGGGTTACTCTGCAATACACCATATTATGAAACCATAGCCAATAATATAAGAACTGAAAAATAAACATAAGTTATACATAAAATAAACAAAAAAGGTACATAAGAGGAAAATTTACTTTAATTGAAATTTATAGATATACCTACGTAAATAAAGTATATAATACAATCCAAATTTTCAAAAAATTGGAAAAGTTTAACCCAATTCAAAAGTACATCGAAATAAAATTAAAACCATTAAGTCCCAGCTGTTAGTAAAAAGTAATTGCACAATGCACAAAATAAATAATTAAAATTATGAATATAACACATAAAGTAAAAACTAATAAAGATTTTTTCTTAATTTTTAATAAACATATTATTCATATCTATAACGCCGCGCGCTTAAAATTGAAAATGTTGGTCCTAATCATAGAATAGGAATGCCAAAAATGTAATAGAGGCATATTACATCAGTCGAGAAGAGAGAGAGAGATACGCCAATTATGGCGTTCTTGGTCTCAGAAACAAAGATTAATAATAATAAGAAGAAGAAGAACAAATATACATTAACAGTTTTGACATTTTGAATAGTGCAAAATAGCTTTTGGCCTAGATCGTAGGTAGCGGCCTCGCTTTTTGTAAGTTTTGCTTAAATTTTTAATTAAACCCAAAATTGCAGAGATATTTTTTTATAAAATGCGCGAAGGCACTTTTTTGAGCTCCTGAATTGAACTACTGTTCTAAGCAAATGAAATAATAAAATGAGAATGTTATTTCCTATAAGTATAGTGGTAGGTATAGTTCGTAGACGTCTTAGAATTTTGAAATATCTTTGATTTAATATAGAAAAAAATCTTATTCTAAGCCAAAAAAACTTCGAAAACTGTGAATTACTTCTATCTACAATATATTACTAAGCATAATTTATACCAGAGCAATTGTTACTTCATGAGGAATAAAGATTTTATAATTTTAAAGCATTAATTTATTAACCTATTTCAATTAAAACGATAAATACAACTGCAAAATTACTACAAAATGCGAAATGTCGGGAACGCTTCAAATACCTAATACCTTAACAACATGTTAATAGCATAATGATAACTAGAGCGGAAATAATATTTTCAAAATGTAACTATTATGTCACCTAGGAAAGTTATTGATCTGGTGATAACAATATCAGGGGGTCTAAAAAGGCTACTTTAGGTGTGTCATATATTTTTTTCAACTCATATTATGTACGCCATTTTACGCATTTCTATTGAAAACTGTCAAAATTGCTGTCTTCTAATATGATGAAATAAGATTAATCATGTAGCCATTTTACCATTTCACGATTTTTTATGGAAAAAAATAAATGAAACATAATATGAAACACGTAAATTCGCCTTTTTAGACCCCCAAAAGTTATAGCAACCTAAAACCTTATATAACTAAAAACAATAAAACGCTCCCAAGCCAATTTAATGAAATAGAGGGTGATTATATTCAATTTTGTTGTACCTGAAACCCAATTCTCGTAACTATTTGTGATAATGATCCTGTTTCGGTCCTCGCGGTGTTCCATTCACACACGCGTTCATCGTGCGTGAGCGAATGAGACAGAACGCGGATCGAAACAGGATTATGATCACAAATAGTCACGAGAATTGTGCCTCTGGTCTTAATTTGGGGACTGTTCCCACCAAAACTTTTAACTTAAATAATATCTGCAAGGTACTAACAGTAGTGATTCCTATTAATCAGAATTCATAACTGAGTCAGGATTCAGGACTGATATTCCAATGAATAACAGTAGTTGCTACACTAATCAATTTTTTTAGTATAAGACATTGAGCAATATGTAACCTCTTGGTACCTATTTGGCATTCAAAGGAATATAAGGTATTTCCATGCGTTAAACCAATTTTCAAAATTTTAGGAAGAGAACGCGAATAAAGCTGCATGTAATATCCAGTATGCGTACGTGTAATCATACAATAATACAGTTTCGACGAAGTCTCGATATTATAAACCAGCGTTTAACGCGTTTTGGTTGGGTTCAAACTCCAAAAATCTGTTTATGATATCAAGACGATTCATTTATAATTTATTGAAAGTAAATTGAAAGTCTTGTGTTAAATACGAGAATTTGGCTTCAGATTTTTGTTCTGCACATATTAGAATGAAAATATGAATAAGCAAATAATTTCTTTTAAAATTTTAGACCATAATCACGAATTAAGATTGAAATTATCATCAACCACACAAACAAAACTTGACTAAATCATCAGTTTGATGTCTTAGTCCTAGTCTTATTCATGCATGCGTGGTAAATATTAATAATCAGTTACTATACTTACTGTGTCAGATATCTATCAAGTGTCATGGCGGCAAGGTATGCCTACATTTGCATATCAATTGCAATTAGTAATTAGTGCTTAATGACTAGCGAATGGCTGCAAGATAGATTACAGTGGCATAAATAAAATAATTGTACTATGTAATAGTTTTAACATATCCTCAGTAACGTAGGTATGTACTTATGAATTACGCAGTTGAAATGATTGCAGGAAGGACAAAAAAACCTTTTCATACCGCTTATATTCATAAAAATCAACAGATATCTTAGAATCAAAAGTCATGTTCAATCAACTCAAGGATTAATAATAATATCTCACACACCGATTTCGGTGGCAGTGGCTGGATTTATTGAAACCACTCCGGCTATTCTGGAGTTATTTTAACTGGGTGCCAAGTGTCTGTGCACTGCACAAAATCACTCTCTATTTCTTTTTTACTGTCGAAACCCAATGGGACGGATGACCGTCACGACAGGCGCAGGACCTACTTTTTACATGCCCACCCGACGCATGGATCATCATTCATCTCTCATGCCAGACAATCAGCTGGTGGTCAACCTGCATTATCCAAATCAGACTTGAAAACAACATTTTTGTTGTTTCCCACACGGGCACCCACGACCTCCGGAGTCGAAAGCAAGGATTAAGGTTATGATGACAATAACAGAAGACGGTCGGATAATTTACTACCGACTTGACAATTTTTACACCTCGAGGTCTTATGGATCCTTTCCTTTTAAGGCTACTTATCTCACATCCTCAATGCGAATTAACATAAATGTGCAAACGAGCCAGAGGTCGAGATTATAATTTGTCCCCATTATGAAACGGGTAAAAACCTGCTTCTTCATATTCAGCCATGTGTGTATTAAGGTTTTTAACGTTATTATTATACTGAATTTATATTTGTTCATAAGTAGTTGGTTAAACTTTGCCTGATGTAAAGTCTATGTAAATTACATTTGTATAGGGAATCCTTAAAAAAATGTAGGCCCATTCTCTTTCAGCATAAGTACTATTTTTGTATTATTTACATAAAATATGTGCAACAACATGATTAATCAATTAGAAAGTCTAGAATAAGCCTATGATAACTAAGCTCGGTGATAAGAAAACTGTTCTTCCTACTCCATTCGCCTTGACAATCTTTTAGTGAAACTAAACGGCTTATTTGTTTTTATTATTTACTCCATCATTGCTTTAACAATAAGACGATCTCTTTAGATTATTTTATGTGCCTACCCGAAATAAAAAAAAATTATGTATGATGACTTATGATTCCCTAGTTTTAATGGTCATAACATGGCGGTTGTATAATTATGTAACTCGTTAACTGTAAACACCACAAGTAATTAGAGTTATCAGTGCTGGTCTCGGCAGCTAATTGGCACTGTATCTACTTCCTGCCACGTTAATGGTCTTAGTAGTCATTATGTGAATATTTCGCGCGAATAGTTAAGCTCTTTTCGTGTTCAACACATTTTGTGCTTAGTGTCGTGTAATCGATAAGACAACCTTAAAGAATAATTTAAGTAAGCCTTTATGTAAAGTTCTTTGTTAAATTTAATTCTTCTTGCTGCTCTCAATAGATGGCGCTGTGATGATAAACTAAGGAAAAATTATGTACTACAAAATGATTTGTTAATCTTTTTAGATGTCTTTGATTCATCTCTTATATTTATTCAGAAAGGATAACATATCATTTATGTTATCCTTCCTCAATATCCTCAACCTAAAAGTGAAGAATGTCAGCAAATTTTACTACTATGTGACAGTTTGTGAGGATGGATGGATGTTTGTAACTCTTTCACGCAAAAGCCACTGCACGGATTTTAATGAAATTTGGTATAGTAGTATTTTGAGCTCCAGATTAACACATAGGCCACTTATTATCCCGAAAAAGCACACTGTTCCCGTGGACTACTGTATTTAAGCGGGTGGAGCCGCGGCTAAAAGCTAGTCAAAATATTCTTTAACAGTTAGCAATTTAGGCTAAACTATTTAATTTGAAAATATGCACAAAGTATTTCGAAATGCATTAGCGTTGCGCAAAAATCACTCGCGATATGTGGGTGAAAGTTATATTATTTAGCACGTAACAATACAATTTATAGAAGCAACTCTACACCTACGTCCTACGTGGCTTTCATCATCGTTGCTTCATTTGGTAACTTTACAGTTGAATCATAAAACAATAAAGAAAGTAATCGTTTAGTGCATGTAACTAAATTATTAACAATATTGCCGTGATCACCTTGCAAACAGTAATAGGTAGGCTATAATTGATGGCAGAAACGATAGTAGGTATATATAATTTCTGGCTACCTCAGCTCGCCACTACCTGTATTTCTCTAGGTCACATAGTTGCAGACTACATTACGTCTTAGTATCAACGACGATGAAATCATATACCTAACTAAATTGCCACCAGCTCCCTAGCTAATATAGGCCTATTAATCATATTATTCCTAGTAGGCTTTAATTTATGAGAAGCTATAGCTATTCAATGGAAAATTAAAGCTTACTGTCAATAATCAATATAGGGCATCATTGTTTTTGGAATTCTGTCCCGTTCTTGTAATCTTTGTAAGCAAACAAGAGTGACCTAATATTGAAGGCTGAGGCTCTTATGTTTCACTTTGCACAAATATTTGGGTAATAAATATCCGAGGTCAGGTGTATTTTTACCTTATTTGATATCACTTCTTTTATTATTTAAGACTTATTGTCACATTGCATCCGCGGTCTTTCATGTATTTATATAGTCAAAATTACCAAGATCATTGATATCAGATTCGATCAATTTTCATCATGGTGAGATGACTACTGTTATCTCCCTCGTTCTTCGTACTAATGAAAGAAAAGATATGATATTTAGACAAACGATTAAAATCTCTACATTTTATTACAGCTTTTATTTTGAGTTTTATTATTCCTAAGCCTTATTAATTAGTTAAGGTACGTTTCAAATAACTGGGAGATCATAGATTTTACTTCCGATTAAAATACAAAACTATAGTTTCCTTATAATATTTTTAAGAATAGTTAATGGGGTTGGTTAACTTGATAGAGATGGGCAACTTACGTCGTGGGCTATATCATCAATAACGGTGTCGTGTGGCAAGTCGGCGGTCATCAAGAGAGCGTGGATGTCTTCGGTCTTGAAACTCTCCATATCGGCTTCCGCAAGATTAGCATCGAGGTCCCTTGCAAGGTCTTTGTATCTTGAAGCGAATTCGAAGCGGGATGTTAGATCGCTTAGCCCTTTGTATGAAGCCGATACTGAGGAGAGCACTGAAATGTGGTGACAGGAGCCGTCTCGAAACATTGGACTGAAAAGAGAAAAGATAAAATATCTAAATATTTATGTCTTAGAACATTTATTTTTCTTTATAGCTATTAATTAGGTGAGAAGTTCCGAGGATAGTTTAATTTTAAAAATAATATTTTAAATTGTAACATGATAAAACGATAAAGGTCTAATACGAGTATTAACAAAGCACTATGTTTCGACGCGACTGTCGAAAATTTCTTATCACTCTTGTATAAAATTGCAAGGCATTGAATATACAGCGGATGTTTATTTAGCGAAAAGTCTTTGTTGATATTTTTCTTACTTGTGTATAATTTATTTCTACGTAAATTTTTACAGAGTCGCCTACTTTATACATAATCAAATTTGTTGTTTATCCTCATTGTATCCCTTTAACAAGTGATTTAACAAAATACTTATAAGTTATAATTTCTTCTATCAGCGAATTGTAAGTGATCTCAAGTCTCAGGTATTCTAATCAAGAAACCCACTATCTTTAGATTAATGATGGGAGACGTCTTATCTCAAACTGCTATAACTTGCTCCAGTTGTAAATGCTGCTTTTAATCTAATTTCATTTACTTGTCCTATAATTGAAGATAATTAGGATGATGGACATTTTATGATTCAATTTTAGACAAATTCTATGACTTATCAGTCCATGAGACTGTAATAAATATAAAATATAAAGTAAAAAGGACTCGAGGACAGCTGTAATTTATGGCAATATGAGGTAACAATTATAACTTATGAAAGGTCAACGATCACAAAAAAAGATTAAGATGGTTTTAAATTACTACACAAATATACGTCACACTTTCTGGATTCCCTAATTCGGAACACAAGTTACAGGCACCTCGTGCGTTACAGTTTACGACTAGTGGCAAAAAATACTACACCAAGATAGAAGAAAATGAAATGAAATGAAATGATTCTTTTTTATTTCCAAATGAAACATAACAAGCTTTTTTCGGAAGGTCAACAGAAAAAGCTACCACCGGTTCAAACCTAACCCGGCGAGAAGAACCGGCGTAAGAAACTCGCACGGGGCCATCTTTTAGAAAAAAGATGGAAAATTGTTATTTTAAAAGAAATATATATTTTACATTGTAAACTTAAATTTATGTTAAATATTAAAAAAAAGTCAAAAGTACACAAGTACATAGAGACAGCCTTGCAGGGGAGCATCTAATTCTCAAGGTGTGCAATCGTTAACAAAATCATTTACTTTATAATAAGCACACAAACATTGTTTGACTACTTTTTTACTTCAAAAACCTGTTAAGAATCAGAAATATAGTATAAAATTTATAAATTTTCTAAAACTTCGTAATTTTTTCTAAAACTTCGTAATTTTAATCTTTCTTAATTTTTTAAGGAAATCACATTTAGGAATGAAAAAGAAATAATAACACAATTCACAATAGTGTATTAAAAAGAACACACAGAAAAGAAATTCGTAATGGAGAATGGAAATATTGAGTAATCATTTTTTACAGTAGTATTCTGACCAAACGTATTTGTTTTACAAACGGATATACTCGGTGGCTATTGTTACATATTGGAAGCAATTTTCCTAGACTAAGCACACAAACGTTGTTTGACTACTTTTTTACTTCAAAAACCTGTTAAGAATCAGAAATATAGTATAAAATTTATAAATTTTCTAAAACTTAGTACTTTTTTCTAAAACTTCGTAATTTTAATCTTTCTTAATTTTTTAAGGAAATCACATTTAGGAATGAAAAAGAAATAATAACACAATTCACAATAGTGTATTAAAAAGAACACACAGAAAAGAAATTCGTAATGGAGAATGGAAATATTGAGTAATCATTTTTTACAGTAGTATTCTGACCAAACGTATTTGTTTTACAAACGGATATACTCGGTGGCTATTGTTACATATTGGAAGCAATTTTCCTAGAGTGAATAATTAATAATAGTCAACACTCACTTATAGTCAAGCAGCCAAAGGTAACCGGAGTTGTCGCAGTGGGAGTCGAGTTCATCGTGCGTGGAGTGCTGCGAGCCGGCGAGGCTGGTGTTGCTGTTGCAGTCCTCGTCCACGCCCACGCCGGGGCTCGCCGCCTTCAGGCCCAGCCGTGGCGGTGGCCCTGGAACACGCAAGCCCAACTGTCAGTAATGCCAAATTAATAATAAAAGGTTTTACTAACCAAATTTCCAACATAAAGTTAGAATAGAATTGGTTTGAGCTGCTTTTATTTACTCAAGCTTCAAATAGCTTGAGTATTCTACCTTTTCATATGGAAATTGTGTGACAACGGCAAGAAGTAATTTTAAACAACTATCTAACGTGAGGGTAAATCGTTATGTTAAAAAAGTAGCTGCCATAAAGTTTTAATAAAAAAATTAATTGCGACAGTGCTAAAAAGATGGCAGCAAAATTAAAGGATACTACTTTTGTATGGAAACAAAATAACTAAAAAATAGAATATACGATTGTCATATGCACATTTGACAATCGTGTGGTATGGAATAAAGGAGTTTATGTAAATATTTATACGAGTTTAGCGGGTGAAATCCCAAAGGCTGGAATTTCCGTCTGTAAAATTAGTTTTTCCATTGCATAAGCTTAGCAAATGCATATAATTACACTTGCACGTTTGTACACAATGTATGGTCTGAATCTAATTCAGTTCAAACATAAAACAATGTAATTGTTGTTGTTGGCGATACTTTGAAGGTTATTGTCCAAAAAACTGAATTCGCATCCTACGCCGGCATGACCAGTAGATACCTATTGTTATAGCCAGCTAATTAGTATAATGTGACGTCACCTTATAATAAAATTTCGTTATCGTTATATAAAATGTTTTTACTCATAAATTAACATTATTTATTGATATTAAAACTAAACTCTGCAGTTTAATATCTAACGTCCCCTTGTTGGTTGTTTTCATATGAAAGAAAAACTTAGCATTCAGCAACTAAGCAGTATTTAAAAAAAAATACATTCATAGGACCTCAACCTTAACTGCTCATAAGTCAGCTTAATTCTTTGGATTTCTTGTTTTTCTATAATATTTTGTTTTCATATCATGTTTTTAAACAATCGTTTCTTTATTTTGACGTTCTTGTTTTTAATAAAATAATATTGTCCCATTTTTAATATAAATAAATTCACCGCTGTAACATTATTTAAATCTATTTGAAATATGAGGAGGTAATGAACCAGATTCTCGTGCGGATCAGCCGGCAAGTCGGTACATGTGTACTATGTAGGAGTCATCCCATACGCAGAAGGCTGTGGGTGGGTGGCGTCGCTCCTTATAAGGAATGCTGACATTAGTCCAGGGTTAAGGAGACTCATAAATTAACATTTATTGATCATCGTTGTAATTAGAACTGGGTTTCTTAAATATTTAGAGCAATTTTTCTAGTAACTTTTATGATTTTGCATTTTAAATTTTCGACCAACTTATATGTAACTAAATAATTAAACTAGAACGGTTTGCAATGGCCTCACAACTCAAGAATTAAGCATAAATTAGTATACGAGTGTTTGACAATAGAGGTGATGAGCTTAGAAAATCAAACAGAATCTTGTTATGAGTCACCGGCACTTGGCTCAGAATTAGACGCTCTAGGTCAAGAGTTCTTCTGTCATTTGACGGATAAAGTGAAGTTAGAATATATATATCGGTATGTACTGTTTATGCCAAAATACAGTCGGTGTGGTGAGCAAAAACCGGATTTTAGTATGGCTAGTATCCCTACTAGGGATATTGAGGAATATAACAGACGATTACTCATTCAGTTCAGATTACCATCTAAGAGATGGTTTAATTTTATGCTGACTTCAGGATCCATAACTTATTAGTAAATTGTTTAATCTGCAGTATTAATTTCTGTACTTTTGAGCCAATTCTCTTAGCTTGATCATATTAGCTACATATTATAAGTGTTTCATTCAATATTTGCTTAGAACTTATGAAGTTTAGGGTCAATAATCGTCGTATAGTGTGAGGTGAACAGACACTTCGAGGCCAGTTTGGAAACCAAGTGACGCAAGCCTGACTCAATCAGTGACACATCGGGGAACAACTTAAAGCGGTTTAGCAATTGTCTTAGCTCCTTGTGTATTATGCTACCAAAATTGGAAGATCTCTCGGAATCGCTTGAGAAGCGAATACGGCAGCAAATCGCTGAAAAGGACTTCCGTTACATAGTAGTCTCACATGAGGCAGGTCATAGTTTCATTACAAGTTAACGACGGTATAAATGTAGATGCTATTCATGAACCTTTTTTCCTTATTTCTAAAGTAGATAATATGCACTTAAAATAAAAGTTCCACAACTTTCAAGAGTAGTTACGTACCTCTATATACGTATGTATGTTCCAATAGAAAACCGGACGCGCCCACCTAATAATCCTACACTACCTTCTTGTAGTGGTGTGAGTGTAATTTTATTTTAAGATATGTGCATATATTATTACATAAGAAAACTTATTAATTATGCATTCAAAGGACTTTCTTCATTTATCATATTAAAATCTAACCAACGTCATTAAAAGTTAAATAGGTTTTTGAATAAAGTATAACTTATCACGGGAATTTATGAGTTAGCTATTAAATATTCGGAAATGTTGTACGTAGACAAGGTGACGTAAAATGTAAACATCATCATCGTCACCATCATCGTCGTCGTTATCATCAACAATAATTGTTAAGGGTATCTTCAATTTAAGGTATAGCAGTAAGTAAAAAATAAACGAACGAACGAGTACGAAAAAAGGATTTTAATTTTTATAACCTGCCATCTCTTTAAATTTAGTAATCATAGAATATGCTTCTGACATGAGACATGCAATAACTAGATTCAATCTCAAGACTTTTTGCTTGTGGTCAAGTAGATGACCGTTAAATTGAGGAAGCCGTTGTCATTATAATAATATATCCAGTTAGATAGGTTCGAGACGAGTATAATCGTTTTATTTATAATCGTAATAAGGACGCAGTTCACATAATAAAATGTATTATGCGATGCGAACATACGTAAATCGAAAGCATTCCGACGCCTCGGGCCGGCAGACGCCTGTAGTGGGCGGACACGCCGCGTTAGTCCATTTCTTCAATTTATGCGATTAAACGAGGAATGCAAGTCTGGAGACTGGATTCAATGTCTTATAAGGGCAATGATCATATTATTATGTGCATTTTCCTTAAATATTATGGCAACAGCATATTTTAGATTATAATGCGGTATTGCAGTCTCACAAAATTCTATATTACTTAACACTAAGATGCTGTACATAAAAAATGCTACAGCAAAAAGGTAAGCAGAGTATTGGCGATATATAAAATTGCCTGATTAAAACGTGAACGCAGCAAAGTTATCATAATTTAAGGCAGTATAAATATTGACATAGGCAAAGGCGGAGCAGCGATGATTAAGGATTAAACTGATTTATGGCATACTCACATGGTGGAAGAAAATAAAGCGGCATTAAGAACTTTAAACCCCAAACCGGTAGATACTTTTTAGAAAAAAGAAGATAGTAGGTATTAAGTTGAATTTTACATAACTTTAAAAGTAATGAGTCGTTTGATGGTATTAAAAAGCACTAAAACCGAGATTAAAATATTTCATAACCAAATCGCCGAGAAAAACGTAATAAAAAGTTTGACCCGGTTGAACACTTTTCTTGTTGAAGAATCGTGTCAAGATATTTTGGTGGATGTCGTTCTCGTTTGCCTCAAACGATGGATAATGGAATCCATTATTTAGAATTTACAAATGGTAGATTAGATTCTACTCGAGCGACCTAAAATGTGTTTTGAATAAAATATGAACTTTATGGAACAACAACAGATGCTGTATTTAAATTGTTATTTATAAGAGATGTCAAAATTATTTGGACATCCCTCGGCAATGGTTCAACATCTGGCTATTGAGCTTGGGGTCATAACTTCAAGTATTCAGCTTTTGAAATATTCATTGATTGCCTGAACAAATAAAGCTTTTAAATGCCATCTATTTTATAAGTGTTAAATTAATCCTAGGAGCTAAGTTGTACACAGAATTTGCAATAAAAATGGCCAAACAAATATAAAAAAGTTTCCTTTAGTCAAGACATTAAAAAGTATGAAATTATTGAATTCTAAACATGGGTGAGCTCTGGGCTTTGAACGATGATAGTTATGTCGAAAATATTTCACTACAGTAGCGAATCGTAAATTATCTCCACAATGCAATCGCGGTTTGTACGACAGTAATGTGGTTCCCGTCCGTACCAGACCGTATCAGATTGCAAAGAATGTCTAAAATAAAAAATTTGGTGTACAGGTACCTACATAATAAATATCTAGTAGTTAATAATAAGATAATAGTAGTAATTAATGTGAATAATCTTAATGCAAGCTATCAGCGGTTAGAATTTTTTTGACCATGTCACCTAAAATAAAGCATCGCACGTAACAGTGCAAGAAAATGAGATTATAACGTGCATAATGCAGTGTTAATTTAATAATACTAAAATATCAGACAAAATAAAAGTCATGTCGAGGAAATGTCGTTCATGTTTTTTCCGGTCTCACATAATTGCAGCTGTAATGGCCTACCTGATCACCGACACTAAAGCCTTGACGAAGGTCAACTTTTCACGGGCAAATATTCCATTTGGCATTTATTCAACGTTTTATATTGCCTTTCTACTTTTATCGAGCTTGACCCGGGATAACGGTTTAATTATATTATATTAAACCCGGTCAAATGGCCCAGAACAACATTTTGTGTCGTCGGCGAACTCGCTTTTGCAATATTGTAGATATTTTCATCTGCATTTTGGCAAGGAATTTTATGACAATTGTTTTTTACATAACTTTTTTCTGAACCTTTTTTACCATTATCTGTAACATTTACAGGTCGCATTTCTTAACTGCACAATAAATTTATTAGAAAATAATATTTTTAACCTAAAATAGTCTCTATGTATTCCTAAGGATTAAATCAAGAATCCAAATAAGTGGCAGTTAACTTGGAGTTAGGGTTCACAGTGCAACATGTGGTTCGTAAAATCAAGGGTAAATATAAATAAACTTTTGTAAAGTCGTGACTTTGACACAATAAGCATGCACGCATGAACGGTTAAGATTCTTACCAGGAGCTTATTGTTGTGGGCTTAAGTCCCAATTTCAACAACAGCAGCTGGTGTTAATCATTTGTTAAAATATCATGCCTTCTCTTCATGACACATGATATTTAATCAACGATTAACATTAACAGGCGTTGGTGAAATTGGCACTAAGCGAAACAAAAAAACGTAATTTTGCTTTAAATAAGTAACTCTTCAAAAAGGTCTTGGTTAAACATAAGCATAAGACTATTATCTATTATCTGCATTGAGCATTATGTTACTTTGTTATATTATGTAGTTATTATTAAATACACTAAGAGAAATTTATATGAATAATATTTTTATTATCCCTTTTGGGATTGAAAGAATAAATTCCATTAATTCCACGTGGTGTCTCATCACATTAAATCCTCATAGGAATTCCCATCAAATGTAGTAAAAGGATTTATGGTTACGGCCTGTTTAAGTCGGAAGGTATTAAGTCAGCTTTTAATATTTTCCATATTCTGACATGTGAGGGTAGATAGCCTGTCAACTGGTAATCATTTAGTTTATAATACCCTACTCCTACCGACTTAATTCTTTATTCAAAGGTAAGCTACGCATGTACAAAATTAGATAGTTAAAAAAAATCTTTGTTTGACAATGGTAGGATTAAACACAAGTGCATCTCTCAATAGAAATGTTAAAACGAAAAACGAACAGTTAAAACGAAGTTTGTTAAAACGAACAGTTTAGTTCCAATCAATAATATTGAATATCCATGGAATAATAAAGAACGAGAATTTCCCTATAAAACTTTATTAGATTAATGTTTACAGACAAAACGCAGAGCACTTGCTTTATACACTGGCGTTATTTTAGTCGTAAATGAGTCATAATGGAAAACGCAAACGACAACAAGAGAAAAGACAGAAGGCGCCAGATAATTTCACTGTAGCTCAAAATGGAATAAACAGCTATATAAATAGTCTGGCATTTCAAGGGCTTATGTGACCAATCGCCTAATTTTACTTGTACTTGGGGCGCATTTAAATTCTTTATGGGTTCGTTTTTATTGATCGTTTTAGATTATAAATCATGAGTAGCATTAACATTGAACATATTACCAGCAGATTCATAATAGATTCTATCGCCATGCATAGTTGACTAAGAGCCTGTTCCACAATATTTTGATTAGTGTCAGATAGCTACAAATAGCATGTTTTGTCTCTGTCGCTCGATGTCGAGTTAGCAGTGTCAAAACTTCCGAATAATAATAAGTATCGGATAATACTTATTAGACGATTGTGAAACAGGCCCTAAGAATGGTGAATTAATATCACCTGGATTTTTTTATCATTTGTTCAAAGGAGGATGGGCAGAGATGTATATAATTATTATATGTAAGTCTTGGGGTTTTGGTGTAACATTAAATCCTACTACTATTATACATGTGAAAGTTTGTGAGTATGGATGGATGTTTGTTTCTCTTTCACGCAAAAACTACTGAACGGATTTCAATGAAATTTGGTATAGTAGTAGTTTAGGCTCTAGATTTAAAACATATGCTACTTTTTTACACCAAAAATTATAGTTTTCCCGATACTATATTTACGCCGGCGGAGCCGCGGAAAAAGCTGTTTTCCCATATAGTTACGTGAGATGCATCGTTGGATAGGTATTATTGAGCTGACTCAGTTACAATGACGCCAAGACATAAATCTACGCTTATTAAGAAAAATTAAGCATTAAGTCATACAAATTATCTGTTATTCTCTTACATTTCTTTAACATGTGAAGCAATTGATTAAAATATTATATTACCGCATTGTATTACTTTCTAGAATTTGTCCCTTATTAGTAACACAATCGAATTGATGATAGTGATTTTTTTTAAAGTAAGTCTGTTTTATCACGCCAGTTTTCTATGAGACCATGTTATTTTCGATCGGGCCGGCTCGTCATGCCAAACATGATTTGTAACGATGAAAAATAACTTTATCACGCTCCACTGTCCAAATTATATAAAGTATGCTAAAATAATTTAAGGACTTAAAAACAGGTTTTTTTTAGTTTTTGGCGTCAACACCAAAAAACCTATATTGCCATACAAAGAAATAAAGAGTACAAAGAGACCTTTCTAATGACATATAGCTTGTGTGTATCTATTTAAGTAGATAGACCGGAATGCCCATCCTCCTTTATTAAACTGAAGTTACTAAACTGAAGGTTTAAGTAGCTAGTTAGGTACCTGTTTAACAAATTAAACAAATTATTTGATAAAATATCATAAAAAGGGTTTCTGAACAATATAAATTATTTATCAACAAGCTGTCGCAAGTGGGTGTTAAGATACAGACTACAATGAAATAGATAGGCGCTAGAAACGACTTTGTAATACGTTACCCATAACCAATAGAAACAAACCAGCCTGTAATTCACTAGTAACACGTGCATTGCCGGAGGCTTCAGAGAAATCAAATCAGTTAAGATGTATTAAACTTTGAAAAATTCCTGTACTTAAATGCTGCCCTCGTTCAGCTGCTATCTCGAGGCTAAAGTAAACAATTTAAGCAGGTGCACTTTATTTAAATGATATTGTTTTTAAACATTAAATTTAGAATTTTAAAATGTTATTTGCATATCAGTCCATTAAATTTTAAATATTGGTCACCTTATTTGCGTCTTTTACAATTTTTCACAACAAAACAATAGTCAACCTCAAAGCCTCATAACCGTTTTCGTCACTCATTTTATTGTGATATGTGTGCAATTTTTGTTGCTAACAAAGTAAGCCTATGTGTTGCTAAAACATAATCTAAGGCTTATGTAACACATCAAAATGATCTCGTTTTATTGAAACTGTGAGGCAATGTACTTCCTTATGTATGTGATTTATATGTTACTTGTTACGTCATAGCGTTTCTATAGTTCGACGAAGACATTTGTCACTTCAATTTTATTGTAGGTCGGATCTTTTAGAAACGAGGCATTATGGCTGTCCTATACCTACGCGCTGCTATATCCAGATGTTGTAAGTTATAGCGCATGGTCATTCCAAATTAAAACAAGATGTTGTGACGTCATTGTTTACTTACTAACCTCCTCATAATGATTTTCGTCTAAGATCTGCTACTTATTTATAGCATAGCTATAACCTAAATTACAATAGCTTAAAGCTTTATTGACGTTTACTTTACAAGTTTCGTTGTAACTGAAACCTATAACCGCATTATCATATCCAAGTTACAAGGCTATCCCACAAGACCTGACATCATCTTAGGTACCTACTTTACAATTTTACATTATATCTAAATACTTACACCTCAAATATTCCATGCATTTTGAGCAAAAACTATTTACGATACATTTTATACCTACAGTTAAATTATGATTTTTACCCGACTACGCCAAAGCCAAAAGGAAGGGTATATGAGGAATGATATTGACAGTCTATGTATGTATGCATGTTTGTTCCACCGTAGCGCCTAAACTACTGATCCGGTTTTAATGAATGAGGTGTTACTAGATTCGTAATAATAGCTCGGGTAACATAGGCTTATATAACTTACGTAGTCAGGTTATAGGTTTTATATAAATCATTGTTATTTATTAAAAAATAAATGTAATACTATTCACTGCCTGACTTTTAGAAATATTCTCCTCCATTGCTACTCCAGAGAACACTAAAATGGTACTAGCATTAGCCCCAGATGTAAGTCCGTCGCTTTATTTTTTGGACGCTTGTTATTTAATGAACATGAAATTACGTACAGTTCACATTCCTCTGTAATGATGCCAAATAAATGCACAAATTAAAATTCATAAATATGTCAATCAAAATAGGTCTGTTAAATTTACACAAATCAAAATTTGAAATATTTGTTGTTGTAGCTACTTACAGCAGCTGCTTCGGTGACATTAAATAAATCAAGTCCAAACAGTAATTAGGAATTTAGAGTTATTTTATGTTTTGGATTAGTAATTGATCTATGATTAAAATAGTGCAGGTGTATTAATAATGTTTAAATTTTTAATTCCCTTTTAAATAATGGTTTTTAATTAGGTAAATAAAAACTGATTACTACCTACAGATCACTTCGTAAATTAGTGGAATTGCCATTGCTACTAAACTATCTGTTATTAATTACTTATCTAACAAAGCAATTACTAGGTGCCTATTCTTGCTTGTGCTAAATTGTGTGGCAAACAGCTCTTGTTTACCACAAATTGACAGCTATTGCTCGAGATAAGCTAAACTAATGGTATGACCATTGACCATGTGGCGATAGCTAAGTGAAACTATAATGGTCTCTCCAAACTTCAATTACAGGGCCTGTTGTTGATAATAGTGAAGTAATTGTAGCTATTTGACACTTTTACTTGTAATAAAGATAAGTAGTAAGATTTTGAAGTAGGATCGAGGCTTAAGCTAACTGCTACCTGCCTTAGAATTGTTTGTGTTAGCAGAAATTTATAAGAATCTATCATTCGTGCGTTTCAGCCTGGAGACGTCCACTGCGAGACATAGGCCTCCACCGTTGTTTGCAGTGCGACCGGTCGTTCTCTGCCTATAACCACCGACTTTCTCAGGCGGGAGGCCGTCCTACGCTTCGACGTCTGAACCGTGGTCTCCACTCGATAAAATTTCGTCACCAACTGCCATAGGTTCTACGAGCCACTTCAATTGCTAATGCGCTGGGTTATGTCGGTAAATTTAGTTATGTTATGGATTTACTCATTTCTAATTCTATCAGGTAGCAGGACTTGGAGCATAGCTCTTTGAGCGACACGAAGCTTTTGGATAAGGTCATTGTGAATGATGACGTTTCAGCTCCGGTAGCACACACTGCTCGTAGACTTTTGTCTTCGGAATCTATCAGGTATACATTATACCTATTTAAAAGTACAGTATTTGTAACATACTTAGATATTTTTTATTTTTTTATTTGATGCAATATATTCTGCTTTCCGAGAACTTAATCCTACGAAATCAGTGAAGTGTTGTTAAGCCCATTAATATATATATTATTTGATACACGTATCAGTTTTAAGGCATTCCGATAAATATTTATTAAGAGAAGTTTACCCTCGTCCTTTTTTATGCCAATGTTTCTTTGTAAACCATTAGCAATTCTAATTAGTTTTTATTAAATTTATTTACTTAAGGTCGCTTTAACATACATTTCATAACAATCACCATCGATTTACACAGTATAGTACATACAACTTAAATTAGTTTACAAACATTTATCATTAAAAATGTTCACCATTGAAACATAATTTCAAATCACTAGGTAATACACAAACTTTTTTCGGTAATAAATTCTAAACAATCAACTAGGATATGAGAAACAGAGAGAAAAGATCTACAATTGCATATTTTGCTTTTTTGAGACTTTGTTTTAATGTGAATATGAGTGATATTTATGTGTACTTGATAATTTCTACATTGAAAGTGAAGAGGGATTTATCAAAATTTTAATTTCTAACAATAAATAAATTTGGGTTTTTGGGGCCATTTTGACATTTGAAGTATGATGAATACAAGATGGCAGACATTTGCGATATGGTGAAAACCAAAATGGCGTAACTTTTTCTTGTGGGAAGATTTGGTCTGTCAAATGTACGTCATAGGGGATCTTTAGTTTTGAAATCTTTGCTGATGGGAGTTACTTTGTAGCATGAACATTTGCATGCAATCAGAGTCGATCAGTATTCAAAAGGTTGCATAGCAGTGATACGTGAAATGAATGTCTTTTACAAATTGAAGGCTTGTCATAATCTGAAGATGATGAATTAAATTTTCTACGTTATAAAAAAAAATATTGTAAAGGTGCACGAAGCTGACGATTATCATTAGAATATCGAGAACTCTTTTGCCTTTTATTAGGTAAATAACTAAAATCCAAAGCAAACAAACTATTAAATACTTCGTTTTCTTATTAAATAAAAATCGGTAAAAGTAACTTTCGATAAATCAAGTCAGTGGACGAATCAATTGCATGCGCTAGCGCACAAAGACCGCTATCGCGCTGGTTTCTTTGTGCGTGCGCGTACGCGTGCGCCGCGCCGTACGACCTATGCATAATCGCTACATTCTATTGTTCCACTCACATTTAGCGCTGTATAATTGAAAAGAAGACCAAATAAATAATCAAACTTATAATAACCCCGTTTTTGCGTCAATGGGGTAAGTGCGTGTCACTTGCTGTGAATCGAGGCATCAAAAGTAAAGAGCAATTAGCTGATAAATATTGTGTAGCCCGTTTTATGGGGTAAAATAAGCATATAAAGATGGCCAATGGCCATTGGGCAGTTCCTTAGAAATACGTTCTTCTTAACCCATAAAGTAAATAAAGTATGCATTGCTCACGCCCCATAGAACCGTATATAATAGACACAAGGGCGTGTTTAAATTATTATGGATTGATTAAATTCTTTAAAAAGGAACTTTGCTACACGATATAACGTTAACAGGGGGGCCTAACATGACCTTTCCTAAAACTACCATGTTTCCAGAACACTTTGTTATAATATTACAATAATATTACTCTAATTCGTACCATGAGCATATAATAACGTATTAAAACAATATTGCTTTATTCCTGCCTAGGGATGTGTAAGAACGAACAGTAACAGATTGATTGTCTATGCTTTGCTATGGGCAAAAACGACATAGCAATTTTCATACGCTTTGTCCTTCTCGCACGAATATTACGAATTGCGTTTCGTATTACCTACGGATTTAGTATAAACATATATATAAATTTCTCACTAGAGTATAAGACAAATTTAAAATGTTTTACCTTTGAATTCAATTGAACTACTTGAACAATTGAATACTTTTGAATTCAATAACATTTATTGAATTAAACATAAATTAGCACGAGAATGTTTAAAAAATTGAGTGATTGTACAGTAAAACTACCGTATCATTTGCCATGAAACAACACTATCTGGTTTCAATTACAAACATGAAAAAAAAAAGTTATCAGCGCACTTTTTTTAAGCGCAGCGCATTCTTATCGATTGTTATCCTTGACACTACTGGCACCTACTGGCGCCAACGAGTTGCCTTCAACTTGCTCTCCCTTCAATTATTAACGGTCTCAATCAACATTTATGTGTCTTGGCCCTCTTGGAAATCCATTTTCTTAACATAAATTATTTTTATATTGTGATGGTTATTAAATAAGAAGAAACTTTAACAAAATTAACTAAAATCTATTTCAAATATTTACAAAGTATAATAGTTATAGGTAAGGACTAAAAAAATGTAAGTACAAACTATAATAGGTAAGTACTAAAAAAATTATAACTACTCCAAAACTTAAAATGCTACAAAACAAAGAAATCTCCCAGGTCGTCCCCACCAGGCAGAGTACCTAGAAGGCTCAAAGAGTTTCCTCGTTGGATTGCGATACTTATTCTCTGGGCCAGGTAGGTGCCGGCTCTGGGGTCTCGGGTGGCCTCAATGAGTTTTTTGGAGATTTCTCTGAAAAGTTTGTGCGTACCCAGACCCCATATACGAGGGGAGGTCCAAAAGTTCGCGGAATGAAAGGGTTGTTAATAAAATATAACAATAAATTTATTTTTCCTTTTCAATATAATCACCCTTAAGTGTAATTTTTGACATTTATTTGATCTATGGATTAATTTTTCTAAACCATCGAAAAAATATTTTTTGTCTTTGGCCTCAAAATGCGCCGAAATTGCCTCCTTCACTTCGTTATCGTCGGAAAATTTCCTTCCCCTTAGCTCTTTTTTTAAATTTGGAAACAAATAAAATCGCTAGGGGCCAGGTCTGGACTGTAGGGTGGGTGAACAAGTGGTTCGAATGAAGAAACGTGTGAAGAGCAGCCATAGCAACTCGGCTCTTGTGAACCGGCGCGTTGTCTTGCAAAAGCAAACCCTTGGCCAATTTTCCACGTTTTTCTTTAATTGCCTCCTTTAACTTTTTCAATATTGTGGCGTAGTATTCTCCGGTTATAGTGGTACCTTTTTCTTTATAATCAATCAGTAATATTCCCTCACAATCCCAAAAAACAGTGGCCATCAACTTTCCAGCCGATTCTGAACTCACTTTGAATTTCTTGGGAGGTGGTGTACCCTTTTTGTGCCATTGCATGGATTCCTGTTTTGATTCAGGTTCAAAGTGATGAACCCATGTTTCATCTCCAGTAACAATCCGCTCCAAAATCTGCACAGGGTTGTCTCCACACACCTCCAAAAAGTGCTTAGACGCGTCGATGCGCTGCTGTTTTTGAAGCGGCGTGAGCATTCTCGGCACCCATCTTGCACTGACTTTTGTCATGCCCAAGTGGTCGTGCAGGATCCGCAAAATGGTTGTATCTGATACTCCAACAAATGCAGATAATTGTTTTTTCTTTAAACGTGTGTCTTCCAGTACAAGTTTTTCGACTTTTTCGACGATGTCTGATGTGGTGGCCTCAACTGGCCGCCCAGAGCGAGGGTCGTCTTCAATTGAATCTCGACCATGTTTGAAAAGTCCATGCCACTTATAAACCATTGTTTTACCAGGGCACTGATCTCCATAAACGGCTTCCATTTCATTTAAAATGGTTTGAACGTTTTTTCCTTGCTTGGTAAGGAATTTTATCACAGCGCGATGTTCAATTTTCTCCATAGTTGCAGTTTGCTTCCGGATTGACTTGTTTAGCAGGCGAGTACTCGTAAACGAATGGCACTATAGGGTTGAGATTTTATATATATACTAATTATGAGTGCTCAATTAGTATGACACTAAGCGAGCTACCCTATCCCCACTCCATCCCCTCCATTCCGCGAACTTTTGGACCTCCCCTCGTACCTAAGGTTTCAACTCCAAACGGTTCAGATATGAGATTCCCACTAAGGTTCTCATATTTGCGCCGCTTGAGGTTTTCCGCCTGATTGGTGGTCGCACCTGCAGAACTCGAGGTGCCCTGGACATGGGACGGAGCAAGTGTATCGACGCAAGTAGCGTCCCATACAAGAGCCCGTCCCACTCTCCAAGGGACCAGGGTCATACCGTCTGGTCTCTTTCCATCGTCGCGCGCCAAACCAGAGGGTTCCAGCACAGCTGGCACTCCGGCGGTGACAAGAGCCCGACGGACGAGATCGTTCAGGCAGTGATGTCGGGAGATGCGGCCGGCGCTTCGTTGACAGGACAGCCCGTGGTGTCCGAGGCTGTCCACGTTTGCACCACAAACACAGCGATGGGGGACGACGTGGGGTGTGCCAAGACGCAAGGAAGTGGCTAACCGGAAAGCTGTTCGATCCAGCAATGTGCCCGTATTGGGTGACGGTAATGCTTGTAGCCAAAGGCCCGACTCCCACTTCTCCGGAGCTAAGAGGCGAGCCTGCTCCACAGGACTGGAGGACGTATTAAGAAGATTATTCCGTACCAGTCTGCAGAGTGGCTCGTCCCAGAGCCTTTGGGTAAAAGTATTGTCAGGCAATTCGCTACAAGCACTAGTTGCGCTCCAGGTGTCCTTGGCTCTGGACGAGCCAGAAAGGGAACTGTATGGGAGTAGGATGGGTAATGTAGTATTTTGGTGATAAGACTATGGTTCGCGTGGACTGAGGACAAGGAGGCCGGAAGCGATATGTCAGAGGGCTTTCGAACACCCAGGCCCACCTAACTGGAAGCGTTGCCTGAGTCCATGCGTGGTCATCGAAATTTGTATTCAAAAGAGTGAGAGCGTTTGTCTTATGGTATCATCCAACTGTTTGAGAAGTTGAGGGAACTTCCACAGTTGACAACACCGTAAGACATATGTCAATTTAGGTACGAAAATGCAAAAACGGATTAGGGTAAAGGCCATGTGACAGTTAATTTGGAGGAGGCGGTCTAAAGTTTCATTAAAATTTTGTAATTTGTTATCTATGAAGTCCGGGAGAGATTCGTCTAAAATAGGTGAGCCCAAAAGGAAGAGCGAATCCTTGTCAATGACAGACAGTTGTGGAGCTATTTCTTTAAAGCTGGATATAATCGCGTTTCTATCCCCACAACTGTCTGGCACAAAAAGTTCGCATTTACCTAGGTTCAGCTGCAGACCTATTTTTTGGACCTCGCGGATCAGAGTGCGGAAGTCTGATAGTACAGTGGGTGCATCCTAGGGTCCCATCATCCAAATACCAAACATTAAATTTTGAATTTAGAAGCTCGATGACCGGGTGTATAGCAAGGCTGAAGATTGCTGGACCTAGAGGGTCGCCCTGTTGGCAGCCCACTTCGGATGAGATGAGGTGGTCTTTGTAAATGAGTTTGGTGGGGTCGTTGTAACACTGGAGCATAAATGGTAAAATGGCAGGTGCTTTAGATTTAATTTGGGCCAACATGTCACCTCGGTCAACTGAGTTGAAAGCGTTTTTGACATCGACCTTCAGAAACACATCATCGCCTTGATTGTGGATAGCTGTCCTGAAAGAGTGAACGGCGGCCTCACAACCTCCTTTGCAGGCAAAACCAAGCTGTTTTTGCTGGAAGTATGACGCGAGGGAAGTGACCGATTTGCAAGCTAGTTTGGCTGTAAGGCGCCGGTATGTGGAGCCGACAGCAATCGGACGAATGCCACCATCTCTCTTCCTCAAGGCGCAGAGGTTAGCTCCATACAAAATGTCTACGATATCTGATGCGACCCCTCCACGTAGCATCAGGTTGCACAGATTCGTAAGTTCATGCAGGAGCTTCTCGCCGGCCTCCCCGCAGCAACCGCTGGTGAGGTCCTTCAGATGCTGAGGGGTGAGACCGTCGAGGCCGCCAGCTGAACCCGGAAGAAAGGACATGATGGCTCCGCGTACTTTGTTGTGGTCGTACTTGACGTTTGTAGTGGTGGTAACGCGTCATTGGAAACTGTGAAAGGATTGGATTGTGATGGATGTTTGTTTTGCAGGGCGATGAGGGTTTCTGGGCAGTCGGAGGCGACCGTGTCATTGGAAAACAGGAGCCGCGCTGCACCCTTAATGTCTCCCTCACTTTTTTTATTTTCAACAGTTTTCACGATGTTATTGTGATACCTTTTAATTACTTAACGTAATAATAATAGGTCTTTACCCATGAAATTGCCGATCTGCAGTACTGGCCATTTCAAATGAAAATAATTTTTGTTTGTCTAAGAATTCTAATTTCAAATTAATTTTATTTTAAAAACATGGAATTCTTTTTCCAAAAGTAGTCATTTGTTTATTTATTAGTATCACATTTTCATCGCATTTTAATCTTTTTCGTCATCGTGGATACGTTAAAAATTCGAGTAATTATGGAATATGAGTACCGTCGTGGCAGCAAAGCGGCACTAGCGGCACGCAACATCAACGACGTTTACGGAGCTAACACTACAAACCAACGAACCACCATGTTATTGGTTTGCTCGCTTCCGTTCTGGAAATTTCGACCTGAAAAATGAACCTCGCGGTCGTCCGAAGACTTTGGTCGACAATAACGAATTAAAGGCGATTGTGGAAGCTGATGATACACAATGTACGGCTGAATTAGCAGCAGCTTTCGACGTTAGCGTCAAAACAATATTGGTCCATTTGCGTCAAATTGGCAAGGTAAAAAAGCTTGACAAATGGGTGCCCCACGAACTCAATGATCGCCAGCGCGAAGTACGCGAAGTAGTAAACGGATTCTGTTTGATAACCGCCAGCGCTCAGCAAGTTGGTTGGATCCTGGTTCAGCACCTAAACAATGCCCTAAACGAAAACTTACCCCTAGAAAAGTGATGGTCACTGTTTGGTGGTCTAGCGCCGGTGTGATTCATCACAGCTTCTTACCAAACGGGGTGCAGATGTGTACTGTGAAGAACTGAACACAATGATGGTGAAGCTGGCACATTTCCAACCAGCATTGGTCAATCGCTCGTCTCCGCTGCTCCTGCACGATAACGCGCGACCTCATACTACACAGCAGACGGTCTCCAAGTTGCAAGAACTGGGGTTGGAAGCTCTCCGTCATCCTCCCTACTCACCAGACCTTGCGCCTACAGACTACTACTTTTTCCAGAATTTGGATAAGTTCTTGGCGGGAAAAAAATTCAATACCCGAGAGACAGTACAAAATGCCTTTGAAGAATTTGTTGCCTCCCGTCCAGCTGATTTCTTTAGGAAGGGCATCAATAAACTGCCACTGCGTTGGCAAAGATGCATTGATTGCATAGGTGATTACTTCGATTAATACAAATGAAAAATACATGAAAAAAATTCGTTTAAATTTTTTCATACAAAACGGCAATTTTGTATGAAAAAATTCATAGGTAAAGACCTAATTATTACATTTAAAGTCAAACGAGTATCAGTCGACATACAGACGCACGCACAGCCGTAGCCGCTAATGGTAGAAATGATCGAACTACTGTCCAAATTTAACATTTATACAATGTACAAATGTTTAATTTACAATGTACGATGCGTGCCAAGAAGGGATTTTGAAAAACTCCACTCTTAAAAAAAAGGGTGAAAAAGGTATTGAAAGTTTGTATGAAAAATCTTTAAATCTGTTAAATTAAAATTTGGAAAAAAATTAAAAACATTTCACTAGACACGTGACATTTAAAAGTTGAAAGTTTGTACGGTAAAAATTTAAAACTGTAAAAATCTTCACCGATTTCCATGAAAATACATATCCGTACTAATTAATACAATTGATAGAACGTGTATATTGTATAACCCTTTTTTGATAATTTTCCCCTAAAAGGGTGAAACAGTGGTCCAAAGTATGTTTAGGATTTTTATTAACCACTGGACGAATTGCGCTTAAATTTGGCAAGCAGATAATTTTTACGACGTTGACATTTGTTATGAAAGGATTTTTTGAAATTCATTCCACGATCAGGTACAATGTCCACGGGCCCACGCGGACGAAGTCGCGCGCAAAAGCTACTACCTAGGTAATATTACTCTGTGCTCCAGCTAACAGAAGTTTAGTTTCCAAGACGGCAGCGCGTGTTTGGTAAAACGATAGTAATTCATTTAAACTAGCTTAATATTAAACAAAACCGTAACCTCAATTTTAATTACCAATTGCCACCAATTAAAACTATAACGGGTGTGGCTTTAAATAACGAGCATGGTAACTATAAAAATAATGAGATTTAAAGTGTTGTAGTCGCATAATGGTTGTACATAAAAAGATGGAAAAGCTGGGGAAGGGATTGACCAGTAACAGCTAGAAACGGTACCGTAATACCTGAAGCGTACACACGCCATTACCAATTTAGGACACTGGGACAAAACATGTCACGCGCTTTCTGACAATTACACGACTATTATTTCCTTTTTTTTTCTCTTAAGTGAACTATTAAAAACTTGTTTAACTAGAGGATATCAACCAAACTCACAACTCGCAGTATGGTAGTAAGCACATACTTCCTTTAGCAAGATGGCCAATATGCATGATGATAGCGTTACATAATTTATGTAAGGCATATAACATAGCAAATAAACTTATATTACAAACGCGTAAATTTGTATGTATGGATGTGCGGATGGGTGGATGTACGTTACTCTTTCACGCAATTAATATTGAACGGATTTTGACAAAATTGTTATGGTAGTAGTTTAGACTCTGGTTTAACATATAGGCTACTTCTTCCGTACCAGAATGTACGGTTCCTGCGGGATTTCTTTTTGCGCGTACGACGTCGCGAACAACATCTGGTAAATAATAAAATAGTTGGTCGCTACTTCTTTATGCCTAAATAATAAATCAATAGCCCCTTAAAGTTTTACCAGTATCATTATCACTAGTAGAAATTGATTTTATTGCGAAGAGCATAAATATTTTTGAGCGTAATATTTACTTATTGTCAGGTAGATTATAAAGATAGATAGAGATTATAGAATATAAAGTAATCTGAAACAAAACATCCGAATAAGTTATTGGACACTTATTAGAAGATTGAGAAACAGGACCTTAAACTATTTTATTACTATTGCCAAAAGTACTTAGTATTTTAGGTTTATTTGCTGAATTTCATTTTCGATATTATGATAACGCATAAAACAGTTAATCAATTGTACGACTTCTGTGCAAGATACCCGTTAATCTAACCATACCCCGATAGTTTGCCTAATATTAGTGTTCAATGTGAGAAATAATGTTCAATGAATAAGGAATTACATTTATTTCTGTCCCGACACATGTCGACGGATGAAATAAATCTGGTTGCGTTCATCGCACATTTGTAATGAGATCCGTGACTTTTTTATAGCTTCTCACATAAGATTCTCAGTTGTTTTTTATAAATTACGAGGTAGGACTAATTGTGCTTTTTTAAAGTTTGACATGACAGGATCAGTTTTTTTAAGTACAGTTATAAGTTTTTAGCTCTATTTTTATTTATTATATATAATTTTCTTAATACCTCTAACTGATATTTAATACCTGATACCAGAATCATATAACATGACCTTGTCAATCATAGGTGCAAAAACTGGTCTAAAAACTATGTTATCATCATAATGTTATATGGCTAATGATATCCTTGATCTATAACTTTACACCGATCGTAAAAGACACGAAACTATATTTGACGAATTTTAAAAAGAATAAACACGGTGTTGAAAAAGAAAAAGTTCTAAACACTTATTTTAAAGAGACAAATTTTTATTTCTCATGCTTGAAAATAAATTATTGAGCCATATATCGATCAAATTAATTATTTCTTATCAGACAATGACTACGACGTAAAATAGTGGTGCACTTCAAGTTGCTGATAAAAATGGACTAATTAAACGATCATGCAGCTGATAAGAATACTATACTAGTGATGCTAGTCCTATAGATAGCAACGTGCACGTTTAAAAAGGTTTCAGACTAGATTGGGATATAAATAGATCGGCAGCGTTCGAGTCGCGCATGGACAATGGATTCCGTGGACGAGACGCGTTCCATATGGATGAACCGGCAAAGGGCTAACATGCGCTCATGTAATAACGCGATCAATACTTTGTCGTAATGACAAAGAAAGTATTGGGACTGAAGTCACAGATCATTAGTTTTAGGGTACAGAACCGTAGCAAGAAGAACAAAACAGCGCTATTACGAAACCAGATAAATTATTTATTCATATTAATCTTTGATATTTCAAAATACAAAAATTACAACAAAGATACAATGAATCTCTTTTACTGTTCCAAGAAGAAATCGATATTTTTACTCTTCGTAAGAATAGGAATGTAATCTCAACAAAAACCAGTAATCTGGAGCGTATCAAAGCTATTGTTACAATCGGCACATAAATATTTCAACATCGACTATAGCCATAAATACTAAGGGTTCTAAAATTGGACATGAGGAATTTGGAACCACAACCTTGATAACCTAACGAACGGTTTGATTCAGCGCATTGATAGCATCTAGTAGGTATGATTATAATTAGCACTGCGTTAAATTCTATGTTAATTTTCTACTTGTATTGCTTTACTAAAAATGGGATTACTTGTATTAAAAATGGAATAATAATAACTATGATTATTATCTAAATACATTTTACAAAAGACGTCTAAAATCCAATAAGATGGGGGGCGTGAACCGTGGTTCTATAATACAGAGTATCAGAAATGTCTGACATTTCTAAAACGTTAATCACTACGTGGGAAAGCCTAAACTTGGCAAGATATAAGACAGATTCGATGGATTAACGAGAAGATGTATTATTACGAAAACATTTAATGTTCTATTTTAATAGAGATTGCAAAACTTTTAAATATTTTACTATATAATTCCAAAATACTATAAGGTGTTTAAATTACTTTTTCGTACATCAAAATAAGAATGAGAGCAGATGCCTAACAGCCATAAAGTAACAGTTCTCTAATAGATACTTACTGAATCTAAAAGAAATAATGTAAAAACGGCTACGAAACATTGTTCAATGTATGTAAAGTTCTACCGGTTCACAAAAAAGTCGAATACCTAGTGATTCTCGAGCAATTTCAATTTAAAGTAAAAAAAATATGTATATACCTATATAAAATAATACTAAAAATGTTAGATTAGGTAAAATTGTAACACCGCGGATAAAAAACTATTACGGAATGAGAACCACTAAGTATTTGACCCCTACACTGTATAATAAATATATCTGGCTGAGGACACAAGCGGACGATAGTAGTTGTAAAGTAAATAGAGTAATTGTCAAAAATAAATTGAAAAAGTTAATGTTACCAAATACCTAATAAGTAATAATACCAAATACATAATAATTACGTTCTTTAAATATTGTTGTTCTGCATAATAGGTAATTAGTAAAACTAATAATATAATAAGTTATTAGTTATTGTTAAGATAAGAATTTTGTTTTAATTTTTAAGATGTTAGAAGATGAAATGAGCGCAATACCTGCCAATAGGTTTAATACCTAATGTAAAAATTATTTGCCAATAAAGTATTTATTATTTATTATTATTAATTTAGTCATAGGTAAAAATAAAATAGTCGTAGTTGCTTATCTATCTAGTCATGTGCCTGATACCTGAATGTTATATAAACTGTGATAGAAATCTAGGTGTTAAAAAAGAAAGTTGCTAAGACTATTAGAAATCTTAATCTTAATAGAATTTTGATTTCAGGAAGACATTTATATCACGCTATACGTAAAAATAATTGCAATTTGACAAATTCGTCACGTTTCAATGCGCGAATTGTCTAGAATTTCATTCCAGATATGACCAGTATTACAAATACACAAAATTTGGATTTCAAATAAAAACACGATTCATCAAATTTACTTATTGTGAAATAACATTTTTCATAATAAGTTAACATTTCTCTACCATGGCAAAAATTGCATAGATAGATATACCAATATAATTCGATTGGTACACTTTAAGTACTCTGATAAACTGTGAAATAGTTTTGTCCATTAAATATTTAAAGTTATTAGCAGATTACACACTTGTTTAATATTGTGGCTAAGTCTGTAAATGATAGGAACAACTGTAGGTTTGGATGTTGTATTAGTTATAAATTTTCTTATGTAAATTTGTCCGAGAACTTTGTCGAAGAAATTGTTACAGCCACTAAACTTATATAAGATATACATCATATAATTTATTGCTGGTAATTTATAGAGCTAACCAATTTGATAAACGATGAAATGCATATTTAATAAAACTTATCTATTAATATGATAACTTTCAAGTTATCATTATATTATGGTGAATTTCCAATTATTACATTAACAATCGTATTACATAACTACCTGTTTACAAAAAAAATCTTACTTAGAAATATTAATTAATTAGTACCTTTCGATGACACGATGTACAAACAATGAAACAAATATTTTTAGGAAAATGCAAAGTTTGATATCAAGGAACTGAAAAATTATACCTATATACCTCTACAAAATAAGTATTAAGCAAAACTATGAATTTTATAATTTCAATAAGGCAACTCACCTTTTAAATCCAGAACAAGAACTACAAAAAAAATCACAAACAAACGCACAAAGCAAACCAGATGATCACAATGTGGAAACAACAAAATAAAAAGGACTAATATCACAGAGCTTCGGAATTTAAATGCTTAACAATTAATTTACTTTTAATTGTCGTTGTTTTAATTTAATTGTCGGAGGGACAATGACTATGAGGACTGTAATGAAAATTTTACAAAACATGTCCTTAGCGTGAACGATACTGAAAGACATTATGATCTCCTTGCTCACTGTTCTGCTACTCGTTTGATTGAATTTCAACTCTTCTCTATTGTAATAGAGGTGAAATTAGATGAAGTTTGCAAGAACAAAGATATAGTTCAACGAAGCGTGAACCATGAAAGATGCTCTTACAGGTATAAGTCATAAGAACATTTTATGACGCTATATTTTTATCATCCACACAATCGAAGTTAAGTAATGTGTAATCTTTGATATACGAGTAGTAAAAATTCAGCAATCACAATAAAATTGTTTTAACTTTTTAAATAATAACAATGTTACACATAGTACGAAAACAACAATAATAACTGCATATACTATGTTGATTGGACCAGGGAAGTTTTGCAGCTGTAGGCTGAATACAGTAATAAAAAGTAGCTAAAGTACATACAACCATGTCGAGTGATGCTTGATTGTTCAAAGAGTCTCTTGTCCGTGAGCAATATCAAATTTTAGAGCTTTGGTAATTAAAAGACACACCCAGGATGCGGGCATTTGGTTTGAATGGGCTCTATTGAACCAAGTAATGACTGTCGAACTTTGAACTTACTAATTACTTTTGTATACAACAAAAATTTGATGATTTAAAAAAATCTGATATTGTGCTGAACCAATCATTTAGTAAGAGTTTAAACTTATACATATCTTGTACTTTCAAACAGATAAATGGGTATTTTGATATTTTTCTACCAAACCCATAACGTTTTCCTTCTTTTTAATACTTGACACAAACAAATATTGTTCTATTTTCATACGCCTCCCACGGCCGAGCGTCTTTGCACATTAACAATAGTATTAGAGTTGCATAGCAATATATTTAGCCTAAATTGAAATGACAACAAAAGGAAACTTTTAAAGAAGACATGACAGGAAAAACGGGTTTTAATTATAGAATTAAACGATCATATGAATAACTATTGCAATGTGATCATAGGATCAGATTGAAGTAACAAATATTATTACCTAACTGCTTCCCGCCGCCCCGCAGTAGGATTTAATTTAGTACAAAACGTAAAAATTCGTTGGTGTGCATTTTTAGGGTTACCTCAGATCAGAAAATGATAGAAAAAAAATTAGTACGATGCTTATACAATGTAGACCAACTGAAAGTATATTGACTATAACCATACTCTACCGTTAAAAAGTCGCATTTATACGTCCGGCACGTTATGCTAACAATACAGGAAAGCGTTTACTCACAACAAAGGGGCCAGTCGCGGATTCCGGCTGGCAAAAAGTAACTTTCGCCAGTGTCACAGATATGTAAGCATTAATCGCTTTCCAAAGTTAGTGTCAACCATTGTATCAGCGAAAGCAATATTTAGCAAAACGAATAAGTATCACAAAGTCACTTTAAAATCATAAATTCTCGTATAGGTTCAGAAAACAGCAAAGATGAGCTTACTGTAATTATATGAAATAAAATCAAAGAACCAACAGCTGTTAAGTACATACTTATAAGTAGACGCATACTATTTTGTTAACAAACATGACAAACGGTCAACACAGTATGTATGCAAATCAAGTCTGATTTAGCAACACAGTACGTTATCAAAACATCTAGATAGTTTGATGGCGCCACATGTAATTAAAGGAGTAACTCAATATTTCATTTAGATATTCGGGACAAGACTTAAAATACAGTTAGTCACGTCAATTCCTCAGCATTTCGTAAACAACTTGTTTCTTTGCGACACACTTTTTACACCATGTATAATTGACAACTTCTAAGCACCGCTAGTTGAAGAAATTGTGGAGACCTCAACCTCTTCAAATTATTCAGACTTCAAAAGTGCTATCCGCGAATCTTTTTTCCTTTTTTCTTACATAAGCCCACTTTATTAAGTCACGCTTTTATAATTTCATGATATACTTAATGATTATTATTATATTGGAATCTAATTTACTTAATTATGTTTTTTAAACACACTAAGTGGTTTCTTCAATATACATCACTTTTATACAGATATTACTTTACCACAAAGAAGAGGTTTTATTTTATTTCTAAATGTTATGTCTATGCAAATTTATACTTAGCCAATAAATATTTCATAGTAAAGTACTTACTAAGTATTTCATTTAATATCTTAGCCAACAAAAACGGAAGTTTCTCAGGCCTGTATTTGCTACATGTCAAGATTTTCACAGTTTAAAACTATTACAAGATCAATAACGTTAGAAAGTTTCATTCCTTGTCATACATCTTGGCTTTAACCTGTATGGCCATATAAGACCGATGGGAGCTGTTACTTACCACCTACCTAGAACAGCTCTCTCTTGATACCATTGCTACGAAATGCCACAAAGCATTTTAATTTCACATACTACACTGTTTGACCGCAAAATTACTGCTCCTACTAATTGCTGCTGCATTATTAATTATGAGCCTTAGATTTTTAAATTAAAGTGTTTGGAATTACCTCTTGGAGCTATCGGTAATTGAGTCGAGGATAATTCTTGCGGGTAACTAGAAATACTTGTTCAATGTGCAGAGTTAATGAGTTTCATCGATATCTTGTGATTCTGCGTTGTTTAATAGATTGTTGATTTCATGTAGCATTTCATTAATAATTGATTGTTTAATTATTTTAATGTATACTTATAATCTGGAATAGAATTGGCTGCGTGTCTGACCAATCCGACAATGTCAGCCCGCATGTGCACGTATTAATTTCGTCAAGGGTCGTTGGCTTTTACCTCATTGTTTAGTATCAGCATTGCGAAATTGGATTACATAACAAAGTTTTTGGATCAATAGTTTTGGTAAATTTTGGCCTTTTCACAGTTGTTAATACATTTTGTGTACTAACTAAGCATTAGATCTGACTTTCAATTCAGACAATTTGGTAACTCTCGTAACTGTATCTTCTTTTGACATCATTATTAAATGATGTCAAAAGAAGATACATCGGTTAAACGATACAATAGTACAATATGTTCGGGGTTAGAATGAGCCTTCAAACTTAGATCAAAACGAACTCTAAAATGAAGAACTTATTTCAGACAGATATTTAAACAGGCATTCACTACTGTCACTGTAAATAAAAATTGTGATAAATTGGAGACATTCTTGAGAAACAGTAAAATATTATAGAAAATAACATTTTAACTGTACCTCTGGCCTTTAAGAATAGACACAAATGACCAATCTCTATAAAAACGGCCTCCATTATTCATTATGTAAAGACTACTGGCCATAATGTTTTTGCTTAAGAAATCAGCCCACTGCCTTCTCATCTAGTTTCTTTGATATCAATAAATAATTTCTTGATGAAAACCTAAATACATGTTGTATCTTGAACTATAATTATTGTGTCGCGTAGCAGATATATGTCTGAAGATTATAGGTTTCTATATAATAATGTAATTGAAACATGTACCTTAACTAGTTACCTAATATCCTTTTTTCAATGTTTACAAGGGAGTAGACAGTAGAGTGGATCAGATTATTGATTCCTACTACTATTGTAAATGTGAAAGCATGAAAGTTTGTGAGGATGGATGGATGGATGTTTGTTACTGTATCACGCAACAACTACTGAACAGATTTCGACGAAATTTGGTATGGTAGAGTAATCTAGGCTCTGGATTAAAACGTATGCTACGTTTTAGCCCGAAAAAGTTCAGTATTCCCGTGGAATATATTTTCGTGGGCAGAGTCGCGGGAGAAAGCTAGTCCTCTATGATATTTGAGTTTATTAACCTCTTACATGACGCCAGATCATAGGAACGTAGTTAAAGCTCAATTAAAAGAACATGTGTGACAATCATACTTGTAACGAGTATGTTCTTGGCCTAATAAAATACTTTGGTACAGTTCACATTCCTTAAAGGGAACGCCTTATATGGTATGATAACTACCAGTACACCAGATTGTTGAACACATAACATGGCAACGAAATGATAAGTCTATGATTTCTCATATCGCTTTTGCATAACATCGATAACAGTGCATTTTATCTAGGCAGATAAACAAATAAAAAATTCAATAAATTAAATTTTTCATAAACTTCAAACATAAAATTCAAACATAAATTTTTTGTGTCAGTAAATTAAGTGTTAATCAATGATTTTATTGTTTTGTCTACGGTAAATATATGGCACATAGTAACTTCATAGCAACTAAATTCCATATTTGTGAAAAGGATAAAAAAATAAGTTAATTTTTTTTTTATCGACTTTAAATTTAAGTGTGAAATAGGCTTGTAGGTCGTGAAGTTTTCAATTCAAGTTCTTTTAATTACTCAATTTAACGATTGTGGATTTTTGAGAACTTAATTAAGACATGCCTAATTTGGTTGAGAACCCTTCACTATCGACCGACGATATTTCAAGTGATTCAAGGATACCCAAACAATACCCGTCTGTCTGCACGATTAATTGTTGTGTTGATGAGATATTCCATGTGCCCAGAGCCTATTTTTGTAGATGACGTGTTATGTGATAAATAAAATAATACAAACATCACTACCTATTTAATTGTGGTCTTCCAGTAAACTGAAAGATGTAACTTGCCTCAGTAGCATATTCTGGTTGCTGACTTGGTTCTGAATTCGTAACGCTAGGTTTGTTGCGTTAGCGTTTGTAGGGTTCCGTAATACACAAGGAACCCTTATAATTTCGCTCTGTCCGTCTGTCTGTTTGTCTGGATGTCTGACTGTCTGTCTGTCCGCGCTTCCAGCTTCTGTAATCCCTACTAATATTATAAATGTGAATGTAAGTTTGTTTGTTACGCTTTCGCGCGAAAACTTTTGAACGGATTTTGATGAAATTTGGTATGGTAGTAGTTTAGACTCTGGATTAAAACATAGGCTATTTTTTATCCCGGAAAAGTAGTGTTCCCGCGGGATACTCGATAGTATATTTACGCGGGCGGAGCCGCGGGAAACAGCTAGTTATAAATATAAATGGATGAAATTTGGTATAGCTATAGATTATATATAGATCTCGGTTTCGGCGTCATAAAAGAATAATCCTACTAATATTATAAATGTGAAAGTTTGTAAGGATGGATGAATGTTTGTTACTGTTGAAACAGTAGTGAACGCAAAACCTACTGAACGGATTTTGATGAAATTTGGTATGATAGTAGTTTAGGCTCTGGTTTAAAACATAGGCTTCTTTTTATCCCGGAAAAGTACAGTGTTCCCGCGGGATAATCGATAGTGTTATTACGCGGGCGGAGCCGCGGGAAATAGAATGTATTTTTGCAAGGTTTCATACATGACTTTTAACAAAGTTGATCATTTTTGAGTAATCGACCTCCAAAGTGGTTTGTATGTTGGTGGGGACCCCTAGCATTTCTAATCTATTGGAAATAGAAACTTGTAAGTTTCATGCTAAAAATTATTTTGAACGAAATCGGAGAGTAACTTTTGAAGTAATTTCAAAAAAAACCTATTACGCGTTGGAACTCTCCTTAGACATATTGTCCTGACATGATCTTGGTTAGGTTAGGTTAGGTTATTATTAATTTATTGGAGAATTTCCTTCCAGTTAATTTACCATGTGAAATCAAAGCAATATAGGTACTAAAATAGTTGCTAATGACTGCATTTAATTAGAAGTGACTTCTCATTTATTGGCTTTATTTTAACTGTATTTCAGTACCATCGCCCAACTGTTCTCTACTATATTAGAAGTATTATTAATAAGCTTTCTGATCTCATACGTGAATCACGTTCCCATATTAGATTTGGTCTAAGCGTCTCTTTCATACGTTGGTGCATTTATTTTGCTGTTAAATACATTCGCAAAAAACACATAAATAGCCATTTGCAATTTCACTATATGAAATTGAATCAATTTATCCAGGTAGGCTCAAATCAATGCTCCTAATTTTTTTTTGTTGGTCCTAGAACCTGGACCCTGCGCTTAGGAATTATCCATTCGTTCTCACTGTCATAAAAACGTCCCCGAGTAACCTTAAACCTTTGCAAATGAGGCCGTGGGAGTATAATTAAAAGTATAATTGTTTAGTAAAGATTTTCTGTAATGTAATTAGCGTTATTGTATTTAGCTGAGACCTATTTATATTTTTGTTGTGATAAAACAAATGTATAGTCGCTGCGGATTTTCATTACAGTAGTATATTTGGAAATAAATTATTTTATTGTGTCTATAATAATATTGTAAACTAGAGATCGCCCTGTGGTCTAAATTTGCCAATAATGATTTATATAATTTTAAAGTTTTTAAGAGTTATATTGCCTAAGTGTTGTGACAAATTAACATTTGTCTATCACGCGTATGGTAGTGTGTGTTAATAATCTGAGGTAGTGTGTGTTGTTGTTAATGTTATAAATTTTTATAAATTTGATGTATTTTCTGCTCACCTTCCTCCACTGTTACTATCATACTATGGATTTTTAATTGGAATTAAATCATTTGAATTATAATAAGCATCAATTTACCGGCCAAAGTTCATACTCGTCCGGTTGCGAATTTCTCGTAAAACTAAATGTTTCTACTTCATGTATTAATATTATAATAATTTACATTCATCACAGAGGTTTTCATCAGTGAGCTAATTATATTTCAGATAACAATGTCATGTTGTTTGCCGAACGAAACTGGGTTACCCCATGGTCAGCGGTTTATACGTCAATGAATATCTCGGATTTATAACCAACCTCACTTTAACTATTATTCTTAATATAATACAGGTCACTGTTTGTCTACCAAATGTCCTTGGTGAGAATATGTATAAATGGTTTAATGATATTCCATAGTTTGAGTTTCTTGTAAATTTTTACAATCTTGTACTGCTAGATTCCTCTATATAAATATCCTTCTCAGTTCTCATATTTTATATTTAATGATAAATATTAAGCTTCTCTTCGTAACAGTTGAAAAAAAAAATCAGTCTTGCTTTTTACTTGTCACCGGCTTATATCATTCGATTTCACCGTATAAAATATTAATTAACGATAACATTAATCAACGAGAACGTCAATCCAGCAATTTTGAAAAATATAGAAATTTACATAATGTCGTCAATTTCGCAAATATATCTAATATATTTATTTTATTGCAGATAGCTTTAATTAGGCGTCACCGGAAACATAAAGACTTTGAAATTGAAAACATGCTAATTTCGTGCGTAAAAATGATAGAAGAGCACATAAATACAATCTAAATATAGAGACAGAGTCAATGTTGGTGCCCACCGCTCTACCTTGGCAGCAACACTTGGCAGTGTAGAATGCCAGGTGTAAAGTTTGTAACAGATTTACACGGGTGTAAAGATTCATCTTTAATATTTAAACCAGAGGTCGCCTAGTGGTTGAAATTCGAACATAATTAATATTTAAATTTTTAAGTATCATCTTTTTTAGACTTCTTCTGTTACTTAGATACGCAATAAAAATATGTAAATGTTGACTATGGAATGTGAAAGAAAGACTGACAATTGTGTCAAACCAACACCTACTGTTATTATATAAGTTAGTGCGAGTGAGGCAGTGCTTGTAACTTTATTTTTATATATTTTTTTTTATTTCTAAGCATCATTTAGAAATGTTAGCTTTCTGCACACTTTCCTCTATATAAACTTTAAATGTGCCTAATTTTATACTTCTCCGTTCGCATAATTCTCGTAAAACTGTACTCAAAATTCACGTATTAATTCATATGATAATAGATGTTCTAAAGGAATAAACTAGTCTTTGTAGGTAGGTGTTTATTTTTATAGGTATTCTGTTTCTTTTTTTTGCATAAAATCGAATTTTTGTAAATTCAATTTTTATGTACATTATTCTTTTTTTAGCCTTCGTCCAAATTATTCTTGAATCATGGCCTTGTGCCTATTGAGGCGTTTACATTAATGGTCGTTTTTTATTAATCTTTTTACTGTGTTTTTTATTACGTACCGAGGTAACATTAAACAAAATATTTGATTGTCACGTATGATGGATGCAATAATACAAATTTAAAATTTGTATGAATATTTCAAATAGGTACACCCTATTACATGACGTCATACGTCAACATAATAATATTACATTATTTAAATATTGTTATCATTAATTTGGTAGGCTAAAGAATTAAACTTACTTTTAGATTAAAAATTCCAAACACGGATGAAAATATTCGCACCTCTAGTTGTCGCGACATTATTTGTAAATTCCACCACCTTTAACAGAATCCATATCTTTACATAATATATTATAAATGTGAATTTGAGTTTCTTTGTTTGGTTGTTACGCTGTCACGTAAAAATTACTTAATCGATCATCATGAAATTCGGCACAGAGTAGTCCACGGGGAAGGACATAGGCTACTTTTTATCGCAGTAAAATATACGGTTCCCTTGGGATACTGTATTTAGGATCGCGGAGCCACGAGCAGTTAAGTAAGTTAGTTTCATAATAAACATGTTTTGACTTTCTTTACTTCTGTAATGAAACATTTAATTTTATGTAGCAATTAATCGGAGTCAGAAGCCATAGTGAGATCGTCTTGGAACTAATCCGTCGGGGCTTAACGCTATCTGTTACACGTCACTTGATATACCGACAAATTCCTGACTATTTTTAGTTACATACATATAAACCTATTTTTATAGTTAGTATAATAAGTAATAAGTACTGTCCGGATAATAACAGTTTTATCCAATTGTTAATTCCAAGTTATGTTTGCTTTCTTCAGGGATTTGTTTATTTAAATCTCTGCGATTGGAATGTGAAAATTATGCATAAGTATCATATATATATATATATATATATATATATATCTATATACCCACTTACCTACACAAAATGTATGAAAATCAAAACGATTAATTTTCCCAATTTAATAAATGATTCCTATGTTTATAATTTTGTATATACCTAATGTGTATCCTTGACCCCTAGATGCATCATAAAATTTCATAATAATTTCAGTAGGCAAATTCGCAAGTATTTTTGTTACAACGTTTTAGTAAGAACTTATCTTCAATTTCTTATTAGCATAAGTCGCTTTAATATTCTGGCACTAGAGACATGTCAGCTTACTGCTTAGAGTCAGACAATAGAAAAGTTAAATAAAAACCTTGCGCTACATTGCGCCATTCCTCGACGGAAACTAGGTCGCGATTTAACTCAAATCGTAAAACCTCCATTGTGACTAAAACACTACTTGATTACATTAGCTTAATTATATTCTGTGATATTCGATCGCAATTGAACACTATCCAGAGCTGCTTACACTTGAAAACAAGGTATATATCTGTAAAATCAAGGCTTTGTTGACATCCCGAAAAATTCAATACATTATTACCTATTACCTATAATATATATTTCGAATTAGAGAAAAAACGAATATCCTTTAGGAAAAAAACTAAATATCAGCAAACACGCCACAAATGACAGTATTGCTTTGCTCCAATTCGGTTTTTGTTAGAGCAATAAAAATTTGATGCTAGAGCGGGTAGAGCCAAACCTTGACTTTTTTGCGAGTAGGATTAAATACCATCATTAACGGTACTGAGATCTGTAATTAATCTTATACTTTAAACGAGACAATCTTGTTTATATATAATCGGTTTCTCGAAAACGGCTGCAAGTATTACCATGAAATCTAGTAGGTATGCAGGGAGTTTTGGGGGTAAAAAAAACGATCTAGCTAGGTCTTATCACTGGGAAACTGCGCAACTTTAATCTATATATTACGTTTTTTCTTACGTCGTGCAACAGTCTATCGATAATTTCGATTATAGTCAGTCCGATTGGCAGTTTGGTATGCGTATGTATAATTTTTGCTTCTTTCGAAAATTCGGAATATGGTGGGTCCTAATCCCGAACAGATAAATATTTTTGTGATTCTTTTTATTATTTTTAATTTATCATAGTTCCGAGAACCTATTTTCATAAATGAAAATGACGTCAGTATACAATTTTGACATTGATTTTGCCAAGATTTTATCATATAGTGACGTTAATAGGTTATTGCCATTCTGTCGTCTGCAATGTGTCCAAGTATCGAACCGGACGGCAGTAAAATCGCAAGGAAAAGTTGGCAGCGCACCAAGCGCAAGGCAATGAAAGTTCAATCAGAAAGGAAACTTATTTCTTTACGCAGTCGTTAAGTCTTGACATTTTATTTTAGCTCATACGAGGGCTGCACTAAAAGTATCGGGAATGGAATATTTCCACTGTTCCTGTCATATTAAAATCTTTTTAATTTAAAACTCCTTGGTTTTAAAAATCGAATACCGTTTACTTAAACCGTTACCGTTTATTTTAAAAAAGATTCTCGGTCTTGTCACAAGGTCTTGTCAAACTTGTTTAGTCGTTGAGAAAATGGAATTGACTCGAGAAAATTCTAGAGCGATGATTTATTATGACTTTCGAAGTGGTTTAACACAAAAACAGTGTGTTGACCGGATGATTTCTGTATTTGGTGATGAAGCCCCATCCAAAACCACAATTTATCGCTGGTTTGCTGAATTTCAACGTGGACGTGTCAAGCTCAGTGATGATCCCCGTCAAGGTCGTCCAAAAACTGCAGTCACCCAAGAAAACGTTGATGCTGTGCGTAAGCTGATTGAGGAAGATCGACATGTGACATACCGCGAAATTCAGGCAACTTTAGACATTGGCATGAGTCAAATACAAATAATCTTGCATGAACAATTAGGTATGAAAAAGTTGTTTTCCCGATGGATATCGCATTTGCTCTGTGAAGAGCAAAAAGCGGCTCGCGTTACTTGGTTCGTCAGAACTCTCGAAATATTCCACGCAGGATCCTCAAATGCTGTATACAACATCGTATCAGGTGACGAATCCTGGATATACGCGTACGAACCCGAAACAAAAAACCAGTCACGAGTTTGGGTGTTCGAAAATGAATGAAAATGAGAAAATGAGAAAAAGCCAACAAAAATTGTTCGTTCACGGAGTGTTGCAAAAAAAATGGTGGCCACGTTTGTCTCCAAAACCGGCCATGTTGCGACTATTACTCTTGAGGGGCAAAGAACGGTTAATGCAGAATGGTATGCTAACATTTGTTTGCCACAGGTCGTTTCTGAACTCCGTAAAGAGAACTGCAACCGCCGCATCATCCTCCATCACGACAATGCGAGTTCTCATACCGCGCACAGAACAAAAGAGTTTTTAGAGCAAGAAATCATAGAATTATTAGACCATCCGCCGTACAGCCCCGACCTAAGCCCTAATGATTTCTATACTTTCCCTAAAATAAAGAATAAATTGCGTGGTCAGAGATTTTCATCACCTGAAGAAGCTGTGGACGCCTACAAAACGGCCATTTTGGAGACCCCAACTTCCGAATGGAATGGTTGCTTCAATGATTGGTTCCATCGTATGGAAAAAGGTGTCAAATTTCGCGGAGAATACTTCGAAAAGCAATAAATACATTTTAAATAGTAATGTTGTGTCACTTCCTTGATTCCCGAAATTTTCAGTGCTATTATAAGTATGAGACTTTAGTTTAGGAAAATTATAAACTAAATTTAAGTACCTACAAGGGACGACGCTTTTGCTAACTTAGCTTATCAACTTGTCAAAAAGATTTCGCTACACCAATTTTATACAGTAGAGGAATAAATTAACGGACATTATTCGATTTCGGTGGGGTCATTAAAAGCATTACAGGCTTTACGATATAAACCCTACTGCTCTTGAAATAAGGTGCATATTCGGTTAATGAAAATCTGAAGACAGTATCGACGCAGACATTGAGGGGATCCAGCTTTTCACCCTAACTCATTTCGATTCTCGGAAAATCACCCCGAAAATTGCCTTTTTCAAATATATTGCGAAAACTTAATACAGTGATCAAAACAAGCAACAAAGAACTTTACAATGTAAATTTTATCACGTACCGAAAACGAAAGTGTGTTGCGTGAAAAAATAAAGTACAAAGTAATGAAAGAACTTAGCTAGACGAGAACTAACAGTAGTTGGTTATGGTGTGTCTAACATCTCCTTGGTAATAAACTGTTACAAATTTCTGACCCATATTCACTCGCACAAATTCAAGAAAGCAAGAGAAAATATGTTACACATCATAAATATTTATCCGAACAAGTGATCTGCATAATCCTCGCGAAGACATACTTAGCGCCAATTTCACCAACGCCTGTTAAAGTTAACCGTTGATTAAATGTCATGTTATCTCTATTGTTTAACGTATTAATAAAAGAGAAGACATGATATTTTGACAAACGAATAACAGTAACAGGCGTTGGTGATTGGGACTTAATCTAATCTTCGGATCTGTGTTAGAGAAGTGTCACAGTCATTTGACAGTCTTGTTCAAATACAAAGTATCGATTCAGAGAGAATAAAACAATTCTTCTCTACGTCCATAACTTCACAGCGACAGGGCTTGACACATGACAGGTATGGTATACACAGACAAAACACTGGCCTACTGAAGAGTATTCATGGCGGCGTTGGCAAAGTATAGAAAGTCACAATCGAAATCAAGCAAATTTTACTCGCTACACATAATGTTTTAATATACTTTAAGCGTAAAACGTTACTAAAGTACGTACTTAATTGTTATAAAATACTAAAGTTGCAAGATTTGTTTTGAATAGATTCCCAAAACCGAAGGCATTTGAATCATCTGAATAGGATCTGACCACGGTCAATTACTTTGAAAATTCTCCTCGTCTATATTGTATGAGAAAACCGTGTAATAAAGATTCAAGATTGATGGTGTGAGGGTGAAAATCCCCTCCGACCTCTCCATCTCGCTTGCACAGTAGTTTTTCCGAGAATATACATGATGATTCATGGAATGGAACAGGTAATAGCACGCACGATAGCCAAATAATTCAAAGGTTTTACTTTACTACTGTGGTTTTACGAAAATTTTGTTGTTTTTTGCTTGTGGCACTTACATTAAGTGCCACAAGCTTCTTATACGTTTTTTTTTAAATAACAACAAATACCAAACCATAAACACAGAAGTTATACAATTATTGTTATTTAGGTACGCAAAGGAATTGGGTGGAATTAACAAATCGCTGCTAATCATTTGGAAAATAAAAGATTCACTAAATTGAAAAAGTGTTAATTAATTAAACAACAGATAAACCAATTTGCTTATATGTAGTTTTGAAATTAGTTTTTCTATAGAAATCGACGGACGGTGTAAAAAAATCACAACTGTCGAAAACCAATAAAACGGTCGCACTGTACAAATATTGTAATTTGTAACTCTTCGGCTACGTTCCCACGAGCGTTTTTTAGGGGTCGAGCCAGAAAAACAGCCCTGTAAATAGACCTCTGCGCTAATACAATAGAGATGAAAATCGCGTAGAGTTCTCAAATCTGAGATTTGACACTTGACACTTTGTATTTCAGCCCTATTGTATAAGCGAAGAGTTCTATTTACACTGCAGTTTTTTCTGTCGCGACCACAAAAAAGCTCTCGTGGGTACGGGGGCTCAGTGCTTAGTTTCAACTGCCAACATATTTTACTATACATTCTATAAATACTCCACGCTACTGTATGGTAAGCGGGTTAGTCATCACAATATAAAAAATAAGTAGCAGCACGCGTGTCATGAACACTTGACATTAAGAGGATTAAAATCTAATCATAAATTTAAATTTAATCGTGCTATAAATAATAAATATATCAATATAACTTTTAATAATAATATCAAGAGTGAAAAAGTAAAAATACTCAAACAGGATAGAGCTCATTGCAAGCCTGAGAAACACTTTCATTTTGATAATACAGAGTAATTTGCGAGAAAATATGTTTCTATCACATATTAACCACATTTTATTGGACAATATGGCCAATTAAGACACTATTTACAAGTAGAAATAGCTCTGCGTAGTTTAATTGGTTTATATTTAGTCATTATAACGCTTTTATTAGTTTCACCTGTATGTTTGCTTGCTTGCTTGTTTGTTTGTTTGTAACCGACTCCTTTGGGCTCGATTTTGTCCTACTTCGAACGATCAGAATTAATTTAAACTTTGCACACCTGTCAAAGACCAATGACAACGCAATAATTCGATTAAAATATCCGATTATCCTGATTAAATTCGCCAGAATTCATCAATTTCTTTCCGCATCCTTTGCATGAGAGTAAGAGAGATAGAACTAGTGCGCGAACTACGCATGCGTGCAGTTCCAGGCTTACTCTTTGGCAAATCGTACTAAAAAGCAAACAATAAATTATAGTTTTAAAAAACTAAAAAAACACGCTTTTATAGAAAATCCAACTAAAAAGTAAAAAATAAAATTTAATAAATTTGGATTAGGAATAATGTAAATGAAAAATAAATGTTTATTATTGTAAAAAAGCGTGGGGTGCATAGTGTCAATAGATATAAAAATTTTATTGGCAGATATGAGAAGGATCTCCACTTTGATAATATCTTAAAAACCACTTTAATCGAAATCTGACCGTTTGAAGTGGATCAAAATCAAATCCACTGGAGTCGGTTACATACAAACAAACGTACAGGTGAAGACACTGCACCCCACGCTTTTTTACAATAATAAACATTTATTTTTCATTTACACTATACTTAATCCAAATTTATTAAATTTTATTTTTTATTTTTTAGTTAGTTTTTCTATAAAAGCGTGTTTTTTTTAGTTTTTTTTAAACTATAATTTATAAATAGCTTGACTATTGTTACAATATGAGTTGTCCTAAATCGAGTGTAACGATAATATCTAACTTTTTTTAATACTTTCATCAAAAGTAGCAATTACCTACAGATTATACAGACGAGATTTTGACGGTGAGATGTGCTGATCGCGTAACTAATACAATAGAGACAGGTTATATTATGCTCAACAACTTAAAATCAACTTCGTAGGTTTATGAACATCTACAAAACTTATTTTTTCAATTTAAGAGGCAAATAAAAAAACTAATAAACTTCAAGCTTAAAATTATATGAATTATTATATGTCTAAGGAGGGTTCCGTAACTATAAACGCGTTACGTAACGTTTTTCTCAAATTACTTCAAAAGTTACTGTCGGATTTCGTTCAAAATAATTTTTCAAAAGAGTTTTTAGCATGATCTATCAGCATGGAAAATTGCAAGTTTCTGAGTCTTATAGTTTAGAAATCTCCCTACCAACTTATAAACCATTTTGGAGGCCGATTACTCGTAAATGGTTGACTGTGTAAAAATATCATGTATGAAACCTTGCCTTTATTTTAAAATACCCATTCAACGATACCCCACACGATGGGGTAGGATGAAAACATATTTTTCATCCCCACTTCACATGTATGGGGATGATATGTCGTCACCCCTAAAATATAAAATTATTATTATTTTATGATGCCAAAACGCAGATCTATTACAATCTATAATTACGCTAAATTTCATTAATTTATATTCATAATTACAGAAGCTAGAAGCGCGGCCAGACAGACAGACAGACAGACAGACGGACGGACAGAGCGAAACTATAAGGGTTTCTTAATATGTATTAAGAGATAATACATAAAACCCTTATAGTTTAACGGGACCCTAAAAATGGTAATTATTGGAAGACAGATGTAAGGAATACTTTTCAGCTGGTCCCTAAAACACCTTGTCGAGCCGAGTGGTTTGGCTCCGCAGCCATATATGGGACCAGTAGCATTTCATGTTAGCCTTATCTTGACCCTTGCCTTTTGCTTTTGTTAAAATACACAGTTTTATGCGTTAGTATCCACGTAAGGTTATGTAATTCTATTACTGGTTAGCTATGCAATTGCCATGTTTAAATATAAAGAGAAAACTTAAAAGTCTTCTATTTCGATTAGCAATGTAAAAGTGGTACGTAATAGTTTAAAGAATTCTTATGTATCAACTTCATGTTTTATTTTTTCCATCTGATGATGATGATGATATGATGCATCTTAAAGAAACCTAGTACGAGGGCTGATTGATAAGTTTCCGAAACGACAAAGAAAAACTTCAAAAATCTATTTAAAATAAATTTATTTTTCAACGTAGTTTCCTTCTACCTCGATGCATTTAGTCCAGCGCTTCTCCAATGCCGTTACACCAGTTTGATAAAATGTTTTCTCCAACCCCTCAAAATACTCGTCCACGGCAACAATGACTTCTTCATTTGATGAAAATCTCTGGCCACCTAACCATTTCTTCAGGTTTGGGAATAAGTGGAAGTCGCACGGGGCCAGATCCGGGGAATATGGTGGATGCGGTAGCAATTCGAACCGCAATTCATGGAGTTTGGCGACTTCAACCATTGACGTGTGTGCAGGTGCGTTGTCATGGTGGAACAAAATTTTTTTCTTGGCCAAATGTGGTCGTTTCTTCTGGATTTCTTCACTAAATCTTTGCAGCAAGCTTGCGTAGTACTCTCCATTTATTGTTTTTCCTTTTTGCAGATATCCACTAAAATAATCCCTCGAGCATCCCAAAAAACAGTCGCCATCACTTTGCCGGCCGACAAAACCGTTTTTGCTTTCTTCGGCGCAGGTTTTCCGCTCTCAGTCCACTGCTTAGATTGTTCTTTTGTCTCGGGAGTATAATGATGTATCCAGGTTTCATCGACTGTTACATAACGCCGCAAAAACTCATTAGGATCTCGGTTAAACAGCGCCAAACACTCCGATGAATCGTCCACTCGACGTTGCTTTTGGTCTACAGTGAGCAAACGCGGCACCCATCGCGCGCAAAGCTTTTTCATTCCCAAATGTTGGTGCAAAATATTAAAAACGCGTTCAGATGAAATGCTCACCATCTCTGCTATCTCTCGCAACCTTAAGCGCCGATCATTCAATACAATTTTGTGAATTTTTTTGATCATGTCCGGATTCGTGACTTCATTTGGACGGCCAGACCTGTGGGCGTCTTCGCAGCTCTGTCTTCCACGTTTAAAATCAGTTACCCAGGTGTGAATTGTACTCAATGCAGGAACAGAATTACCCAAAACACTGTCTAGCTTGGTTTTAATCTGGGTTGCTGTTTTCTCTTTTAAAACGTAAAACTTTATCACCGCAGGAATTTCGTTTCTTTCCATTGTTACGAAAATTTACGACAGAGAAAGTTCTACGTCCTCTCAAACAAATTACATCAGTTCGATTAAATTCAATTTGGCGTTCTATTTTCAAAAAGATGCCAGAATATAATGTAATATTGCTTTTTTGCGTATCATTTTTTTAAGTTCGTCGTTTCGGCCAGTTATCAATCAGCCCAGGTATAGCAGTAATCGTTGCTATGATAACGAGGGATGTATGGATTTGAAAATTTCGGATCTGAATACGGATACGAATATGAAAATAATATTTTACCGGCTACAGATATTATATTATTATTTTAAATTATCCACTAATTTCTGATAATATCAGATAAAGATTATCGATTTCTAAATAATTTCAAAAATATATAAAATAAAAAAAACAAACTGCATCTAGATACTTTTACACTATATAACTTTTATATCGGATTCTGTTACTGTCACGGATAGTTCTTATTCGGGATATAGTGGGAGAGCCACGCTTCGGCATGAATGGGCCGGCTCGACCGAGTAAATATCACGGCCTCACAGAAAACCGCTGTGAAATAACGCTTGCCTTGTATTTGGCCAAGTGAGTGAGGTTACCGGAGGCCCAAGGGGGGTTGGGGATTTACAAGCACCACCAACTCGCAACACCAGAGGAGTTACAAGTGTAACTCCTCTGGTGTTGCGAGCGTCCATGGGTGGCGGTAATCGCTTATCACCAGGCGATCCCGGTTCATTTCATTAAAAAATAGTTTCGGTTACGGTTACGGAGTTCCTGAACATCCCTAAATTACTAACTTAAAAAGTAGGTAAACCAATAAAAGTCTTTCGGAGCTATTTAATACCAGCTAGTTCTAACCGAGTAATCTAAAATAATTTCATTCGTAATCAACAAACACACTGACTAATCTAATAAATTCATCTAGGCGAGGGCATCTATTCCAAACAGGAAACTAGACAAGATTTTCTACTGTCGTATGCTCATATTGTGTGTTTGTAAAAATATCTTGTGAAAGTGTAAATGTCAAAGCACTTTCTACAGTTGCATAAGTTCTAGACAATAGGGATTTTAATATGCATAGATTTAATTTGCATTTTGACATTTAACGTTCTTATGTTTTTAGTTTTTGATATATTTGGATAACTGTTTGCAGTAAGAACAAAAGCTATATTTCGGTTGTGAAAATATGCAATAGTAGGATTTAACTCACTGCGTTATTTTAGAAAAATATCAACCGCTCATGACACAATATCAGAAAAATCTTTGGCGCTGACCATTTTCAAAATTCAAAATCTGCTGCACACTAAAGAAGCCTTCAAATCTAGCCAATGGTAAAAGTGTACCTACTGTTACAACAAAAATGATATTTAGAATTTAACTGTGGAACATGTTGATGATGACAACAACAGGACTACAGCCAGTGCCGGATTAAGCCAGCGCGGGGCTCGTAGCAAATTCTGCCGCGGGGCCCCTGAGCGAAAGCGACCGAGAGGAGAGAGAGCGAGCATAATATTATGCTCTTTGTATGAATCTCGAGCGAGCAATTTTTTTTTTTCACTTTTACTACCTGAACTTTACACCCTGAAAGATTGTTTTCTTCAGAATCTTTCATCTAGGCGAGGACATCTGTTCCAAACAGGAAACTAGACAAGATTTTCTACTGTCATATGCTTCACTTTTACTACCTGAACTTTACACCCTGAAAGATTGTTTTCTTCAGAAAATACAATTAAATTCATAGCCTAAAACCAAACGTCGGTACAAAATAATATATGTTTTTCACGTGAAATGCGAGCGAGCGGAGCGAGCGAGCAAATTTTTTTTTCTACTTTTCCAGATTAATAAATTTGCAACCTTGAAAGACTGCGAACTTCGGAAAAATACAATGAAATCAATTGCCTAAAACAGAACGTCAGTACAAAATAATATAATATGTTGATTATGTAAAAAGCGAGCGAGCGGAACGAGCGATCGAAAGTTGTTTCATATTTTATTGGTTTAAAGAACGCCGTTAGGAACGAAATGTAATTCTATTTAGTTTTTTTTTCGCATTTTTTAAATTATTTTTCTGCCTGAACGTCTTTACTTATGCAGTAGATCATAATACGACCAAAATCCGTTATTGATTTTACCAAACCTAATTTTTACACAGGATTATGTGGAGTTTTAATTTTTTATTGTTGACGATCTATTTACAGTTAATTCTTATGTTTTCATTACAAGAAAAAACTTGTGGCGTGTATTTTGGATTTTACATACCTACTTATAAGTTTTTTTCGCCGCCTCTGCTAATATGCAACGTTAAAAAGCTAGTTAGGTACTTTTTTGTATTCAGAACTATTTTCAGCTCTATTGGGTAAGGTATAGACCTGAAAATCGAACTCACACCCGAGTTTTTTAATTGCTGTCGTATGTTCGACTTTCAGCATTATTGTATTAGCGCATAGATCTATTTCCAGTGCTGTTTTTACTATGTATGAAATTTTTTTATTATTTTTCACGGTCCCGCGGTCGATGCGGCCGGAGAGACGTTGGAGCGCGGGGCCCGTAGCTATTGTTGCCTCGGCTTATATGGCTAATCCGGTGCTGCCCACAGCGACCAAAGGTATTGAATAAGATGTAAGCGTAGTTGCGTCTGGATAACAACGGCGTGATATTTAAACTCATTTCAACGTATATTCATATAAAATATTATCGACAATTTATTGATAATCTCACATCTCATTCGACCTGAGTTTAAGTAATTACGGAAAATATTTTTTTATGAAAATTCTACAATCTATAGTAGTCTGTAATCCGATTCACAAGTGCCATTTCGTCCAAAACCTAACCTGGACCACCGAAAATTATGATTTTGATCTCATTCGATTCGGAATGGCATCTAAAACAAAATTACAAAAGGGGCTGAAAAAAATATGCAATAATTCTTCACCACCACGACCAGCCGAACCACGCGTTTTTACCCTTATTTTCGTGGGACTTTTTTTGAGAAATTTTCTGCTTTTTAAGAATCTTTTTTCAAATTTCGATTATCTCAAATATGTTTTGAAATATTTCCAAAAAAACCAAACTATTGTTTACTTACTGTGTCACTAATCAGACTATAGTATTTTGGTTTGTGGTCGCGACTTTTGTGAACAGCCGGTCAAAAATGTATTTTAAGTAGGTAATTCACGCAAAGGTTTCTTAAGACTTGAATCCAAAGTCAACATCGCAACTCGCAAGGGTCGATTGCTAAAGATTAAGCGTTATCCCTACGGGGTGGAAGGGTCGCTAGTCACGACTGTGGATAGTATGACTCATTTTCACTCAAGTTAATAAAATGTTACCGTGACATACAGTTCAGCTATAAAAACACCACACCATTAATGAATTGATTTATGATACCAATCAAACGCTAAGATTATTTATAAATTATATTATTACATCTACTAGTTACACAAAAGAAGTTGGAAAATATACAGTTACTAAATAGAACACAATAATATTACTTTATGTAATTTAGAAATAATAAAAATTTAAGAGTCATCAAACATTATATTACTATACTCAAAGACCCCGCTGCATGGGACGTCAATGTCACCCGATATGTAACTAATTTAAAGATGTAAATATATTATTGTTCAACAAACTCGAGCATTCCCTGGTAAATAGAATATCGAGAACACAATAATAATGCGCTTGTTGAATGTGTTAGAACATTTAAACTTAGTATAATACTTTTGGGTATCTACTAGTGTTCATTACGTTGCGGTCAGTAATAATAATAATGATATTAGTTTGCAAATAATATTATATTTATATAGTTTCTACATAAATGGAAGGATTGAAGGTTTTTTTAATTTAAATAAAGACATTCGTACGAGTTTATTCGTAAATAGTCACACTTGGTTAATTTTCCAAATTTTAGTCGTATTATTATGCAAAATGGTAATAATTATAGCGTAATAATTATTACCATCTTGCGTAATAATACGACTAAAATTTGGAATACTATTTGAATTATATTATATTACTACTATAGCGTAATTATTACCATCTTGCATAATAATACGACTAAAATTTGGAAACTTTTATTTTTTAAAGTTTTATTTCAGTATGTAGTGACGTTTTAGAGTTACTTAATTATTAAAAACAAGCGTAAATAATGAAATAAAAAGAGTAAACATTGAATTATGAAGTTCTACTGCAATCAACGCATATAAGTAGCCAAGGGAAAAGAAAGAAAAAAGTAATTGAAAATATTTTAATACTTAAATATATATCATACTTAATTATACGTGAAGCAAAAACTTTGTACTCCTTTTTACGAAAAGTATAAAATTTGACACAGTTAAAGTTTACACGGAGGAGGAGTGAACTTCACTAATATTTTTTTTATAGTAGTGCTTAAATATATATCAAATTAATAAAAATAACGTTGCACATACCTTAGATTAATAACTCACACTACCACGCCATTGATACACTTTTGTCAATCTGTGTTAGTGTAACACATTCAATGGACAACATTTAACTTTACAAAGGGTTCTTTAGCCTCATAGATACGAATCTAAGAGGCAAAAGAACCCTCAATAAAGTTCAAAGTTAAAAAATATGTTTATTCACAATTATGATCGCCGAATTTCTACCAGTAGTTCTACTATTATTTCATTAAGCTCTATTTAATACCTACTAACTCTGACCTCAGGATTCAAATGTCACATCGTACAATCTACAAACTTTTGTTACGTATATTGTTTTATCCTATTGTGTTGTTCAACAATACAACTCCATAAGTTCGAACGGACTACCTAGTTTGCAACAATAGTAGCGGAACAACGGAACAACTGCCCGAACGTACTATCAATGTATCTCAGAAGTAGATGTCTATTCATTTCATATAAAACACAATAATTTTATGCTAAAGTGCGGTCGCGGAGCACGTAGAATTTCGTACATTAATTAATTGCTACTTTTCTCTTTCACTCGTGCATGAATATGTTGCTATCGCGCTCCTATCGCTGTGTAAACGCGTAATTATTCGTGTGCGAGAGAGAAAAGTAGCGATGAGTGAATGTACGCAATTCTACGTTCTCCGCGACCGCATTTTAGTATATTTATAAAACTCCAATATTGTTCTATTGACATACATTGGTAATAATGTAACTTAGTGATTCGCAAGTCTTATCGACTCATGTGTAATGCTAATAGTTGTTAGAATACTAATATTGTTATACTAGCATTTACTGCCCGCGGCTTCGCCCGCGTGAAATTAGCTTTTAAACTTTCATCCCCATCATTTCATCATATTTTACCCCTAGGGGGGTAAAATAGGGGCTGAATTTTAGAAAACGCTGAAATACGTAACTCATTATTTTTGAGGAATGAAAAGTTTCATACCTTTTATTTTACTCCTTTGGATCTTGAAAAATCCTTCCGCAGTGGTTATATATATTATTTAATACTTTATTTAAGTAACGTACCTTCATATTTAATAAGCAAAATACCTAATGCTCAGATTATGAAACAGAAGGTTTTGTTTTATAATCTGAGACCTTTATAATTTATAATAGACACTTATTATATTTGAATACAAAAAGCGCTAAATAATAATATCGGTTTATTTATGCCTTACAAATAAATGTAAGGAAAAATATATGTTACATAATATTATATTAATAAACCTTTATTTACTGTAATATACTATACTAGATATTGGATAGGTACTATATAGCCGTTCATATTACAACAAATTACTTGAAGGAAGTAATTATACAAAGTTGATTGTTATTTTATGAAAATAACTTTTCTTTTACACAAGTCTCATGGAATAATAAAGCAATATAATAAGATATTCTAAGATCTAAGTTAGTATCTACAATGAAAGTAAAAATATGGTACTGTACCTACAATTACAAAAGTGTATTGTGTTTCAGACTATATGAGCCAATACTTTTGTATCAAATTCGATAGATGTGCGCAAACAAACGTATACAAAAGAACACTGGATATTTTTGTATGGAGACCGTCTCCAATACTGTAAACATATTATATCAAATGAAAGGGCTTGATTAGTTTTGACTCTTTTTTTCACTTCAGTTCAAAAAATGATAACTGCATTCTAATAAACGTAACCTTCGTGAAACATTACATTTTCATCTTTTATGAATTTCACTGCATGCGTGCCAGTAAAGAGAAATATCACCTGCAGTAAACTGTAATACATTTTCAGGATACTTTTTGACTAGGAGGATGTATCAACACTAGCAGTCGGTTGCAAGGGGTTAAGTATATAAAAATTAAATTGATTCAGGTCAAGCCCAGGAAGTTTATAATTTATAATATAAACTCCATTGTGTGCTCGGTGTATGCTGGTGATTCATACAGTCTGGACAGCCCTGTCACAAACCAATTGAATAAACAATTTGCATTTACTTCATTTTCCACTTACAATACAGCAATATTACCATTAGACTAACAAGAATTGTTATATATTTATCAGTGGTCACTGATCACACTTCGTCATATTAGTCTGACAATGTATGTGTTAAACTCATTTCTCTCGCCTATTTCCCAATAGAGGTATATATTATGTAGGACCACTGAGCCCTATAAGGGATAGGCATAGGCCTCAGCCTAAATAGAATAAAATAATCGGCAGGGATATGACGGGGTTTTTCTTGCATTACGCCCCCTCGATCAGGTTTTTTTACCCGACTACGTTGGCATTCTATGTATGTATGTTTGTTCCATCGTAGCGTCTACTGATCCAATTTTAATTAATGAGGTGTCAATAGGTATAAGCTATTTAGTTTTCGTAGTTTGGTTATAGTGTTTAAATTTTTTTTTTTACTAGATACCAATATATTTTAATCGTCACTTTCAGTAGGTCAATGTGGTTCAACCTTCAAATTTTTCTTCGTTTTTATAACATTCAGTCATCTCTTTTAGGAGATCAATATTGCAAAATTGTCCTGAATATTTCTAACAAAGGAAAACCATTCATTTGGTTTCAAGTGGTTTAATGGTAGGTACAGCGTTTTAATATCATTGACGATCAAATTATGGTAATTTGAAGCTTTTTAGTAACGTTAGTTTATAGATGAACATAATAAGCTGGAAGGGTATCTAATAGTAAGTAACTCTTTAAGTAGCTATAGCATGAGAACAGATCAACAATACTCATTGCATATCGATTTAGTTTAAACAAGCGAGGCCACAACTTGGAACAGGAAAAGATAATTGTGGCAGTATTTGCGTGAAGCCATACGCAACGCGATCAATTAAATTGTATTAGGCAAGCAAGATTAAATAAATTTTTGCGAAAGGCTTTACGACTTATCTAGTTTTCAACTACAACGGAGCAACATGTCCTAGAAAATATTAAAAAATTGATCATGAAACGAGAGAAATAAGAGATTTTTGGTACGTAGGTACATCACCATCACCAAAAATGTCTTATTTCTCTCGTTCCATGATCCATTTTTTATTTAAAACAGGAAAAGATAATTGTGGCAATATTTGCGTCAAGCCATATGCAACGCGATCAATTAAATTGTATTAGGCAGGCAAGACTAAATACATTTTTTGCGAAAGGTTTTAGGACATATCTACGAGGGCTGCACTAAAAGTATCGGGAATGGAATATTTCCACTATTCCTGTCAAATTAAAATCTTTTTAATTTAAAACTCCTTGGTTTTAAAAATCAAATACCGTTTATTTATTTTAAAAAAGATTATCGGTCTTGTCACAAGGTCTTGTCAAACTTGTTTAGTCGTTGAGAAAATGGAATTGACTCAGGAACTGACTTGAAAACAGTGTGTTGACCGGATGATTTCTGCATTTGGTGATGAAGCCCCATCCAAAACCACAATTTATCGCTGGTTTGCTGAATTTCAACGTGGACGTGTCAAGCTCAGTCATGATCCCCGTCAAGGTCGTCCAAAAACTGCAGTCACCCAAAAAAACGTTTATGCTGTGCGTAAGCTGATTGAGGAAGATCGACATGTGACATACCGCGAAATTCAGGCAACTTTAGACATTGGCATGAGTCAAATACAAATAATCTTGCATGAACAATTAGGTGTAAAAAAGTTGTTTTCCCGGTGGATACCGCAATTGCTCTGTGAAGAGCAAAAAGCGGCTCGCGTTACTTGGTGCGTCAGAACTCTCGAAAGATTCCACGCAGGATCCTCAAATGCTGTATACAACATTCTATCAGGTGACGAATCCTGGATATATACGCGTACGAACCCGAAACAAAAAACCAGTCACGAGTTTGGGTGTTCGAAAATGAGTTAAAGCCAACAAAAATAGTTCGTTCACGGAGTGTCGCAAAAAAAATGGTGGCCACGTTTGTCTCCAAAACCGGCCATGTTGCGACTATTCCTCTTGAGGGACAAAGAACGGTTAATGCAGAATGGTATGCTAACATTTGTTTGCCACAGGTCGTTTCTGAACTCCGTAAAGAGAACTGCAACCGCCGCATCATCCTCCATCACGACAATGCGAGTTCTCACACCGCGCACAGAACAAAAGAGTTTTTAGAGCAAGAAATCATAGAATTATTAGACCATCCGCCGTACAGCCCCGACCTAAGCCCTAGTGATTTCTATACTTTCCCTAAAATAAAGAATAAATTGCGTGGTCAGAGATTTTCATCACCTGAAGAAGCTGTGGACGCCTACAAAACGGCCATTTTGGAGACCCCAACTTCCTAATGGAATGGTTGCTTCAATGATTGGTTCCATCGTATGGAAAAATGTGTCAAATTTCGCGGAGAATACTTCGAAAAGCAATAAATACATTTTTAAATAGTAATGTTGTGTCACTTTCTTGATTCCCGAAATTTTCAGTGCCGCCCTCGTAGTAGCCAGAAAATATTAAAAAATGGAACATGGAACGAGAGATTTAAGAGACTTTGAGTAACATCTTGTCTATTGAGTTCCTTGTATATAGTATTGATCGTAATAATCCCTAAATTCCTGTCAAATGACAGATTAAAGTCGATTACAATTTGAAACTACAACAAAGAATATATATTACTAAACTACAATAAGTATATGCTCCGTTCCGATTCAATGTAATGTAAATGTAAACAAAGCTTTAAGGGTGGTTATAATGCTACTAATTTAAATGTCACTTAGGTATTCATCGCGCAATATAGAAATACAATGACACATTGATATTTTGTTAGAATTTAATTATTTTTGTTTACATTAAATCGGAAAGGTGACTTGTATAATATTATAGTTAGTCATATTATGTAGCTCAATTTTCTTGTACCCTAAATATTTTATTACGGTTAGATAGTGTAACCGTAGGTTTGTATATATTTTGACTTTGTAGTGTAACTACAGATTAAAGAAAGAGGAACAGATAAACAGCAACATAGTGTCCACGATTGTGTGAAAAAATTGTGGGCCCTTGAAGGGGACGTCATAATTTTCAAATTTGAATCGATTTGGTTCGATCTATGAAAGCTGTTTATCTGTACGTTAGTTAAAAGTTTATATATTTTCTACTCTGTGGTATAACTATCTCTCGGATAAATCTGTCTGATGAAGTTTTCAATATATTCTCGGCCATTATTCTATTGCATGAGGATGATAAAACCGCGACCTCGCCTGCCTCAATTAGACTCAATAAGCGAACCGACAAGTTATCGCAATTTAAAACACTGTGCTCTGTTCAGTTGAATTGTTTGGGAGCTGACGAAACTTCAACCGACAACAGTGGGAGGATCTAGGTGGCATTTTTGGGCTCCTTATTGAAAAATTTGCATATCTTTGAGTAAGGATTTATACAGAGCTAGAGGTCGCGAACACCTACTGTTATTTTACAGACGCATGTTAGTGTGAGTTATAATAATAATATCTATGAACGCTTTCACACCACGTTCTTCCTGGTCCCGTGGTAAGTTCTCGAAGAACTTGTGGAACATGCACTATGTTATAAATTAATTTTTATTAATTTTACGTATTTCTAAAGATTATTTGAAAAACACTAGATTTCTGCAAACCTTTCTCCACATAAACTTTATTTGTGCCAAATTTCATATTCTTCCATTTGTATAATTTTCGTAAAAAGGTGTTTTCCTTCACGTACCTATTAATATACTATACTTATCATCATAACCAAAAAACTTTCAAAACGGTTTATTTACCATCGTACATAAACCGTTACAAAAGTTTTTTTTGGAATTGATCTATTAATTTGCTGAAACCTTGGCGTTTGTCATTCTGAAATAGATCAAAAATGGCTAATGCCACAAGGCAATAAACGGTATGAGAGGACATTGTATGCCTATGATTTATATTCCGTGGATTGCACAGTCCATTCAGAGTTATTCTACCTCTGATAGGACATTTATGCCGACGACATAAGTGAATCACTTTCACAGAAACTCAGAGATATTATAAACGAATTTTCTAGGTACAGTCAAAGACACTCATCAAGGTTTGAACCTTATTCCCATAGTAATAAAACTTAAATAGTAGGTAGTAACATAACATAGCTTTTCTAAAGGGATAGGATGCCTGGATCGGCGGGTAATATTAAAGTCTATCATCGTATACAGTTCAAAACCTTGTATTAAAACATTGCATGAGTATTCAACCCACGAACATTGTACCTGATCAAGGAGAAAGTGTCGTAATCGTTATATTGATTACAATCTACTGACTATTACGTGTATTCTACTGGGAAATTACAAGTCAAATTAGTAGAAGGTAGTTAATTACTGAAACATTTTGGCCTAAGTACGCTTTTCCCGAGAATGAGTTCCTAACCTAAATCCAAAATGAGACAAATATTTAAAAGCAGACTCATTTTACTTTCTGGTTCATGAACTGTGCAAAATTCAAGAGACGTTCGTTTTCCTGATGCGAGATTAGAATTAATTTGATGAGCAAACAAAACAAGCTAACAGTATCATTTTATGAAATTCAGCATTACAGTAAAATTAGTTAAACGTAAACGTTAATGTACAGAATGAAGTAATTAATAAAATATCAAAAAGTTATAACTTCGGTATTGTAAAACAAATTATGATGCATATGCAAGGCAAACTTCCTACCTACTCGAAGAGTCGAAATTTATTTTGGTTTGTCTGCTTTTCATATAATACGAAATTATTCATTTTGACAGTGTTGGTTACAGATCCGATACTCCTATTAAAATGTATTGTAATTCAGGTACACAATTAATTTACAATTAAGATCTATAAGCTGGTAATGTTTTACAAAATTATCAAAAACTTAACAAAACAAAAGTAGTCCATGAAATACTTATTGTAGATATTTACCATTCGGGCGATAATCTGTATATGTCTTGATCCGCATTTTCTTTTCCCAATGTATCCTTTAATTGTTCGAACTAGACGCACTATCTTCCTTCATCACATTCCACTTCACAGCCAAGGTGGGACCTTACATTTTGCGTCTTTATTGATTTTGAGTCGGTAAGGATACAAGTTACTTCGAAAAATAACTTAACAACCACTTTTCACATTGTTTTGCACTCAACAAACACAAGCAAAGAAACTGGAATAGATGTTTTCAATTAATAAAATATGATAATAGTTATGAAGGTAAAACTGCGTATTCGCCGAGCGATTTGACAGCTGCATGCCGCTCACAACAGAATAGCAGCCGTATCCCCGATCCCGAGAATCCCTCGTATCCCTCGTCTAATCACATAATATTCGGGTTCGGCCCCCCGCTTGAATGAACGTTGCGCCAGAGCGGGACAGAGCGAGATGAAGTGAGGCGCAACAGGGAACAACAGGAACGGCCAATGGGCGCGAAAATAATAGGTCGGGATAAAATGTAGCGCGATCGACGCATAAAACACATTAATACTTGCACAACAAAGGAAAAACATTGGAAATCATCACAAAAAATAATGTACACATTCATAATAAGTTTTTAATGATCGTTAAAAGCAGATTTCTAAATAAAGGAAAATGATAAAAATATTGAAATGTCAAAAAAGAAACGTGTGAAACTGAAGTTAAACTTTTGGTTGCAGCTGACGAATACACAGTTTTAAAAGATTATTTTGATATTTTTATGGCGATAACATAATTAAAAAAAACTGACGTTGTTAATCGGATCTTGACTACACCACCGCCGTGTAAACGTCATACGCGCAAGCGCAGTGCGCCTTACTGACGTACGCGTGCGCGCCAACTTCACGCCTCTCGACCTCCCATATTGTGAGGCACGTTGTTGCGGCAAAATTTAAAATCTAACAAATTAAATTCAATATAAGCCTACATTTAATGTAACTTATTATATTCATACGAGTAACGAATTATCATTTCTACATAGATTTAATTCAAACATGTTGAGTTTCAATACTGCACTTTATTTTGTACTCAGTATTTCTTGATATTTGAGTACCTATTATTTTTATTTTTAATTAATTTCAGTATTAAACTATTATTCATTTTACATCTTCAACTTAGGTAAAAAGGTCATTATTCTATTTCTGTACATACGAGTATTTTAAAACAGACAGTACATTTTCGCCAACTTGTTTTTGAATGTGCAGTTATGTATTGAGATCTTAACGGTACATTTAGCAAGTAAGATATAATAAACATTACAAGGCTATGTGAATGACCTGAAGTAGACACCGTTTTGATTAAAATATTTGTATGCAAATATGCAGGAAACGCACTAAAATAAAAACAGATTAATATAATAAATCTATTGAACACTATTTTGGCCAAAAAATAACTAATAATTGATATTGAACCAAATAATTTATTTTAAAATAACGAAAAAAAAGTATAAAATAGAATATAAAATGATATCTAACATTTCTTTTAGGCAACATGTCTTGACAGGACACATTCACGCCTTAAATAGCTTTTCAGGAACCGAAAACTGCATTTGACATGAGGTTTGACCATGGGTTTGACATTCGTTTTGTTAACTAACATGTTGATCAAATTAAACGACTTATCAAGCTTTTTGCAACTCAATTAACACTTAACATGAGATTTGACCGCTGATTAGTTAATTTTTTTTTCTTTGATTAGCCTTTCAGAAACCGGGAGTTAGAATTATAAATACATGAATTCGTAATGCGTGAAAATAAGGAAACCAATTAAATAATTAAAACGAATTATTGTACCTTTTAACTAACATGCAAACAAAAAAACATAGGTACATCGATGTTAAAATTAAGTGGATTATGTTAATCTCTATGATGTATCGATCTCTTTTCCTATTCGATTAATGGCCGGTTTCAATAACTTATCTACCAATAACTATTTGTTCAAATCGTCGTCATTCAATAATTTGCCGGTTTTTGCGATACAAATTTGACGTTTCTAACAAAATATACTTAGATAATGGTAGATAAGTTATTGAAACAAGCCGTAAACCGACGCAGCATAAGCGCTTCTTTCATTTTAAAACTAGCTATAAAATAATAAAAAAGTTCCTCTGAGAAATATTTTACACTCTCCGATTTTTTTATTTCAAAAGTACTTTAAGTGAGGCACGATGAAGCAAGAAAAAAGTTAAGCCTTGGTAAAGTAATGCAATATATTAATTAAGAACTTTCAAAGCCAGAAAAATTACATAATTATCTAAATTCTAAGGAAATAAGTATCAGTAAGGCGTTGGCCGGCTTCAATAACCTATCTACCAATAACTATTTGTTAAAACGTCGTCATTCAATCATTTGCCGAATTTTGCGATACAAATTTGACGTTTCTAATATATAGTTATTAGTAGATACGATAATGAAACGGGCCGATAGTCATCACGGCCAACGTGAGATTAATAAATTATTTTAACCATTAAAAGCGACATCTATTATAAAAATGATTGAAACTTTTGACAATGAATGCACCATGTTGCTTTAGTTTGACGATAGATGTCTCTGATACAATGCACTTATTATTATTACAGCAATTTATCTATGTGCTGAAACTGCACTTTATTTATAATTTACTATACTTGCTTTCTAATTTGGGAAATCGCTATTTAAATTATATTGACGATTATGGAATTATTAAACACCACTATAAAAAAATAGGTACAAATAATAATATTAAACATACATATTTGAAGACTTGTGGCAGCCTGCAGGTAAAACATGCAAATATAAAACGTATATAACAGCTGGATATTACGCATAACGATCACATGATGCAGGAATGAAAAATATATTGTAAACAACTGAGATTTTTTGATTTTTTTTCATGATTAGTATCTAGATTATGGAAAATAGTACTTATCTAAGATGGAGGTTTCGAAATTCCTATTTCTAAATTTATTTATTTTTTACCTAATTTTATTCTTTTTCTTCTATTTTTCCATACTTAACTAAATTAATGTTAAATTAGTTTATTGCTATATCAGAGTTCAAACGACTGGTATTGTTAATGAATAAACTTCATGTCGTATTTCGTTTCTCAATTCTAATTTCTCGTCTCTTGAATTATGCAAATTCAAAATTTGTAGGTATTTAGTACCCATTTCACAGTTTGTATATTATTACTTACTTTTATTGCAAAGATGGCAATCTTTTTTCTTTAAATCCACTGATAAACTTTTCGCTAAGCTAATGATTTTCACGAACACACACAATATGATTACAATCATATCGATCAAGGTCTCTTTTTCCTCTTCTTTATCTTAAACACTATCTTTTCATTGAATATAATATTATTATCTACAAATACTTTTAAAATATTGCACATAACCGTCACTATCACAAGAAAATAGTCAACTGCACTTATTGATATTCAAATGTATCAAAAGGGTTATCGTGCCAGATAAGTCCATGAGTATCTTCACTTACTAGTCCTACTAAGTCTTCTACGTCTAAAAATATATTTCGATAAGCCATTTTAACTTAAGATGCCGACACGGTGTAATCTAAGAAGTTACATAACGTATTGTCCCTCACCGTGCCATACTATGAATGACATAGCAAGTAGGTTCAGACACTAGTAGTCCAGGTAGTTTACTACCAGGTACTTTACCTGGGCACTTAATTATGATAACTGCAGTACTTAAATATGCAGTGCATGTTTATGTATAACGCAAACATGTGACTTTATTAGGTTAAGAAAGCGAATTAATTATTTGTTTGTGCTGGCTGTTGATACGATGACACTTGTTGCTACTATATGACTTTGTTTGCTATGCGTCGAGAATTCCAAGTATGTATTTCTTTACCTATAGCATGTATAAAATAATTTATTTTATCTTGTAGCCAGGCAGGATTATGCATTTTTCTTAGAAAATTCAATGACGTAAGTGGTGGCTACGTGGGAGAGATTTTATTTATTTTATTTAACACGACAACATAACGAAAGATACACAATTACATTTTTTTCGCATATATAGGTTAGACTTAAACAAAAATAAATTAATGCTTAACTATTACTTAAATTATAAAGAACTATGATCGGTTTTTGAATACCAGTTCTTAGAATGAGTATTTCAAAAATGTGAACTATCTATCTATCTTTATATATAAAAGGCAAAGCTGATTGACTTATGAACGCACAGGCCAAACCTTTATAACAAATTTGAAATTTTGCACACGTATTTCTCATATGATGTAGGAAGGATTTTTCAAAATTCAACCCCCAAGGTGGTAAAATAGGGGATACAGTTTGTATGAAACTTTTTATTCCTTGGACATATTTGCTTAAAGTTTCGTATGAATTGAGCAGGGAAAAATAATGAGTTACGTATTTCAGCGTTTTCTAAAATTTAAATAGGGCGAAATGGTTGTATTCATACGAATATTTAAATATTATCTATCAATATAGTAGTGCACCTACTTATACTTACACACATACACTTAACTAATTATTATTAATTCATTCTTAAATAAAGGACGACTTTACCCTTGTCTCAACAATGTGTGATACAATCTAAACAAGATTGTATCCAAAATCTTGAATAAGCATTGTCCACTTACGGCCCGTTTCAATAACCTATCTACCAATAACTATTTGTTAAAAACGTCACATTTGTATCGCAAAAAAACGGCAAATTATTGAATGACGAGTTAGATAGGTAGTTAAAACCAGCCGTTAGTCAATTGATATCAGATATTTAGTAGACAAATTTTTACGTCTATTAACAAGTAGCTTTTCCGACACCGAATGATTAGTCGTTATTGCGAATATTTTTGAGTCGACCTTTAAAGTTCGCCAAAATTTTACCCATATTGAACAATAAAAGACCTCGACCTTTGCGCTCAACTCTGAACTATTATTGGATGACCATATAATATATTTCACAATTTATTATATTAATAATAAATTGTGAAATGTGATATAATATATATATAATGTAATATTGAAAACATCTAATCTAATATGTAAAGCCCGCCCACTGAGCGCACCTGTAATATTCTCAACCTAGGTCGTAAGTAGGTAGTAGGTACCTACTACCTAGTAGTAGTAGTAGTAAGTAGTAGGTATCTACTACTGTTCTTACTGCTTTTATAATTATCAACGTAGTTTTTACGCACTAACATTTTATTTAAAATAATTATACTTACAGGCTGTGCAGTTTAGATGCTGCATTTTTTTGTAATGTCTGGGACATAATTTTTTTTTTTACTTTTTATTACCTTCATAAGTATAAGAATTTTTATACGTAGGTTTTTAACGTAATTTTAGTTTTGTACAAAAATAGACTTGATTAAGAAATAACCACTGTTAAAGTCACGATCATTTAGATAAAACCCCGCTATGAACCACTTCACAATCCTGTGATTTGTGAAGTTTCAGAGCTCTATAATGTTACTGGTTCTTATCTATATTTTTTGTAAAAAAAACCCCAAATAAATATGTAGAACGTTAAATAATTTCATTGAAAATGCAAACGTTTCAATGGCGATAGTTCTGCTTAGCTAACTTTTTCAAAAGGTCAACGTGACTCTACACACCGAGTGACTTTGGAGTTTATTCCTCCCTTCAAAAGCATTTGCCAATAGATTTCTAAGCACTTGAGTAAAGTTATTAAAATAGTAATTTTAAAACCGAAAATATAATTCGAAGGAACAAAGATTATTTTAAGGCTCCACTTAAATTTTTGCTGCAATACAAACAATCAAGCAATCGTTTGTACACCACATGATACCTATAGAAATATGTGAATATCCAATACAAATAAATGTACCTGATGACCATATCTTATACTTTGAAAGAGACAATGTTGTATATATATATAGTAAGCAGGGAGTTTTGGGGGAGAAAAATCGATATAGTCTTATTCTTGGGAAACTGCGCAGTTTTAGCATATATAATATGTCGTCATTTCATCGTCGTGCAACAATATATCAATAATTGCGACTTATAATGTCAATTCTATTGGCAGTTTGGTATAAACTGTATGTATAAATTTTGCTATCTTCGAAAATTCAGAATGTTGGTGGGTTTGTGTCCCGGTCAGATTAATATTTTTGTGATGATTTTTATTTTTTAGAATTTATCAGAACTCCGAGCAAAGCTCGGTTACACAGGTACTTCATTTATATATCTTTCGTTTACTTAGGCACTCCGTTTTTTCGAAACAAATTTTTTTCGTAACGGTTACCCTATGTACCCAATCGTACTATCTTAATGAGTACCCAACCTCTATTACTATTTATAGCAGTAAACAAGATTTAATGTTAAAAAAAATACAACAACAAAATATTAAATCAAACCAAATGTTAAAAGAACGTGAGTGTAAGATTCTCCTCAAATTTACCGCCTTTCTTTTTACCTTTCTTTAACTCCACTACCTACGTATTCGTGAGTAGCGTTGATAGAGTTGACTATTAATTACATGTTACAATTTAATCGCGTGACTTCTAAATGGAAATGGGCAATAATAAGAACTAGCGTATTCCATTTTAGCCCACTTTCGGTTATTATTGTAGTAGAATAGTAAAATAAGCTTAACTTACTATTCCACTACAAAAGTTGTCGTTATTAAAAAAACTATATAACTATATTTTGTTTAAAAAAACTATGTCCCGACCACCTACATTATAATATAGCTATTAGGCTATTAGCACGAATCTATTGACACCTCATTCGTTAAAATACGGATCAGTAGTTTAGGCGTTACGGTATAACTAGCATACATATGTACATAAACTGCCAAAAATCATTACCCTTCCTTTTGGCTTCATCGAAGTGAAACGTTTCAAGCATAAAATTATATGCAAGGTCTAAAAAATGTATTATGGATACTTCGGGTTTTACTGCTTATGTGAAGACGAACGGGTGGAAAAAATTATTGACCTACTCAAAAAAAAAAAAAAATCTTTATATTTTTACTTTGAGTTTGCGTTTTTACTTTGAGTATGACAAATATTTTTTTGCCCAAACATATTTGCATAAGCAGTGAATCATGTGCCCGAAGTATCCGTAATTGATTTTCCGGAGACGTTATAGTTTTAAAAAATAAATATTATCGATAATTTTTTGGATTAAAAATGCGCTAATTAATAATATCAATGCAAGATGTTTGAATAGATATTATGAGGTTAATTTTAATATTGTCAAATCGTTGAAATTTTGATATGTAAGCGATGGCAGTTTTTGTGGGAAAACATGGGAAAAACTCACTTGTTTTTTTTTTAAAGATAACGTTTAACTCACCCAGCATCCTATTCACTTCGTTTTCAGTCATCGTCGTCGATGTCATCCATGGCGTAGTGTCTGAAATGGGAAAGGTTTTTGTAGAGTTACGTTATACGTATCGACAAACTATACATACATAATACACAGTCTGCACACCTAACCTCAAACATTCTACTAAGTGCTAAGGTTTTATAACCTGAACTAAATTGTTTATTGCGTATAACATTGTAATAAAGTATGCCTTTCATTTGGTAAAAACTTATTACTTATTATTACTCCGTGGCAAAGATTTTGAACTGAACGAAACACTGATGGCTTGCACATACACTTAACATACACAATTTAACAAAATATAAACACAGAGACGTATTTATATACATTTATTCACATTTTTAAGTGAAATTTTCGCAGAGAAACATTTTAAAGATTTTTAGGGTAGTGGAGGCATAGCTACTGGGGTTGGAAAGCGCTTCGCGAAAACTCACGAGGACGCCCGATGAAAACCGAATACAGTCACTACACAGGGCCGTATTCGGTGAAAATTTGACCTCTTTTTCATTTACAAAAGAAAAAGAAAAATAAACTAAAAATCCTCATTACAATAGCCTCACTTTAATAGGTAAATTTACTTATTTTAGATTTTAAGTGGATTTTAGTTAGTGTTTGTATTATTATTTTATGCACTGAATGTTATAAATAATGCAAAAAATTGTGTAACTGAAAAGCCCAAAGCCTTCATCCCATCTAATTCGATGTATATTTATGATTAGCCTAGCTATTTTTAAACTCTCTAGCTTATCGAGCTAAGTAAGCGATCCTTACGATTTGAAGAGACCTAAACTAATGGTAGGAACTAAGAAGCCCAATAAATCGCCAAAGAATATTTAAGCAGATTTACGTTTTTTTTTAATTAAAAAATTTAGGTAATATAGGTATCTGTCTTTATTCTCTCTTTGTAATTTCTTAATATAGTAGCTAGTTAAGAAATCGACATAATATTTTTCATATTGAATAATTGCTTATCATAATATACCAATGCCTGTTTTGTGTATAAATACTGTTTATTAAAACAATGTTTGAAATGTTCGAAGTCCGTACCTCCATTACCCTGCAGTGAGGTCGTTTCCTCGCCATGTTTTTCGCGCATGCGCCTCAAATTTCCTACACGGGGCAATCACTAAAATGTCTTTATAGTTTCACGAGTGTTGCCTTTTTATCGTTACATTTACATCGTTATCATTGTAGTAAGTACCTTATTAATATTATTAAGTGCAGTTATAATTCGGGAACGATTCGGCGCAGTTCATTAAGTCGTGCGCAGTGACGTAGAGATCGATATGATGACGTCACACCATTGAGCCTAACGGAAGACTGCATACACTTCCTAACTGACGCGGAAACGGGCAGTCATTACAGCAGGCGTTCGTTTTCCGCAATCTCTATGATTTCACTCTTTCTCTTGACCAATGTAATGCACCACGCATAATGCGAAGTATTAGTGCTCTATTATGTAATTTTATCGCTTTATTTAATAGGTTTTCAAGAGCAATATTAATGACTTGCATGACTGTTAGCGAGTAACGCGTCACCACGCAAAATAATGCGTGAAAAAATACATATGCCGAGTGGCAAATTATTTAACTTATCAATACTTGCTTAATCAAACAAGAAAGCGTATTGTTGTTTTTGAGCAAAAGTAGCGCAAGTAGAAAAGAAATTAAAAATAATGATCATAAGTTGGCCGTAACTTATGATTGTAAATAATTATGATTAAAATATATAATATATACTAATAAATAACGTACTATATAAGCACTCAAGGCTGACTACAAGTTCAAAAAAGGAGCCCTTTATATTGTATTGTAATTAATCACGTCATATAAGAATATATTATACTTAAAAACGAGCAGTTAGAATTTATTACACCAATGTGACGCGCAAGTCATTGTGTTCCATACAGTTCGCTTAGGGCCGAACACCTGCAGGTCAATTCTGTTAATTAAATCTTACAATAATACAGTACCGATGTAGTCTCGATATGTTTAAACAGAATGCTCATAAACGTCAAACGCGTTTAGATTGGTCCAAACTCCAAAATTAGTTTATGTTATCAAGGCGATTAATTTATCCTACTAATATTATAATTGAAAGTTTGTGAGGATGTGGATGTTTGATACTCTCTCACTCAAAAACTACAGAACGGATTTTGATGAAATTCGGTATGGTAGTAGTTTAGGCTCTGGATAAAAACATAGGCTACATTATATCCTGAAAAAGTACAGTGTTCCCGTGCGCGGGCGGAGCCGCGGTCGTATCGGAAACTAAATTAAAAGTCTATTTTAAGTACGAGAATATGGGTTCTGTTATCATTCATAGAAAATTAAGCTGTAAAGACATATAGGCCTCAAACGTACTGATTTTTAACAATTATAATAACCGCCTCGCGATTACGGCGCGCCTTGTGTAACAGGGCCCTTAGGGCCGAATTGGAAAGGTGAAGTGGCACATTTACCTATCCCTGAGGTATTATGAAAGGAAGAGAAAATATTAACAAGAATAACCTACATCCAACAGTAGTCTGGGACTTGTATTCAAGTGGACAGTCAGCAAAGAATGTACGTAGGTACATTCTTTGCTGACTCGTTGTAGAAGCAGTTAGGAAAATCTGGGCCTTTAGTCAAGATGCATTTGATAATTTCGACGGCGAGCTTCGAAATTAAAAATCTATGGGATTTGACATACGTCATCGTTATGTGACATGTCGCTTGCTATGCGTTATGTTAAGCCCCATACATTTTGTTTTCGAACTTCGCCGTCGAAATTATCGAATGCGTCTTAAAAACGCAATTAAAACTAAATAATGAAAACGTTTACACTTTTGTAATTCAGATTGGTATAATTTTATCAATTTTTATCGTTTAAAACGAACTTACCCTAAACAAATCTTTCATAAAATGAAAAGCATGTAAAAAAATCAAAATATGTCCACGATCAATAGTAGATTGTACACCGAGCAAAAATATAGTAACAGGGTCTTTTAATTTTGCTTTGTTTTTCTTCAATAATAATAACCAAGACTCTGTGTATTTACAAATTTCCATTGTTTATTTGCGAAGCAACGCCAAATAGTAATGATAACAATGAATAGCACAGTAAACTTGATGAAAGTATTTGACTTTGCACTTGCATTTACGATGCAAATAGTAACATCAGTAATAAATTATTCACTAATTGGCTCATAAAATTTGCAAAATGTTAGGCAATAAAAGTGTCATTTTTGCTACTACAGGTCATTATATCTATTTTCATAACAAAAGGTAGATTCTGCTATTTCAATCTTACAATAATACAGTTTCGATACAGTTTCGATCTCATTCTCGTCTAGCAGCAAAATGGTATTCTCATAAACGTCAAACTTGTAGTAGTAGAATACCTTTGGGTGAGTAGTTTAGTATAATATGATACCAATACAGTTCATTTATAATTCATTGAAAGTAAGTTCAAAGTGTTAATTAATTACGAAGAGAGATTAGAATAGAGAATTGAGAAGAGAATTAGGCTTCAGGTTTTTAATAGTACATGTAATTACCTAGTGCTTACCTACTAGGTACACATTTTTGATAAAATACCTAGTTTAATTTATTTTACCGTCATTTTATTCACATGAAATGATATGATAATGAAAATAGTTTAAAGTATATTCTAAACATGATATGTGGTGTAAAACACATTTTCAATATTGATCGTATCGTTTTATAAAAATGCAGCAAACCACAAAACATACTGTAATGTTCGGTTTTAGTCGCATAATATTTATGATGCGAGCGAATTTATATTTTAGTTAGTAGCTTATAAAATCCACTATTCTATGACAAACTACTGGTTAAATTACAATTAATAATTAATTTTAATTTGTTTTGTTTCGTGTATTGATAAAGTTTAACCCTCACGTCTCGTGTGTGGTGTTGAGGAGTTTCATGTAGGTCGCTTATTTATATTATTTTTCTTAATCGTAAAAAAGTACTTGAAACAAAAGCAATATATCCTTTATTACCTGAAAACAAGGCACATTAGATACAGGTTATTTTCTCCTTAAATATATTACTATATTAATTATTATATTATACTATATCACTTAAATTAAGTACATTCTGCCAAGCACCAGTCTACATAATTCAAAATTCTTGGGTTACAGCTTTTTTACCTAAGTTGAATAGTAAACGATTTTCCCTCTAAATATTTGTGACTTATATTCCACCAAATATTCATTTAAATTTTAATAAAAAAGTGAAAATAATATTATACTGCCAGTTAAGGTAATGGTATTAACATAAAAGGTTTATTTACATTGCAATATATAAAAAAAATACAGATTTAAAAACTAGTTTATAGAATATAATAATATCATTTTAGTCGTAATATTTAAAGTACACATACTTAATATATATAGTTTTATTTATGCAAGGTACTAAATAGTTTCGTAAACTATTCAAGATATTCCTTATTCACAATATTCTAAAGAATTGGGCTCCATAGACTCTATATTTGATAGCTTACGGAGGTGTACTTAATCAACAGATTAGTAATGTATTGTAAAAGTCATTGGTATTTTACTATGGGACAACAATTAGCCACGGACCAAAGATAAAATTAGTTTAGATGTAACCGTGATTAAATCTGGATAACAACGGCAATGGTCGCATATCGCAGCGGGTCGCAGGAGGTAGGATTAATATTTTAACTCATACTTTCATAATATTTCAACATTGACATAAAATATAACTAAACATTTATACATAATATCCACTTCTACATGGTTTTGAATTAAAATAATTACGGGAAATGAATTGTAAATGAAAATTGAATTAAAAATTTACCCCCTTACCAAATCAGCATGTAAAAAACAATTAACCGAATGGCTGTATTAATTAATTTAAATTAAATTAAATTAAAATTAATTTAATTTAAACAATTAATATTCAATTTAACATTGAACTATGAAAACACAGAAAAGCTAATCACAATTCCTGACTAACAAAAATCAGCTTACGCACAAACACGCACACACACGCACACACACGCACACCCACTCAAACACATACACATACACATGCTCACACACAAACAATTACCTAACATAATAATAGGACATCACCAAAAAAAATATACCTAAGGTTTTCTGCTCTATTGTAAAAAATAATAGTGATGTTACCTGGGACGGAGGCCAGGGCCTTTAGTCAAGATACATTCGACAATTTCGACGGCGAAGTTAGAAACCATTAAATGTATGGGATTTGACATAAGTCGCTTGCGATGCCGTATTATTGGTTGCCGTGTATTGCGCCCCGTGTATTTTGGTTGAATTAATTATATTATTAAATTAAGCATTCAATTTAAAACATGCCGAAATAAACATATCTAGTATGTAATAAAATTCGCTACGGTCTAGAGGTTTTTCTTATGGGGTAGAGCCGAGTAGAGTTTGGTACCTAACTACTACTGCTGGGTAGGTACCCACCAACTCTACCCAGTACGAGTAGTGGCAATTTAATACTTTTAAATTATACATAAGGACATATTTATTTTTTTACGAATTACGATCATATTTCAAGGGCACCTTTAGTACTCTTGCTTCTTATCATATTATTTTGAAAATATATATCTATAGAAAATTATTATATCACTAAACAGACAATTTATAATTATTATATTAACACGTGGAGCAAAAACTTCCAGTACAGTTTTACGAGAAAAAAACGGAGGAGTATGAAATTGAAAAAATAACAACACACTACCTCACATTATACACACACTACCATGCGTTAGATAGATACAATTTTCTTACACGTTGACGTTTGTCAATCTGTTACAACTATAACGTTATATATATATATATGTTTTTAGCCGACTCCAAAAAAAAGGAGGCGGATATACGCGGCTGTATTTTTAAATATTTTTTTGTATGTTCAACGATTAATCAGCCGCCTGTAGACCGATTTTTTAAATCACTTTGTTTTTCTTTTCTCGTTTAAACTTTAAAATTATATGAATTTTAAAGTTTGATTTCGACCACTCGAATCTGTTATGAGCATATCATGGAACTGTAGATAATTAAGATAAAATGCAAGAATTTGCGTCATTCACGCCCACTTTTATAACGATGAAAAATAATTAAATGGGTATTGTTGACTGTATCTTAAACATGATTATTAATTTCATTATAAATGTAAGCAAAATGTAAACATGATATAATGGTCTTTAAAACTCACAAAAAATAAAGTATTGCTGATATTTTTGTATTGTACATTTATTTTATTTTCATACCTAATTAATGCACAATTGTAATATTAGAAAATTAAATGTAGAGCATCACAAAATCTACTTATAAATTTTAATAACCCACAATTGTGAAAATAATAGTATGGTACTTATTATAAATTTGACGACCTCTGTGGCTCAGAGGTTGAAGCGTCGGCGCTCAAGCCGGAGGTCGCGGGTTCGAATCCCGCCGAATAAACAATAAGTTTTCTGTATCATGGATGTGTATTAAATATGTATATAATGTAATAAAAATCTTAAATATATGTAAAGTATGAAAGCATTAATATATAGAATTCCGTTGTCTGGTAACTGTAAGACAAGTTCTTCGAGAACTCACTAGGTACTGGACCAGATTGACGTGGTGTGAAAGAGTCCATAGATATAATTATTTATATCATAAACATACAAAAAATAGTATAAAATATCTACAACAGTCACAAATTTTTATTGCATTTAACGCAAAATTATTAGAGAAATGTGAAGCAGCCACTTACAATTTTATTATTCTTTACAATAATAATAATCAGCGGTGTGCATTTGATATGGTAGAGTAAATGAACTCTTAAAACATAGTATTTGTTAGAGACTTTTGTAATGCACACTAATTATTGCAATTAACGCCGAATTTTTAGAAAAATGTAGAGCAGCCCAATACTTACGAATTTTATTAATCCACAAGTGTAGATCAAACTAATTACAAATTTCTGTAATGCACTTTCACTTTTCACTAATAAACAAACACCTGAAGGTTACACAATTCTCGTAATAGAACAATTTGCGACGCGTGCGGACCGCCGGCCAAGATCCCCGACTGTTTATTTCGAGCTGTACACTTGCGGCCATGAAAACCGCGTAGGTGAACGATGAGCATCTCTACATCTGTCATTACTACACTTTCCACGGTGCATTGTAATGTCACTTTTGTGTAACAAAATATGATAAATGGAAATAATGAATACGCTATTGAAGCATTGATGTCTTTTTAACAAAATTTTATTTATTGCCGTAGTATTTTAAAAATTGTTAAGTTTCTGTTAGGAGTCGAATTGTTGGGAACATAGCCAAAAAATTGTACAAAATATTACATTCGTGAATTCTTCTAATTTTGTTAATAAGATCGGTAAGTATTTAACTTTATACTTAGTTCCTGTTGTAACCGGGAAGCAATCACAAATATTTCTTATTGTTGTTGCTTGAAAGAAAGGACAGGAATTTAAAGCAATATATTACCGTGCTCCATGTTCAAAATAATTTGACACCAATTCTTAAAAAAAATAAAACACTTTTTTTAGGAACTACATACATAGTATAACTACGTACATTGACCTTTGTAGTAACTGAATATGTACTTTATATTTATAGTATGACATCATACTTAGCATACTTTTATTACGCTGAGACCTATGTTACACTGGAATTATCGTTTTATAATCTTTCTTTCAAACAATGGGCTTTTTTCTCTTTTATTAAGAAATCACAGTAAACGCAAGCCCATTGCGTTTACTGTGATTTCTTTTCTTAATAAAAGAGAAAAAAGGCAAGGAAAAAAAATAAAAATCTACACATTTATTTTCGTCGGTAGATGTTGATTTGAATTGTGATGAACTTTCAAGGTGTGCCGTGTTAGTAAATGTATGTGTTTATTTTCTTTTCATGGAAAAGTATTTTTGAGTATTCTAATTTACTAGGCCTTTAATAGGAATATATTAAGCGATTTTTTTTTTGAATAGGTTATGTATTAGGATGTAGGAGTTACCTACGAGTATGTTCTTTTTGCCCTGCGCCAGGATTTAGAGTTATGTTTTTCGAGTGTATGTATGTATATTTCCTTGGCACGCTCTAGAGCCTAAATGACTTGTTGCATTCGAGCATAAGAGGTATCATAAATATTCGTCTTAGTCGTGAGAATGATACTGGGTACATCAAAATTGAAAATGACGCGTCGGGATTTTGTTTTTGTTTTTTTAATCGACAATAAAGTTATTGTGAAGTTCGTTCGTTTTAATAATATTTCAACATGAAACTAGGTAATGCTTCACGAGAGTTATGGTCATACGAGTAATAGATCTTTACCTATGAAATTGCCGATCTTCAGTTTTTAAAATTATTTTGATTTGAAATGGCCAGTGCCATTTCAAATTAGAATAATTTTTGTTTGGCTAAGAATTCTAATTTCAAATTAATTTTATTTTAAAAACATGGAATTCTTTTTCCAAAAGTAGTAATTTGTTTATTGATTAGTGTTACATTTTCATCGCATTTCAATCTTTTTCGTCATCATGGATACGTTAAAAATTCGAGTAATTATGGAATATGGGTACCGTCGTGGCAGCAACGCGGCACAAGCGGCACGCAACATCAACGACGTTTACGGAGCTAACACTACAAACTAACGCACCACCTGTTGTTGGTATGCTCGCTTCCGTTCTGGAAATTTCGACCTAAAAAATGAACCTCGCGGTCGTCCGAAGACTTTGGTCGACAATGACGAATTAAAGGCGAATGTGGAAGGTGATTATACACAATCTACGGCTGAATAAGTAGCAGCTTTCGATGTTAGCGTCAAAACAATATTGGTCTATTTGCGTCAAATTGGCAAGGTAAAAAAACTTGACAAATGGGTGCCCTCAACGAACTCAATGATCGCCAGCGCGAAGTACGCGTCGAGACGTGCCTTGCACTGCTCAATAGACACACAAATGAAGGAATTTTGAACCACATTGTTACCTGCGATGAAAAATAGATTCTGTTTGATAACCGCAAGCGCTCAGCAAGTTGGTTGAATCCTGGTTCAGCACCTAAACAATGCCCTAAACGAAAACTTACCCCTAGAAAAGTGATGGTCTCTGTTTGGTGGTCCAGCGCCGGTGTGATTCATCACAGCTTCTTACCAAACGGGGTGAGCATTACTGCAGATGTATACTGTGAAGAACTGAACACAATAATGGAGAAGCTGGCACATCTCCAACCAGCATTGGTCAATCGCTCGTCTCCGCTGCTTCTGCACGACAATGCGCGACCTCATACTGCACAGCAGACGGTCTCCAAGTTGCAAGAACTGGGGTTGGAAGCTCTCCGTCATCCGCCCTACTCACCAGACATTGCGCCTACAGACTACTACTTTTTCCAGAATTTGGATAACTTCTTGGCGGGAAAAAAATTCAATAACCGAGAGGCAGTACAAAATGCCTTTGAAGAATTTGTTGCCTCCCGTCCAGCTGATTTCTTTAAGAAGGGCATCAATAAACTGCCACTGCGTTAGCAAAGATGCATTGATTGCATGGGTGATTACTTTGATTAATACATATAAAAAATACAAAAAAATTCGTTTACAAATTTTTTCATACAAAACGGCAATTTCATAGGTAAAGACCTAATATTTACCTCGATCCCACGATACTAGTCAAAACTCTACCCTCCCACCGTACAACCGCAAAATATGTCTCAATGATAAATGACTGTAGAGTGTACACCAAACCAATTTACGTCGCGTCAATCCTTTATAATAATAGGAACATTTATCATTCCATTCCGTTTATTTGTAACCGTTTATTGCCTTGTCTGGACGGCTGTAACCGACATCGATATCGAGTTGTATATATGTATATACAACTCGATATATAGATGTATAAAATCTTGTATGAATTTAATAACGCTATCAATATTCCATAAAAAAATCTCATGCAATATGTTTTGATTTACTGATTGAAGATGCTGGTATTATACTAGAAACACATAGAATACTCTATACGTTTCTAGTATAATACCAGCATCTTTCGCGTTTTAGCCGCTGAGGTCTGCTGATAGTCCTCATCCATCCAATAGTTTTCCTGAGTGACCTGCTTGCGGCATCTTTCTGCAACCTATTTCTGACGGTCAAATGACAGTCTTGAAAAATATTGCAAGTAGCATCGTCTACATATTGTAGTTATGGATTATACCTACCTATAGATTAAAAGTGGACATTTGAAATAAAGGCTTCCTGCTACGAGGATTTTTTTTTTAAATTAAATTTTCTTCGGGAATCGGTTACAGTGCAAATACTTGCTACAAGAAGTATTTGATATTTCCTTCGGGTACTTCGGGTATCGATGTTTGTTTTACATAATATTATTTGCCATGCGATACTACAATTATTATCGTATACTGATAGTTGATACAATGCATATTCTTGTTATACAGGGTGACCTTAAATTCGATACATTCCTTTGAAAGACAGAAAGTAGACCTCATTTACAGTAATATTTTTCCTGGCATCCCCTATCCGAAAGTTGATATTTACAAAGTTATTGAAATTTCAAAAATTTTTTCTTTATTTTCGACTTTTTGACTTTGACATGACGTATTTTTAAAAATGTTTGTCTTTTTAGTGATTTTTTTATGTATTTTAACCGTCAATGAGTCAAATATTATTTTTAAGGAATAAATAGGGACAAACTAAGCGAGAATTTTTCATTATGAGACATGAAACAGAATTTTATTTTAAGAAAAATGCACATTTTTCTTAAAAACAGGTGATTTTCTTAAAAAAATGTATGATACAATGCGTACAAATACCTTAAATAACTTTCTTACCTCATAAGCTTCCAAAAAAGGTACAAATATGTACATAAAAATATGAACATGTAATAAACAAAGACAAAACAATCATCTTAAGAATTACTCTACCTGAGGCGACCTTTTTTTTCAATTGTTTCCTTTGTTCAAACTTCGGGATGTTTCGGCTACTGTCGTCGCGGCCCTTTGTCAATGAGTTACCGACTGGCTTAGAGAGCAAATTTAGTAGCTAATATTAGTTTTAAGTCAACTATTGCCGTGTACGGACGTATTGTTGCTTTAAACTACACCCTTACTTCTACTTGTGATTTTTTTGTATCGCGATGGCTGCTTTTGAGTACGATGAATACGCTGACATCTTGTTTTGTTACGGACTTTGTAATGGTAATGCTGCTGCTGCACGAAGAACATACGTTGAACGTTTTCCGAATCGACGAGTGCCAAACGTTAGAGTGTTTTCAACAACATTTCGACGAATTTGGGAAAGCGGCCGTGTTGATAGAAGACGTGGCGAGTCAGGCAGACCTCGTTTGTATGCTCCAGAAGAAGAAGAAGAAATTTTAACACTTTTTCAAAATGATCCTTCTATTTATACAAGAGCGGCAGCTAGAAGACTTGGATTGAGTCAATGGAAGGTGTGGTTTACAGTACACACAGCGCGTCTACATCCATTTCACTACACACCTGTCCAAGCGTTGGAAGAGGGAGACCCGGTTAGAAGAATGGAATTCTGCCGTTTTATGATAAATGCAGACATGGAGGATCTCAATTTCTTCTCAAGAATATTGTGGACGGATGAATCGAAATTTGACCGTGACGGGATAAACAATTTCCACAACACACATTACTGGGCACCAAAAGGAGAAAACCCCAGGATGAAAAAAGAAAGGGCCCATCAAACCAGATTCAGTCTAAATGTCTGGATGGGTATAATTAATAATAATTTAGTTGGACCTCATTTTTTGCCTCAAAATTTAAATGGTGAAATGTACGAACATTTCCTAAGAGAGGAGATTACTGGTTTAATGGAAGATGTGCCAATAGCAACTCGTCGTAATATGATTTTCCAGCATGATGGTTGCCCGGCCCACTTCCGCCTCGGCGTACGCCAGTGGCTAGACCAAACTTACCCACATCGCTGGATAGGTCGAGGCGGGCCAATTCCTTGGCCAGCACGGTGTCCCGATTTGACCCCGTGTGATTTTTATCTTTGGGGTCATATGAAGGCTTTGGTGTATACTAAACCCATAACTACTGTAGAGGAGGAGGAGAAATGCAGCAGAAGAAATCAAAACTAGTCTTACTACCAGAATAATCAAAACAGAGGTACGGAGAAGACTACGGGCCTGTATCAGAAACAGAGGTTCACATTTTGAACAAGACCTAAAGTAGAATATTTATTATTAAATTTAATTAAACATTGATGTTTTTTAAACACAATAAACGTAATTAAATTCAAGTTTTTCCTTTTATTTTAACCTTATCGCAAATAAATCGATTTAGACATTATTTCATTTTACTTCTAATATGTTTACTACAACGTCATATTTTTATGTAGACATTTGCACCTTTTTGGAAAGCTAATGAGATAAGGAAGTTATTTAGAATATTTGTACGCATTGCATCATAAATTTTTTTAAGAAAATCACCTGTTTTTAAGAAAAATGTGCATTTTTCTTAAAAGAAAATTCTGTTTCATGTCTCATTATGAAAAATTCTCGCTTAGTTTGTCCCTATTTATTCCTTAAAAATAATATTTGACTCATTGACGGTTAAAATACATAAAAAAATCACTAAAAAGACAAACATTTTTAAAAATACGTCATGTCAAAGTAAATAGTCGAAAATAAAGAAAAAATTTTTGAAATTTCAATAACTTTGTAAATATCAACTTTCGGAAAGGGGATGCCATGAAAAATTTTACTGTAAATGAGGTCTACTTTCTGTCTTTCAAAGGAATGTATCGAATTTCAGGTCACCCTGTATATAAAAATGGATTACAATTTGAATGACTCGCTAAAACTCGAGAATGGCTCGCCCGATTTGGTCAATTTTGGTATTGAAGTAATTGTTAAGTACAGGAAAGATTGAAACGGTGAAAATTTCAGAGAAAATATTATAAATGACGATTGAATTTTACCATACTGACTGTTCTCTGTGTTCGATTGGTCATGTTACTAGCTGTTTGGCTTATTTAAAATGTGTCGGCGTAGAGTTAGTAGGTGTAGATGTAGGTGTAGGTAGTAGATATGGGTATAGTTGCACGTGTAGTTGTACACGTAGGATGTATTTGTGGGTTTAGGTGTAGGTAGTAGATATGGGTATGGTTGCAGGTGTAGTTGCACGTGTAGTTCTACACGTAGGATGTATTTGTAGGTTTAGGTGTAGGTAGTAGATATGGGTATGGTTGCAGGTGTAGTTGCACGTATAGTTGTACACGAAGGATGTATTTGTAGGTTAAGGTGTAGGTAGTAGATATGGGTATGGTTGCAGGTGTAGTTGCACGTGTAGTTGTACACGTAGGATGTATTTGTAGGTTTAGGTGTAGGTTATAGATGTAGTTATTTATTTATTCCAGTTCAAAGTCAAAACACAACAACGAGTGTCGGGACAGCTAGTCATTTATTAGGCTTCCGTCACACTCAAGGAACCCTTATAGTTTCGCTCTGTCCATCCGTCTGTCTGTCTGTCTGTCTGTCCACGCTGCTAGCTTCTGTAATTGTGAATATAAATGGACGAAATTTGGTATAGTTAAAGACTGTGTATAGATCTCAGTTCAGGCATCACAAAATAATAATAATTTTATATTTTAGGGGTAGCTCCCCATAAATGTGATGTGGGGATAAAAAATATTTGCCATCGTAGGCTAATTAGATAATTTTAATGATACTATTATATTTAGTTCTTACTTCGTATTTAATATGTGATACGCCACACGTAGTATACCATTACCTGCGTAAGGACCATAACAGAGGTGGTGATAATAATGATAATTAAAATCGTTAATATTGTTCGATAGTAATAACTGACTACCTTATCGTACGACATTAACGGCCGCACTCAGAGTGAGTTTATGAGTTTACTTAAGGAGAAACTTAGGAGAGATTTTGATAGAAAATAAGTATGTATAGACTTTTTATGTCTACTAAGTCGCTCCTTAAGCTAGCATTAAATGCGATTGTGATGTCTTTCGGATACGTTCGATTGAGTTTATGTCCAATTGCGCCGGAGGGGTCTCTGGATCTGATGTAAATCTTCTAAGACGAAATTGATGTCTTAAGAATCACAAAAATATTTATCTGACCGAGATTCCGAATTTTCGAACAGAGCAAAAATTATACACATGCACACCAAACTGCCAATCGGACTGACATAATAAAGTCGAAATTACTGCGCGATGAAAGAAAAAACAAATATAGCTTAAAAATGCGCAGCTTCCCAGGGATAAGACCTAGCTAGTTCGTTTTTACTCTCCAAAACTCCATGCATACTAAATTTCATGGTAATACTTGCAGCCGTTTTCGAGATACCGATTATATACACACCGGCATATTTAGCGGAACATAAAATAAAGGTTTGATATCAGTATCATATAAGGTTGCTGGCTGGTTTATACGTCATTTAATTTAAAAATAAATATTTTCAAATTAAGAAAACAACTGAACATCACATTTTATGCAATTGTTTTAATTTTATTCAAATACACCTCTATCTGGAGCGAACTCCGAGTATTTCTTACTTCTGAGTTTGATTTAAAATTTCATTGAAATACTGTTTTTTTTTTTAATTAGCATATCTTTTTGGAGTTGAGGACTGAATTATGCCTGACTTAGCCCCAACGGAAATTGCCAGGGCACTCGAAATGCGAAGAAATGGTCAAACCTACAGAGTGATATCCAGAGATCTTCGTCGACCAGTTTCAACGATCCATTGCAGTATCCAACGGTTCAGGGAGACCGGTACTTATGTGAGAAGAGCAGGACAAGGCAGAAAAAGACGCATTTCGAGTAGGGTCGATCGTTTCATTCGGCTTCATCGTTTCATGTGTACGTAGGAACCCCCGTTTGACGGCCGTCCAAGCCCGACATGAGTTAGAAGCAGTGCGGGGTGTAACCGTAAGTGAGCGTACGGTACGAAGAAGGTTCAAAGAAGCTAGTTTGGGTTCATTTGTGCCCGCCAAGGCTCCAAGGCTCGAGGTAAATCATCGTAGAAACAGGTTAACTTTTGCTCAGGAACATCGACTTTGGAACGCGGACCAATGGAGTAAGGTATTGTTTAGTGATGAGTGCAGAATTCTCTTAAATCAAATTGACGGCAGGCAAAGAATATACAGATGCAAAGGAGAACGATACATTCAGACAAATTTTGAAACTACAGTTGCATGCGGTGGTGGATCAATAATGGTTTGGGCGGGCATTTGTTTGGGAGCTCGCACAGACTTGGTAGTGATTGACAGAGGGAGTCTGACTGCAGACCGCTATATCAGAGAAGTTTTAGAAGAAAATGTCGTACCGTTTGCCCCATATATCGGTGACGATTTTGTTTTTATGCAGGATAATGCTCGGCCGCATACCGCTCGGGTAACTCAAGCTTATCTTAATGATATGAATATCACTGTTATGGAGTGGCCGGCGAGATCACCGGATATGAACCCAATAGAGCACGTTTGGGACTTGCTGAAAAGAAAAGTTAAGTCCAGAATTCCAGCTCCTGCCAACGTGGGTGAACTGCGAATCGCCGTAGTTGAGGAATGGCGGAGACTATCCCAGGAGACCATCGATAACATCATTCTCAGTATGCCTAGACGGGTAGAAACTTTAATAAGAGCACGTGGAGGAAATACGCGATATTAATCACCATTTTTCTAGTTTAATTAATTGTTATTTTAATATTAATTTTCACTTTTCCCGGTTACATGAAAAGTTCAAAAATGTACCATTTTTCACATATAGCCTTTACTCGCAAAATCTGTTCTTAATATGATCTCATTTTAAGTAAAACAAATGAAACTTTAAATAACAAAATAAGTGTAGTAAGTAGATTTTAAAATAAAACCATATTTTTTTAATTATGGACCTTTTTTTTGTGTTCCGCTAAATATGCCGGTGTGTTTATATATATAGAAAAGATTTTTCGTTTAAAGTATAAAATTAGATACAAATAATATATACAATCGCCGATCATCCGCTATTATGATAATACTTTGAAAAAAAAACAGGAGCAGCGCGTGTAGCCCCGTTACAATACTCCGCTCAGTTAAGTATCGCCAATTGGTGCAATAGGGAGAACCACAACTCTCTCCAGTATCGTGACTGATACTGCTGAAACAACCGACTTCGTTTCATCTATTTATTAATAAATACTACGTAAATATTGAGCTTTGTCTTCTGTATGCAAACATGATATCTTATCGCAAACATTAACGGGAGATACGCGTAGCAGACTGCACGCCTATTTGATAATGTGAATACCCGTGTGTGTTGTTTCGTGATATGTTTTACGTGTGTTAATCATGACTGAGAGCACGCTTGACATCCAGGAACTAGATAAATTGAGGTAATGATACCCTTTAAGTTGATGTGCTTTGGAATGATTTCAATTATTTGATTATAACAATGGTTGTTGACAACATTGTACAGCAATATTTTAATTTTATGAAGAAACTAGCTTTTGCCCGCGGCTCCGCCCGCGTAAATACACTATCCCACGGGAACACTGTACTTTTTCGGGATAAAAGTAGCCTATGCCCAGAGCTTAAACTCCTACTACTTATACCCAATTTCATAAAAATATGTTCAGTAGTTTTTGCATGAAACTCACAATCCGTTAAAAATCTTGGAATTCATCTTGATTCAACACTGTCTCGGTCTAAGCACATTGGTGAGATCGGTAGGAGAGTGTTTGGTGCGTGGAGTATTCTGAGGCGCTTGCAGCATTTTCTGTGTTTTTCGCTTATCCTTCCTATATTGGTGACATATGTCAGCGTAATCACGCTGACATATGTTTCACAAATATTTCAGAAGAGCAGCTTAATAAACCTAAAAAATTTCGTACCAAACTCAAGTGGCTGCCAATCCGACTTCGGAGGAATGCTCATATACTGTCCCACCTGTATGGTATACTGTATGATCCCAAGACGCCACCCTACTCAAAAGAAAGGTTTCAATTTTTGGACGATAGTGTAAAATCTTTTCGGAATTCTAATGTATCATTAAAACCCCCTTCGAGGAATACAAAATTTTTTGACTCTTCATTCACAGCTTGTGCCGTCAGTCTGTGGAACAGATTACCAATTTCATTAGACGCGCTCAATCTTTGCACGTATTTAAAAATGGAGTTAAGGAACATTTTTGTCACAATTAATATGGTGATCTTTACTATAGTCCATAATTTGTATGTATTATTTCTAATTTTATTATTAGTATTTATTTATTTATTCTATAGTACGATATGTAAGTATTTGTGTATGTACTAACAAATATTATAAAGCAGTGTACCTAAATAGTATATATCTTATAAAAAGTATATGTATTAAAATAATTTTCTCTTTGCCTGTCTATAAAGCCACCAGTATATTATATTTAAGTAAACATGTGTCATGATTTAAATAAAGGATAGATAAAATAAGCGATAAGACCGCCTTTTAATTAGTTTAGTTTTTCGATGTACTGTGTGTCTGTGTGTGTGCAATAAAGAGTTTTTCATTCATTCATTCATTCATTCATGAAAGAGTAGTAAAAATTAATCTATCCATCCATACAAACATCTATCCACCCGTCCTCACAATCTTTCAAATTTATTATAAGTAGTTGTAGTAAATATACATATACATATTATATCGTATATATTAAGACGTGAAGCAAAAACAGTGAGCACCTACAGTTTTACGAGAATTGTGCAATGGGAGGAGTTAGAAATTTGGCACAGATAAAGTTTATGTGAAGGAAGATGTGCAGAAAGCTAATATGTTTTTTATTTATAATGCTTAGAAATACATAAAATTAATAAAAATAAAGATACACACACAACCTTAGTCACACATGCGTTTGTATTGTATGTATGTTCGTATAACAGTCGGTGTTGGTGTGACACAATTGCCAATCTTTTTTTCACATTCCATAGACAGCATTTATATATTTTTTATTGCGTGTATAAGAGCAAAAGAACCCTAAAAAAGTTGAAACTTAAGGGGATGTGCGCTCGATAGAACTGAAAATTAGAGTTCTTTAAAACCTTATTTCTCAGTCATGGCCGTATTGAAAAATCCCAAAAAATATATGTTAATCTGCATTATTATTTTAAATTTAAATTTTTTATTTGAATATTGATCATATTGATTTAAAAATATGCTAAGTCCACCCTTTTTTTTAAATTAAACCTTTTTTCTCTTCTAAAAGTCACACGAGTATGAAAATTATTTCAGTATTCTAAGTAAGACAAGACTCAGGGGAAGGCCGTTTTAGTTTTTGCAAATTGTGTCTCAAATATTTATAGCGATTTATTATATTTCAATACTCTCCGGTCGGCGCGATACGCCCTTGTCGCCAACAAAATTAGTATGGGACTCGACGCTCAAGATCACTGGCGTTATACATAGGCTTAAAATTAGGTCTAATTTCGACCACACTTTCGACTTCTAGTTAAGAAAATTTTATACATTTATTGAACAGAAAATATGTTTACTTAAATAGTCAGTTTGTTCCGGCACGTTAACTTTGCCCTCCAACTTGTTATCAGAATGTCGATATGATCAGATATTGTATCTGTTAACGTCGGTTAAGAAACCTCGGATATAGCATGTCGATTAAAAATTTAATATAAGTAATTAAAAATATGTCTTAGCCTTATTACACCTTCTCAAGATTTAATCACCTTTTCGCCTCGCCTAAAAAAATGTCGTTGGCAAGACTGCGAAATTGAATTCAAACATAGTTCCACTGCAATATCAATATTTACTAAAAAGTTAAAGTTCTCTATATATTGCTAAAAATCCCTGTGAAAAACGATACTTATCGAATCCGAGTAAATATCAGGTATGTTTTGTACCTACTCTGTGGATATCTACATTCCCATTACATATGTTTTTTCAGGTCTACAAACTCGAATACAGAAGATCGGAAGGGGACCACTGACCAGAAATGGCAGATGGTATTAGAACCTGCTCTGGTTGGAGCAATGATAGCCATCAACCTTGGCCAAACTTCGCTGCAGAATTTCTATCTGCGCACCGCCTGCACTGTAGATTTAGGTCTATCCACAGAGGTCTGCGATAGAGGCGTAGGAGAAGAATTTAGGAGTGCCGAGGTATTTTAATTTAACTTTTTCTTTGTTCCTTTTTTCTAATTTGGTTATCCATAGACTAGATGTTGCCCGCAACATCGTGCGCGCTAAAGGAAATCTTGCGGGAACCGTGCATTTTGCGGTCTTATCTATATCTGTGCCAAATTTCATCAAAATCAAAACTATAATCCGACTACGTAAAAAAGGGGGTCTAAAAAATCCGAAACAAGACAATAATTCAGATAGAAATCCAGAAATGCATAGGTACAAAAATGGTCAAGGCAGAGCCGTAGTCGCACAACAAAGAAACAAACAAAAAGCCTTCTTATAATATTAGTATCGATAAAGGTGTTGGAAGGCACTCCAAGATAACGTTTAATTTAGTACAAATATTATTTTATGATTATCATATTTACTTGCTTTGGACAGAATATTAAGGAGTAAGATTTATCGTCTATCTAAAACCTTAACATAATTAATTTATTTCACTTTTCTACCGTCAAAATGTTAAAATTCAAAAATGTAGGTTAGAATCTAACCAACGAAGTCAGATTACTGTTGCATTAAAATCTTAACGCTCGACCTAGTTTCGGGAATTATCATCATTAATTTTTCCGTTGCACTAGATAACGAAGCTGTGTTTCAGTTGATCTCCCACAATTTTCTGTCGTGGGTATATAAATAATCGTCGTGGTAAATATTTATTGCAAAATATAACATTTCCAGTATGTTGGTTTGACCGAGAAGTTGCAGATATATTAACACGTAATTCTAGGTTAGTTGCAAGTTAGATATTGGGTCTTTACCTATGAAATTGCCGTTTTGTATGAAAAAATTTAAACTAATTTTTTTCATGCATTTTTTACTTGTAGTAATCGAAGTAATCACCCATGCAATCAGTGCATCTTTGCCAACGCAGTGGCAGTTTATTGATGCCCTTCTTAAAGAAATCAGCTGGACGGGAGGCAACAAATTCTTCAAAGGCATTTTGTACTGCCTCTCGGGTATTGAATTTTTTTCCCGCCAAGAAGTATCCAAATTCTGGAAAAAGTAGTAGTCTGTAGGCGCAAGGTCTGGTGACTAGGGCGGATGACGGAGAGCTTCCAACCCCAGTTCTTACAACTTGGAGACCGTCTGCTGTGCAGTATGAGGTCGTGCGTTGTCGTGCAGGAGCAGCGGAGACGAGCGATTGACCAATGCTGGTTGGAGATGTGTCAGCTTCTCCATCATTGTGTTCAGTTCTTCACAGTACACATCTGCAGTAGTGCTCACCCCGTTTGGTGAGAAGCTGTGATGAATCACACCGGCGCTAGACCACCAAACAGTGACCATCACTTTTCTAGGGGTAAGTTTTCGGTTAGGGCATTGTTTAGGTGCTGAACCAGGATCCAACCAACTTGCTGAGCGCTTGCGGTTATCAAACAGAATCCATTTTTAATCGCAGGTAACAATGCGGTTCAAATCCTTCATTTGTGTGTTTGTTGAGCAGTGCAAGGCACGTCTCGACGCGTACTTCGCGCTGGCGATCATTGAGTTCGTGGGGCACCCATTTGTCAAGCTTTTTTACCTTGCCAATTTGACGCAAATGGACCAATATTGTTTTGACGCTAACGTCGAAAGCTGCAGCTAATTCAGCCGTACATTGTGTATCATCAGCTTCCACAATCGCCTTTAATTCGTCATTGTCGACCAAAGTCTTCGGACGACCGCGAGGTTCATTTTTCAGGTCGAAATTTCCAGAACGGAAGCGAGCAAACCAATAACAGGTGGTGCGTTGGTTTGTAGTGTTAGCTCCGTAAACGTCGTTGATGTTGCGTGCCGCTTGTGCCGCTTTGCTGCCACGACGGTACTCATATTCCATAATTTTTCGAATTTTTAACGTATCAATGATGTCGAAAAAGATTGAAATGCGATGAAAATGTAACACTAATCAATAAACAAATGACTACTTTTGGAAAAAGAATTCCATGTTTTTAAAATAAAATTAACTTGAAATCAGAATTCTTAGCCAAACAAAAATTATTTTGCTTTGAAGTGGCCAGTACTGCAGAACGGCAATTTCATAGGATAAAGACCTATTATTAATAAATAGCATAAAACCGGGTGACAATCAAGCGCAGAATTTTTTATTCGTTTTTATAACTTTAATAGAACTTAACTTTAATATGAGTTAGGTACTATCAGAGAATCAAATTCATAAGCAGGTAGAGTGTTCTCATAATTTATTGGAGTTCCGTAATACACAAGGAACCCTTGTAGTTTCGCTCTGTCCGTCTATCTGTCTGTCTGTCTGTCCGCGCTTCTACCTTCTGTAATTATTAATATAAATTGATGAAATTTGGTATAGATCTCGATTTTGGCGTCATAAAATAATAATAATTTTATATTTTAGGGGTAGTTCTCCATACGTGTCAACTAGGGATGAAAATTTTGTTTTCATTCTACCCCATCGTGTGGGATATTGTTGAATATTTTAGATAGTGGTCTTTTAAAATAAAGCAAAAGTTTCATACATGACTTTTTTAGCAAAGTCGACCATTTTCGAGTAATCGGCCTCCAAAGTGGTTTGTAAGTTGGTCCCCCCTAGCATTCCTAAACTATAGGAGATAAAAACTAGTAATTTTCCATGTTGATAGATCATGCTAAAAACTTTACGAAAATTATTTTGAACGAAATCAAACAGAATTTTTAAAAGTAATTTGAAAAAAAAACCTATTCAGCGTTGTTATTTACGGAACCCTCTTTAGACATGTCCTGACATGCTCATGGGTAGGTGTTTGTATTATAATGATGACATGTAGTCACAATATAACTGTCAATGACATGTCAGTTTGATTTCATAAATTATTAATAACATACGCGCAAATTATAACAACAGTCGACCTGCTTATCAATTTGATTTCCAGATAGTACATCAATAGAGAGTGCTATTCTGCTAAATAAATAACTTAATAATACACTAGCCACTGGCTACTATCAGGGAGTCTACTTCATAGTCTGTTTTTTCGAGCCAGTAACAATTTTGCAGACGGCGAGTCAAATGGTGGTCTCCAGTGTGAACGTTAGCCGGAGCTTCGTCGGCTCCTTGCTGGCCACTGTCGTCCTGCTATTCGTGGGTCCGTGGAGCGACTGCAGCGGTCGCCGGAAGCCGCTACTGATTCTCCCGCTTCTAGGAATGTGTGTGATGACCACCGGCGTGCTCCTGATGCTCACCTTCCCCGGAGCCAACACTGCGCAAGTGTTGTACATGGTGCAGATTCCGATCTCGCTGGGCGGGAACTTTGGACTCCTACTCGCTGCGGCTTTCAGTCATATCGGTGATGTAAGTTTTATTGAAGTTAAACTCAGTTAATGTCGCGTCAGGACACGATTTTGGATATAACGCCATTTGTCGGAAGCTACTTATACTGGCTCAGGCGCAAAACGCCATAGTAGCAAAACGACATACTCTCAAAAAGACGTATTCTCAAAAAGACGTATTCTCAAAAGGACAGAAGTACAGTCGTCAAATTATTAAGTCTATTAACTTTTACACGCGACTTTGCCCACGTTAAATTGAGTTTCTTTGGACCCATTACTTCGTATTATAAACTTCGGAGAGCACTGTTGAGCCCGGTCATACTTCGATTTTATACTAGCTGCAGACTTAGCCTACGTTCACATGTCAGTTTTTTGGGGGATGCGATTGAAAAACAATAATATAAATAAATAAATAAATAAATATATATATATATATATATATATATATATATATATATATATATATATATATATATAATATTATAATAAAAATAACTAAATACAGTATTCCACGAGCGCATTGTATTTTTTTAAGATAAAAGTAGCCTATGTGTTTATTAATCCAGAGCTTAAACTACTACCATACCAAATTTTATCAAAAACCATTCAATAGTTTTTGCGTGAAAGGGTAACATCCCTATCTATTCATCCCTCCGTTAGTTAATACTACTGACATAGGAAGTATAAAATAAACTATAGTATATTGCCTATACAGTCTTTGTAAATCCCATGTACGAAGTATCCCGTAAGGATCAAGTATCTCTCCTCCCCTACATAAGCATCTGAACATTTTAAACCATGTTCGAAATTTCTACATTTTATTTATATCATGGACTGTACAATTTCTGTTCTTTTGAGAATAGGTCGTTTTGAGAGTAAGTCCTTTAGAGAGTATGTCGTCTTGCTACTATGGCGCTTTGCGCCAGAGCCCATAAACTTAGATAAGAACCTATTAAGTACGGCTCCATACGTAGATGGCGCTAGGTGTATCAATTTTTATTTATCTATTATTTATTTAAGTTTGAAGATAATATGTGCTTTAGGCACGATGAGAGTATATTTGGATTTTAAATGATGAATGAAGTTTCACTTCTGCCACGTGTACTCTGTACACGTCACTTTTTATTTTTATTGAAGCCTGTACCTTTTGCCACATTTAGATATTTCCGACGCACGCCGACTGCCAAGAAGCGACATGATGAATTTAGATTTTAGGCGATACTTGTCACTAAAGCAACCGTGAAAACTCGTTTGAAGTAGTATGACTGCTTACAGTTAAACCATGTTGCTAATGACCCTCGGCAATCTTCGTTTTTCTATGGAAGACGATGTATGAAAAACGACGATTGCCGAAATACATTAAGGTCCTGGTCGTACTGTACGTGCCTACAGCCTACCTACATAAGAACACACATACGTTTTTATTCGACACACCCCGTTTATTTGTTCGTGATAAAACTTTGTCATCAGCAGCAATCGTTGTTTCCAAAAATTAAAAAAAAAAAAACAATTTCGATGAAGAAGTTGTAATTAATCTAAGTAATTACCTATCTTCGTGTTATTACGAGTGTCCATAAATAAGTACCTACACACATTATACCTTTTTATATCGTTTTCTATTGGACACACCCCGTTTATCTGTTCGTGATAAAACTTGGTCATCGGCTGAGTTGTTTCCAAAAATAAAGGAAAATGATTTAATTTCGATAAAGATAATGATCATCTAGTTATCGACATGGCATTAATAATTATGATAATTCTGATACCGTAAGTAATATCAAAATAAATTCAGGAAGTGAATACAGAGCTGTAATAACACGGCGCGGGCGAGGGACTGGCCTCACGGCAACTGTAGTTCGCAGAAATCTGTCTTCACTTTTTTATTTGGTCTGAGGTTTCAAATAAATATTTGCGTACTAAAGCGTTTGAGGCTTGTCTTAGTGTGAACTCTAGCTATAGCAATAAATAAGCTTCTGTATTATGAGATAAATCATAAAACAGGCATACTATATTATGATAGGGTTGCCAACCGTATTGTTTTCCCAGGACAAGTCCTAGTTTTTGCAGTGTCCTGGATAGTTTTAAAGTAGCGTCCTGGGTTTTAAAAACACCCTGTTATGGTCATATATTTTAGAATTCGCGCGCCACTTTTACCATTTTTCTTTGTAACTTAATTTTATTCAATACTTATATGAAAAATAAGATTATTAACATTACATATACCTATTTCATTTAACCTATTTTCGCTACATATTAATTTAACTTGTGCAAACTTGCGACTCTATTACTACGTCCTGTTTTATCCAACTTCGAATCCTAGTTTTTTAAATTTGGGATTGGCAGCCCTATATTATGTCATGACTCATGCAGTCAGTTGATTCTTGGTAACAGTAGATAACTGTTAATATCACTTGTTGTAGTGCCAAGGGTCAGAGAACAGATGTTTGATTGTATGTAGCCTTCTATTTATATCTTCGCAATGTTAGCGCTATCTCTCGATATCTCACAGTCAAGATCCATTCTCATAGGTACGATCATATTTGAGACTATTAGCACCATTTTGACGGTCCCAGCCACAGCTCAGAGGTTAGCGCGCCGGCGCTCAAACCCGAGGTCGCGTGTTCGAATCCCGCAGAGGGAACTAAAAGTTTTCAATGTTTCTAGGTCATGGATGTGTATTAAAATTGTTATAAATTATAATATAGTAAAAAATCTTATACCTGTATCATCAGTTGTTTTCTCAGATCCGCCTCGACTCAACTGAAGTTCCACGAATGTGGTATTCTTAAAGGCAATTTCTACCTCAGCCGTTTGCTCCTCCAGCAAGGTTGAGTGGAGGTATGTCGTCATAGATAATCATAAAAAAATATTCTTTTTATGTTTAGCACCCGACAGTTACCATTAAAATTCTATCCAAATTTGGCAGAATGATGTTATAACCCTTCGTTTAACGTGTATTGTCGTGTTCGCAACGCTTTATGTAATTGTATAATGGGTGGGGTTGGTAGTCCCCTGTTATTTTCACGAATTAGTAGGTTCAAAAGTGGTAAAATTACTTCTACCACAGTGTCTTTTCTAAATCGTTTTTTAAATTCCTCGACACAATAATGCTCTAAGGGGTTCTGAGCGTCGCGTTAATACGCGCGCTGCATAATTATACGGATTTTCGTAAAGGTAATCCAGAAACTCCAAAAACTCTCCCATGCTTCTCTTTAAATAAGTAGCCATCTGTAATTGCGTAATTGCTTGAAATAATTCCACTCTGTTTATAAATAGAATTGATATAAATATCGGAAATAGATGCTCGAGAGAGCCTCAAGGACCTCAGGACGTACCTGAGGTACCTTAATATTGACAGTGGATTCCTCAACTCGTGTAAGGAAATACCTCAAGTCAAGGACATTTTGTTGAACTAATGATACAATTTTCGTGGATTGACGTTGAGTAGAGTGGAGGAAATCTCGAGGAAACAACTAATGATACGCGTGTTTTTACTTTTTATTTATTTATTTATATAAATCTGTATAATACAATCTGACATTTACTGCCTCTAACCCTTAACAGAGCTGTGTAGACAATATACATTGAGTTCGCTTACTTTCTAACTATTCTACAAAATGAAAATAATCTTATTATAAATACATAAATACATAAACAAGAAAACAAAACACAAAAATAGTTAAGCTAGCTGCGCGCGCGACCACAGAATACCTGCATTTGCTCATTTTTAGGTACACTATAAGTACCTACGTTAAACGTTCAGTAGTATCAATCGGATGTAAGAACCGTCTTTTAATAGGTTTGAGTATTCTAATAGGATGCAGTGTTGCCAGATATACGGATTTCTCCGTATTTATACGGATTTTCGATTTTAACTAAAATTTTTTACTAAAATACATAGCGCGCGGAGACTACAAATCAAATTCTTAATTTACCTCATTCCTTATTTCAAACACTGATAGTTTTGTTGATTAATTATTTTTTAAAGTATGTTTTTATGTACCTAGTACCTACATACTATTTGAATTAAATGTTTGTGTTTTTTTATATGATTTAAACCTACTGCACGTATGCCTACTGTAAATTCACAATCACAAAAAATCAGTTGTCCTTTAAAATCTTATTTTTTCATTGATCATACAGATTTTATACTTACAGATTTCTTGCAAAATGGTCATACAGATTTTATACAGATTTTAACAGTTTGATATACAGATAAATTGTGCAGTGCACCTGGCAACACTGATTGGCAACACTGATGCTCCATATTATAATATTATAATTAATTGAAGAAAAGGATTTTTTATATAATCATGTTACTAATATTTTATAGCGAAATTGGTATATTATGTATGTATGACTTGACTGTCCTTCACGCTTAAACTACTGAATGGATTGGTATGTTAGATCTTAATTTTTTATGAAATATTAACTGAAAAGTAAATTTTAAGTGACTTTTTATATTTGTTTTAGTTATTTTTTCTATAAAACCAGCGGGCAAGTTGTCTATTAAATTAGGTATTAGATACTGAAAGTTCTCTTGCCATACTGATTATTAAATTTTTTGATTTTAGAGATTTTGAGATTATTTAATTATTCGATACACTTCTTGTTGTAATAATATGGTTTCTTTTTAAGTATTTGTATGTCTTCGCGGAAGTACGGAAATTAGTATGATGTATTTATTATGTATAGTGTAAGAGTATTTAATACACTTCCTGTTATCTGGTCCCCGTGACACAAGTTTTTCTGATATTTATCACGTGGCCAGATTGACGTGGCGTGAAGCGTTCGTAGATATTATTAACCATTGGCTAACAATCATGCCTTTTGTATTTGATTAAACAGACTAGCCTAACCTAACATAACTAGGAATAAGAACTAGGAACAAGAAGTGAAGTGCTCGATAGTCGTGTGAGGCACGAAATCTGTGAATTTTTGCTTAAAAATAATTACCTACTACTTACTTTTACGATACTCGATTATAATTATACGGGCATGGGCGAAAAGCCCCAATTTGACACCAAACTTTTAAGCTACTTGTATAGATAATATTTTCACAAATGTCACTCCTTTTAGGAAAGACATAATTAATGTACTTAACTCTGATCACTGTGGACAGCTAGCATCATTTGATCTTAAATGTGATAATAATCCGATAGAAAATATTGAGTTTATTCCTGTAAACACAAAACGTATTGAGAAATTTAGAAGTAAATTACTTTCAAGTTTTCAATGTTTGAATGAGTCAATTAATCCAAATGAAACTTTTAATAATTTATTTAAAGTAGTAAAAAACCAATTTGACTCTGTATTTACTTCTAAATCGGTCAGATTTAGTAATAAAAGAAATAATTTTAGTAACTGGGCAACTGCAGGTATTATTGTTAGTAGACAAAGATTGTATGACTTGTATAACGAGAAGTCAATGAACAGGAGTGAAGCTTTTAAACTATATGTCAAGAAATACTCGAAGATTTTCAAGAAGGTATGTCAAGCGGCGAAGGTTCTTCACATCAAAGAAAAAATTAAGAACTCTAAAAACAAAGTGAAAACCATCTGGAAAATAATTGCAGATGAGACTGGAAGAGTCGCCAGTCGCAACTCTAAATTTGAACTTTATATTAATGATAAAAAAGTTAGTTCTGACATTGAAGTTGCGACAGTATTTGAGAAGTTTTTTGCAGACATTCCGATCTCAACTACAAAAAACTTAAATTCATCACCTACAGTTGCCGAAAAATTACTTAGAGATAATGTGAAGGAATGTGATGTAAATTTTATTTTCAAAGAAATAGACTCTAGAGACATTATCAAGGCATTTAAATTACTTAATATTAAAAGTACAACTGATCTCTGGGGTATGTCCACAAAAGTTATAAAACCAGTAATTGACATCATTGCCCCTCACCTAGCATTAGTTTTTAATAATTGTATTAAAAGTGGCGTGTTCCCTGACTTGATGAAGCACAGCAAGGTGATGCCTCTCTTTAAAGCTGGGAATAAATCAGACCCAGCTAACTATAGACCAATATCCATATTACCGACTTTAAGTAAAATTTTTGAGAAAATTATTCTAAATCAATTACTTTTTCACTTCAACTCGAATAAATTGTTACATAGTAATCAGTTTGGTTTTACTAAAGGTCGGTCCACAACAGATGCAGGCATCAGTCTTCTGTGCAGTATATTTGAAGCTTGGGAGAGGTCACAGGATGCACTTGGTATATTCTGTGATTTATCCAAAGCATTTGACTGTGTGGAGCATGATACGCTGTTCAGGAAATTATACCATTATGGTGTAAGGGGCACGGCACTAAAGCTTCTAAGCTCTTATCTAATAAATAGAACACAGACTGTAGAAGTTAATTCCAAAAGGTCTAATGGTACTAAAATTAAACTAGGAGTATCACAGGGGTCTATTTTGGGCCCTTTTCTATTTCTCATCTATATAAATGATCTACCTTATCTAGTTAATGATAAGCATGAGATAGTACTTTTTGCTGATGACACTTCACTAATTTTTAATGTGAAGCGACGACAATCTAACAATGACGAGGTAAATAGTGCTCTCTCAAAAATAGTACATTGGTTTAATGCTAATAATTTACTGTTGAATTCTAATAAAACAAAATGTTTAAAGTTCAGCTTGCCAAATGTTACGCAGGCACAAACCAATATACTATTAAATAATGAGAAAATGAAATTAGTAGACACCACTCTATTTCTAGGTATAACATTAGATAGTAAGTTACAGTGGGGACCACATATTGCTAAATTGGCAGATAAGCTGAGTTCTGCAGCATACGCTGTTAAAAAAATTAGAGAAATTACCGACATAGAGACCGCGCGATTAGTTTACTTTAGCTATTTTCATAGCATAATGTCGTACGGCATCCTCTTGTGGGGAAACGCTGCGGACATTAATACAATATTTGTGCTGCAGAAACGTGCTATACGTTCTATTTATAAGATGTCGACTTTTGAATCTCTAAGGGAAAAGTTTAAAGAAATAAAAGTTCTGACCGTCGCATCTCAATACATTTTGGAAAATGTGTTATATGTAAGAAAGAATCTAAACAACTTCAAAAAGAAATGTGATAATCATTGTGTAAACACTAGAAATAAGAACAAGTTAGATATGCCAGTGTTCAGACTAAGCAAAGTTAGTAAATCCTGTAAAGGCCAATGTATACGCTTATACAATATAATCCCAGAAAAGGTTCAAAACTTTCCCATTAATAAGTTTAAAAAAGTAGTTAAAGAGCGTTTGTGTGCCAAAGCGTATTATAAAATTAATGACTTTATTCAAGACGGCACACCTTGGGAATAAGGTGGCTCCTTATCTTATCTTATTATTTGTTACATAGACATAAGTAAACATTGTAATAATTTTGATTTTAAAAGAATAATTTTCCATCTTTTTGGTAAAAGATGGCCCCAGACGAGTTTCTTGCCGGCTCTTCTCGCTGGGTTAGTTCTCGAACCGGTGGTAGGCATCACGTAGTATCGACGTTCAAAAAGAGTATTTAAAAATACCAATTTTGAATAAAAAATTTTTGATTTGATTTGATTGATTTAATTTTTTTTAGCCGGCAAAATCCGCCAACCCGAAAATCTGGGGCCAACCTACTACTCATCTAACAACGGATGAAAAGGCCAAAGTTTTTTTAGTAGAGATTTACTACAGTTACATAGGTATTTATCGTAGGTTACACAATCAATATTTCCTTCATTTTCCAGCTATGCCACTCCACGGGCCGAGACGTGACCCGCACCATGGGCACGCACCGCGCGGCCATACAGATCTCACACGTGGTGGGCGCGGTTAGTGGGCCGCTGCTGTACAGACACCTCGGCTTCTACGGGGTATTCCCACTTGTTCTCTTACTTCAGGTATAGTTCTTGCATTTAATTTAAGTCTAGTTATGTCCGTCTAAAGACGTTTGCATTGGGTTCAAATCGTTATCCTATCTTATACTTTTAACGTGACAATCTTGTATATATAATCATTTTTTGGAAACGGCTGCAAGTATTACCTTCATAGTAATTTATTATGCAAACAGTTTTGGGGGAGAAAAATCGATCTAGATAGGTCTTATCCCTTAGAAACTAAGGGATAAGACCTAAGTTCTTTCTTTTTTCGTGACTAACTAAGTTCTTTCTTTCTTCGTGCAACAAATATCACTAATTTCGACTCTATAATGGCAGTCCGATTGGCAGTTTGATATGCGTGTGTATAATTTTTGCTTTGTTCGATAATTCGGAATATGGTGGGTTGGAATCCCGGACGGATAAGTACTTTTGTGATTCTTTTATTTTTTTTAAATTTATTAGACATCCTAGCAAAGCTCGGTTACCCAAGTACTAATATGTGAAATGCAATAACTATAGATAATAGTTATCACCCGCAAACCATAAACGATAAATAGGGTCACCTATGAATGTAAATGACGCGAAAGTATGTCAGGTCACTCAGGATCGCACTAAATCTAGGTATATATGTCTGTTCCTATGATAAAACGACGTAACTCCTTACACCGTAGGTGTGAATCTCTTAATTCACACTCATAAAAATTAAGCTGATGGTTCATGGTAGTCATTATTTTACACAATTATCGAGATGTCGAAGTAAGGCACATATAGCTGACCATGAGACCATCATTACCTACTTATAGTTTTCAGTAACTGAAATGAAGCCGAATTTATCGAACCTCTACCTTCTACCTCTAGGAAGCTGAGTTATAGTCGGTTTTTTCCTGTATTTTTTCTATAACACAAAATATGAATAGTGCTCTAATAAAAATAAGCCAGTTTACAAAAGGAATAGTATACTAAAATCAATGTTTTCAAAGAAACTGCTGATTGCTTGAAGCACTTTTGTGAGTCTCGTGAAAACGCCCCATAAACAAAAAGTCGTACAAACAGGTGACGTCAAACGCCTGTAAGTTGCTACGAAATGTATGGCCGTATGCACAAAATGTCTGATATATCCGAAGTAAATCTTTTTGTATTTGATGTAAGTAAACTAATGATGTTATATGTAGGGTCTTAGGATTCCGTTGTTCACGTCTCAGAACCCTTATGGTTTCGTCACGTCCGTCTTCGGCTTACCGTCCAAACGGTTAGTGCTAGAAGGATGAAACTTGGCATGGATATGACTTGTATTTATCACGTCGACAAAGTGCTAAAATAAAATCACGCAAAATGTTTTTTTTTGGGCTACCTCCGCCACACGTCAAGTGGAGATGATTTTTGTTTCTCGCGTCCACCACATAGTGTGGGATGTCATTGGATAGGTCTTTTAAAAACAACAACAAAGGTTGCTAAGACAATCTTTTGGTTTAGGTGTCCGTTTGGGAGATATTCAACTTAAAACCGCATTTTTTTGTTAAAATAGTCCGTCCCCCATCTAAAAGCTGAGCGGCTGGCTCGAATAGTCTGAAATTCATGATGGTAGCCCATGTGATGAACTTTAAAGCAAAACTATGAAGGCTTTTAAAACTTTGTTAGCTTAGGAGTTAACGATGCCTAACTTGTAAAATGCGCTTACTTGGAAAACTTCGTACTAAAATAACGAAATAATAAGTAAACATGTAAATTATTGGTATAATGGTACGAAACCCTACGCGCGCGAGTCCAACTCGCACTTGGCCGGATTTTACACTAATGTTTTAAATCAAATCAAATATCCTTTTATTGCAAGAATGTTGTAGGTACAATGGTCTTACAAAATTACTTATTGTTCTAACATTCTGCCATCACAATGGCGTGCAATTTGCAATTAAACCACAAAATAAAACTAAAAATAAAATTAAAACTCAAGGAATTACGAATTATTAAAAAAAAATTACAATATAGTATAACAGAGTATCAACGTTATTTATGTCAGAGAATTTATTATTATTAATCATTTTTATTATAATAATGTCATGTCAGATTTTTGAATACGAAAAATAAATTAATTAAATTATAATAAATTATATATTCATTTAATGTGTAAAATCAATTATTCAAAAGCCATTTTGTTATTTTTCTTATAAAATTATTTCCATTTAAAGTTTTAAAATGGTCGGGTAACTTATTCAAAATGATAATGGCGATGATGTACACATTTTTCTTATAGACATCAAAGTGGTACTGAGGCAGATACAATTTATACAAATGTCTTGGTTAAGCACTTCTATTCTTAACATTAGCATTTTTTGGAAATAAGTGCGGATGTTGCTTTACAATAACGCAAATATCTCTAATATAAGTAAGCATATCAAAGGTAGAATCCGCAATTTCAGAAACAATGATTTGCAACTATCCAAAGGCCAAATGGCTCACACAACAGGAAAACAGAGTTCCTCCACAGCAATAGCTATACGGGAGCACAGACGACACATATCCGTGGTATGCGAATAGTGCTGCTTCGGTCGAGGCTTTTAAGCGTTACACTTTAATTTAATACATGATTGGGGATTCTGGCATTGTTTAAAAAACTGCAAGCATATGCCATCATACCACTTACAGTAATCATCATCATCATCATCATCGTCATCACCACCACCACCATCTTCACAAGAAACACCAACATATTATACGACATATTATATGACATAGGTACTCACTAGTCGTCAGAGTTTTGTGCACCGATATCAATGTCTTTGAAATTTTGCTATTTCTAAAATTATATTCATGATCATCATCATCACTATAATATATTTATTTAATGCTTACTGTTACATTTTTTTGTCGACTATTACAATATATAATAATAATTATTTAACAATATTGTATCTAATCAATATTATCACTGGTGATTGTTTAGAAGGTTGACAGATCGGTAATGCTTATTTGGGGAATCGGCCTCTCAGAAAACTGGCATAAAAGAACGCTTGAGTTTGTTTTGCCGAGAGAGTCAGAATAGCGGACGGAGGCTTTTTTGTATTTGCAACTTTCTTAAAATGTGTTAATAATAATAATAATTTAATAAATATAACTGAAAAGAGAAACATTATTATTTTTAAACAAAAAATTAAAACCGACTTCCAAAGTAAACTTCTTACTTAACAAAGTCTACTCAATCTTAATAATTTTGAAGTTGGTACCAGCCAACTTGAACGTGAGTTCTATAAAAAATGTCTTATCATAATGTTGTTTGGGCTGGTACCGACTTCAAAAGTATGAATATTGATTACAGAAATGGTTAAAATTTTAGCCGAATTTAAAAGGGGAATTATTTAGGAAATATGTTTTATTTCATACTTTTTTTGTGCATTTTTACTTTGGAAGTCGGCTTAATTTTTTCTTTAAAAATAATAATTTTCAATACCTATTAATGTATTTTTATACGTATTTTCCAGGTATCATCCCTGGTGTACGTGGTGGTAATGATTAACGATGTGAACATAAACGTAGACAACAAAGTGTCTGTATTCAGCTGGAGACTGCCACTAAAGGCCATCCACTGTCTACTGCGGGCGAGGGAGGGTCACAAGCGGCTTATTATACTCCTCATGATGATAGTGGCTTTGGGAGATAGAATGTTGTTATCAGGTGGGTAGAAGATGCAATTTATCTATGAATAATATTATATTAAGTGCCTGTTTCACAATCTACTGATACGTGTCACATACTTGTCACATAGCTTATTTTGCATGTTTGGTTTCTGTCGCTCGATATAAAGTAAGCAGAAACAAAACATAAAGTTTTTTTTTTAATTATGACTTTTTACATTTTTCAGCGGAGGTCCTCCTGTCCTACATGTTCTTTAGAAACAAGTTTCACTTCGACGATGTGTTGTTTGGATCTTATCTAGCTTATAAGAATACTATTAGCTTTTTAGGTACGTATGTTTTATGTTTCAGTACTCGTGTATTATTTAGTAGATTAGAATGATCATAAAATGCGTGCTACCTAAATTTTTAAGCGGTTATAATAAGTCGGATCCCATTATCAGGTCATCAAAGTGATGACCTGATAATGGGATCCGACTTCAAAATAATGAAGATTGAGTAGAGAAATAGTTAAAATTTTAGCCGAATTTAAAAGGGGAATTATTTACATAATGAGTTTTATTTCATACTTTTTTTATCTATTCAATGTTAGACAACATGACTGTAAACAATCTGAAACCCTTTTTTGTAAATCTTAAAAATAAATAAAATACAAACAGTTAAAATTTGCAATAAGAATGAGAGCGATATATTGGACCTGTGACAACAATCGCTACGGCCACAAATTTCTCATAAAATAACCTATAGCGATAACAATTTGTGATGTCACAAATCGTTTTGCGAGAAAGAGATCGCAAATAATATTTTTATTTGTTTATAACTTTTAATCGCGTCAACATACCTAAATAACTATTCCAATCAGTGTCTATTCCCTCACTAAGTGGCAAAGACGTGTTGCATTCGTTGCAGTGCGCGTTGTTTACGATTCGAATACCGGTTATCGCCGCCGCGTGTTATCGTGTCGTTTGAGGCTGATCCTTATGCAAGATGAGTGAAATTTTAGCTCAAGAGGACGAGGAGATAGTGGACAATAATAGTATGGGAGGTGATAGGATGAATGTGGAAGGTATGATAGTAGGCGGTTTGCATCAATTTAATTATGAGGAGAACTTACACAATATAGAAGATAACAGGATGATTCAAGAGGAGGATTGGACAGAAGTTAGAAGGGGGAAAAAGAGAAAAACTGAGAAGATAAATATAAGTATTTCAAGTAAAGTTATATTACCAAAACAGTTTGCATTGGCCAGATTATTTCCTGCGGAAAACATAGTAGGAATTCATAATGTTAAATATGTTATTGTAAGCTTCGAACTCATGCAGAAAAATTGATTTCATGCCAATATTTTAAGGAAAAAGAGTGGAGAATTCAAAAGACTTATGAGGTTAATGTGTCATATGGCATCATAAGAGATATTGATATAGGTATACACGATTCTCAACTTTTGGAATGCATTGAAAATTGTCCATGCACCCATCATTATGGGTGCCAGGTTATAACTGTCAAAATATTAAATCGGAGAAATCCTGAGACGGGGTGGCTACAAAGTGAAACTGTACGTCTGTGCTTCAAGAGCAGCTCCTTACCGCCAATTATTAAGATTTTTAATTTGAGAGTTGCTGTGGAACCGTTTGTTTTTCCCGTAACACAATGTTCTCGATGTTGGCGTTTTGGACACACAATTAAACTATGCCCTTTAATAAAAATATTTTGTCCCAAATGCGGTAAAAATCACCCCACAATACAGTGGTGACAGGTGCCAACATTGGCAGCCACCGGCGCCGTGACATTACCACAAACGGAGGTCCTGTCGTTGATAACACCGGATCAGACGAATGTGACAACCAAGGTGATACAGCAGAGTCTAGCGAGAATATTAGGTCATTGAGTTCTTTGATAGACAGAATTAAAGACATAATTTTCTGTAATAGATTGAAGTGTTCTAAAAAAATTAAAAGTGTTATTAGTCTTTGTGTGGATTGGTGCGTATCTGCTTTCATAGATAATTTTACTGATATGACATTACTTAATAAGTTATTAAATTTATGTTTTAATTCTTCAAATGGCTAATTATAATAATGTCAATACTACTGAGATTAATGTGTTGCAGTGGAACGCTCAAAGTTTAAGACCAAAATGGTTAGTGCTTGAACATTTATTAATTAAAAGCAAAATCCTTATAGCTGTAATTAGTGAAACCTGGTTGATTCCAAATACTCAATTTAAAATTAGTAATTATAATATATTTAGAAATGACCGTCAGGATAATTATGGGGGTATTTGTATCCTTACACATAAATCTGTCAGAGCTCAGGTTTGCAATTTAGTTAATTCCAATCTAGACATAAAGATATTACACGTTAGGGTTTTTAATTGTAAAGATATTGAAAATATACTTGATATCTACTGTCCTCAGTGGGTACAAACTCGACGATCTGATTGGGATAATATTTTTACTAAATTTAGCTGCAGAACCTTGATTTTGGGAGACTTTAATGCTCACCATTTTACGTGGTCGCATAAAACAGATGTCAGAGGATCCCAAATTTATGATTCTGTGGCTGACAGTAATTTAGTATCCTTAAACGACGTGACAGTAATTTAGTATCCTTAAACGACAGTAATTCAACGTGTATAAAATTAGTAGCAGGCAATTTGCAACAAAGTGCCCCAGATATTTCCTTTTGTACTTCCGATATATCATGTAATTTTAATTGGCAGGTAACTAACGAAACTCTAGGAAGTGATCATCTAGTCATCAAGCTTTCTTCTAGTAACGTATTTAATCCTTCTTTATTAATTAAACGTAATTTCAAGTAAGCTGACTGGGAAGGTTATAAATGTTTCCTCGAAGAATGATTTTTACAATTCGATTTATCTGGTGATCCACAATTCCTATACGATAGTTTTTTAGACCATATTAATACAGCCGCAGATATATATATATATATATATATATATATATATATATATATATATATTCCTAAAATTAAAATTAATTTAAATCCATCTAGTAAGTTTTCCCCTAAATCCTATTGGAACCCTACCTTGTCTCATTCAGTAGCTAAAAGAAGATTAGCCCTATCAAAATTTAGGAAAAATCCCTCCCCCTCAAACTTGATAATTTTTAAAGACTGTGTCAGAGAATCGCAAAACCTAATAAGAAAAGCCGCGTCCAACAGTTTGAAACAATTTTGTAATTCTGTTGACGAATCTATATCTGCTACAGAAATGTGGAGAAAGATGAAGTGGTATAAAGGTAATAAAGTTCAGAATAGTTTTGTCGATGAAGATAAATGTAAAGCATTATTAAATAATCTGTGTCCTGCATATGTTTCTCCTCCTAAGCCATTAATTAATTCGGTGAATTTATAACTAGAATGTGTCATAACTTTAACGAATTGGAATCGTGTATTAAAGCCAAATACACCGCCCCGGGCTATGATAGTATATCTTTTTCTAGGATAAAACGTCTTCCTATTAATGGTAAAAATATGTTACTTTATTTATTTAATAATTTTCTATTCACAAGTTTCGTACCTATTCAATGGCGAGATATTTACGTTATTCCGATTCCCAAACCGAACCGAGATCCATCTTTAGTTTCATCTTTGCGCCCCATAAGTTTAATATCCTGTGTTTGTAAAATTTTCCATACTGTTATCACCCGATACCGTAGTTTTTAGAAAATCAAAATCATGTCTTGACAGTTTGGTCAGATTGGTTACAAGGATACAATCAGGTTTTTCTAAGGATTTAACAACTCTTGCGTGCTTCCTGGATATTGATAACGCGTACAATAATATAAAGTACCTGGGCGACCGAGCTTTGCTCGGTTATTACTACTTATTGTAATATGGTGAAACTCGAAAGCATAAATCTTATTCACGTAATCAGTATATGTAAATACTATATATAGACATATTTATGAGAAATATATATTGTTATCTCAAACATTAACTTAATTTTTTTAAACATGTCTAAAAACAATAAAAATTAAAAAATTATATAATTTCATGTCTAATTTAATTAAATTATAAATTTAATTAAATTATAAATTTAATTAAATTAGACAAGTTACAAAAACAGGCTTTGCGTCTAATAGGTGGATTTGTCAAAAGTACATACACGTAATGGAGTGCGAGCTGTGTGTGCAACCTTTACATATTCGTCGATTATTCCTTGCTGGTAATTTTTTTTTGAGATCTATATTAAATAATGAAACACTAAACGTCGTAAATGAACTAAACACATTTACGAAACGTAGATACTGGAGACGGAAACAAGTTCCAATTTTAGTAAATATGTATTTAAAATTCAAAAATATGAAAATTCATGCGGTCCGCCGCATGTCTACATATGTATACATTTGACTACTGGGTAAGTTGGTATAAATTAAGTGACGTAATAAATGTCTGTATGGAAGGTATAGATAGGGCTAAAAAGGAGTATAATGTGACAAGTCTCAGAGAAACGTGTACCGCGTACATAGAAGAACGTTATTCCTTACACTACAAGATATTTACGGACGCTTCCAAAGACATAACATCATCGCAAGGATCCATGAGTGCAGCATTTTTCGATCCTCAAACTGATAATTACATGAAATTTAAAATCTGTGATAAGATGTCTATCATGTATTTAGAATTAATATCTATTTTAGAAGCTCATTATTATATACATTAGACATTAGACAGATATTAGACATTATTAGATATTAGATATTAGACATTATACATAGATTATAATAAGTTTGTAATTTTATCTGACTCAAAATGTTCCCTTCAACACGTGGCTCGGTGCACTTCTTACACAGGCACACCGATTGCCTACGATATTATAAAGATAATATTTGAAATTAAGGCCCTGTCAAAAGGAAGTAATCCTACAATGTATCCCTTCTCATATTGGCTTAGAAGGGAATGAAAGGGTAGATGACCTCGCAAAAGAAGCTGCTGTTGATGGCGTAATTAGGGACTTTGTGCCTTCCTTCTCTGACTGTATAAATCTAGTTAAGCAACACTATTACACTGTTAAAGTGCATTTTGACGAAAGATCAGTGAAGAAGGGCATATAGTACCGAACTCTACAAAATGAACCATGGAAATCACCGTGGTTTGCAGATGTTAATTTAAATAGAAATATATTAATAATTGCATTTAGACTTCGTTCTGGATACATTCCCCTGAATAAATTTGCACATTTGATGAGAAAAGTAGTATCTCCTCTTTGTTCGGAATGTGGAATGATAGAAGACGTTTTCCATATAATGTTGGAATGTGTCCGTAACGAAGATATTAGATTTCAGGTTGTGAGAACAATTGCAGATTTATGAATATTGGAACTTGTAACTGCATTCTAGCGTATCCCTTATCTGAACAAGTTATAGAAGTGTATAAAATTGTCAATAAAGCTCTAAATCGACTTAATATAGATTATAATTAGTGATGTAGTTAGTACTTAATTATATTATAATTGTAATTATTGTAATCGTTAGTATAATGGAGTGGCATAGTCAATTATGACTAATCTCCTTAAAAAAAAAACTATTCCAATTGATTGAAATATATCTCTATTCAACTGTTTTAAAATTTAATTTGTAAAAATGTGACATTTGACACTAGCAACATCTCTATTATAAAGTACGAGATCCAAACCCCAGTTAAGTAGTGCTGATGAATGATAATGAATGAACAGTGAGTGAATCACACTTAGTTTCACAAGGGCGAAAACTAGAGGTCTGACCGAAATAATATTAGGTACGACCCCACAATAGAAGTCGTAAAATAAAATACAGGATTTGATGATCAAAAGCAACGCACTTGTAAACTCTACACGCATAGCATAATCACCGTACATTGTAGATATGGTTTATTTCTACGGAAGAATAGACAAAATGACAGATTGATATAATGCAACGCTGTCATTTTGTCCATAACATTATCTTGTGTAGACAAAAGGAAGTTCTTTGGTAGTCATACCAAGCGTGCTGGTGTTTACGAATGTCATTATTATGGCAATCGCTAATTACTGGTGGAAGGCCCACTCCAAAGAATATATATTTACTAACGTAATCATCCCATGATTTACACGAATGACAGCTCGCAGCTATGTGTGAGTGGCTAGAAGTATTAGGGGGTCGCAGGACATGCAGTTTTGTAAGCCAGGACATTCGTCGTCTGGTCGTTTCGCACTTTGAGATAATTGACTCAATGGTGTCAACCTTAAGTTTACGTCAACAAACTTTGCTGACATTCGCTGGTCTCCAGCTATCATTTGTAGAGAGTGTCGCCCCTGTGTCGCTCACGTACCACATATAATAATAATAATTCTCTTCTAAATTTCAGGTACTCTACTAATCCTGTCCCTGCTGAAGCGGCGGCTGCGGCTGTCGGACGAGGCGGTGGGCGTGGTCAGTTGCTTGTCGCTAATACTCGCTACGTCGTCGCTGATGTCCATCACTAACACTATTGTTGTGTTTATAGGTAAATTCTACACTATTCCATACTGCATGACCTGTTTATGGGGAAGGGGGGACTTCAAAGTACTACGCTTGGCCATCGGGTGGGAGGAAGGGGCTTAGGTTTTTGTTACGTAGTCAACATGTAGGAAAATCTCGCGCTAAACGTCAAGTACTTTGTGAAGTTGAGGGGGGGGGGGGATGGTCTCGGCATATGCTACGGATGGTCACTAATCGGGGTAAAGAGTTGGTAAGTGTGGTCACGTAGTATAGCCTATAGGTATACGAAATAAAAATGGTTGTGCCTGCTGTAAATAACTAGCATAACACGACTCTAAAGCACTAAAAATGCAATAATTATTGCTATTCCAAAGCCTAATTTATTAGCCGTTAGCTAGCATTACCTAAAAGTGAGAACTTTTGTCGTAAAGTTGTAATTTATGTTTTTCTCTATTTTTTTGTATTTAGAAAAATTATTCTTTAATGTTTTTGGTATTACTTACTAGACGGTATTTTCTTTTCAGTGCCAATTCTTGGCATAATATCCCAGGGATCTCAGGTGGTGCAACGCCCGCTACTGAACAAGCAGATATATCCAACTGAACAAGGTTAGTTTACTCTTTATTCTAAATTCTACTATTTAGCCCAGTAATTAGGAAGTTTTACCTGGAAAGTTTTGCGAGAGTTTTGAAAAATTTTGATATGCTTTATTCGAATTTTAACTTTGTTACCTCAAAACTTAGCCACTAGCGCCGCCATCTTAAAAACATATCTTAAATCAGTTAAGTACCAGTTTTTTTGATGCTACCTTCTTTCCGATTCATTTAACGATCAAAACAAGTATTAGGTCATTACATATGAAATTGGCGTTTTGTAAAGGAGGAACATAATGTCGATTTTTTTTAAAACATAATATATTTATTTAATCAAAGTATATTTCCATTGCTATCTATACACTTTTTCCATCTCATAGGTAGTTCATAAATTCCTTTACTAAAAAAACCATTCGGATTGGAATCAATAAAATCTTTCATGGCGCTTTGGACTGCCCCATCAGAGTTGATTTTTTTCCCTTGCAAGAAGTTATTCAAATTTCGAAAACAAATGGTAATCTGTTGGAGCAAGGTCCGGGGAATACGGAGGATATCTTAGACATTCCAATTGAAGCTCCTCTAATTTGGTAGCCGTCTGTTGTGCAGTGTGTGGTCTAGCGTTGTCCTGAAGCAGCAGTGGCCTAGAGCGAATGACCAACCTCAGTTGTTCAGCAGCTAGCTTTTCCAATGATTTGCAGTTGCTGGCAATATACATCTGCCGTAATCGTCTGGCCAGATTGAGAAAGCTGTAGTGAACGACACCGACACTAGTCTACCAAACGCTCACAAGTAACTGTTTTGAGTCAATTTTCGCTTGAGGCAGGTTTGGGACTTGCAAAATATCAAGTTGTGATATTGTGCATTACATGTGACCTCATCATACATACCTCAAAAATCTCGCGACCCCAATTCATCATAACGAGTACTAGCAAGTTCTTAAACACAATCCTACTATACTATTATAAATGTGAAAGTTTGTGAGGATTCATGGATGGATGGATGGACGGATGAATGGATGCATGTTTGTTACTCTTTCACGCAAAATCTACTGAACGGATTCCGATCAAATTTGGTATGGCAGTAGTTTGAGGGATTAAAATGTTTAGTAGTAGGATACTTTTTATCCCGAAAAATTGTATTTACGCGGGCAGAGCTTTCCATAGTGTCTACGTACCTTCCCTGAAAGATTGGTGAGGTCATGTGCGACATGAACTCAACGAACCTTATATCCAAATCTCACAGTTGTTAAGATAGGATCGTTTTAATTTATAATATTATTGAATAAATTTTCATTCTTAATGAATTATATTTTTAAACGACTTCCCAAAAAAGGAGGCGGTTATACGTTCGGCTGTATATTTTTTTTGTATGTTCAACGATAACTCCGCCGTCTGTCGACCGATTTTCAAATTTTTTTTTTATCTGAAGTTGGTCCCGTTTTCATAAAAGTGGTGACCTGATGATGGGATCTGTTACGGAGGGGTTCAGGGTTAAGTTTAAAAAAAAAACTATTTCAATTGACACGAAATGATATATTATAAATAAACCGACTTCCAAAGTAAAATAAAAAGTATGAAATAAATCTTATGACGCGTATTCAATTCTCCTTTATGTTTTTTGCTGCTTATTATGTTTTTTGATTCACCTACACCAGGGAAAATATATGTGTCTATTCTTAAATTAAATGTGTACTCTCAAATTGTCGCCAAGATGGTTATTTATTCGCTAAAATACTATCAGTCTGCCAATTTAGAATATTCAGTAAAAAAACTAGTATTAATTAGTCACCAGATTTGAAATTTTTGGTTTGGTTCTTTTGCCAACTTGGTAATTCAATATTCGGTTTTTCACACCCAAAATTTGATTGTTATGTCGCAAGTTTAAATATATGCCTTAAATAAATCTTATTTTCTAAATAATTCCCCTTTTAAATTCGGCTAAAGTTTTAACTATTTATCTACTCAATCTTCATTATTTTGAAATCGGTTGGTACCGACTTCAAAATAATGAAGATGTTGTTTGTTACAAGCCCAAACAATATCCTGATAAAACAATATTTTATAGAACTCACATTTAAGTTGGCTGTTACCGACTTCAAAATTGTGAAGATTGAGTAGAGAAATAGTTAAAATTTTAACCAAATTTAAAAGGTGAATTATTTGGAAAATAAGATTTTTTTCATACTTTTTTGTACATTTTCACTTTGGAAGTCGGTTTAATTTTTTGTTTAAAAAAATAATTCTTACCTTTTTAGTCATAATTATTATATTTTTATTAAGACATTTAAGAAAGTTTAAAATAAGTGTTCGAGTATATAATTGAATATACGCCAAGCTTTCATTAGGTATTGTATATAAGATGATGATGATGATTATTGTAAATTATATTATTATATGCTTGCAGTTCTTTAAACAACGCCGAAATTTCTAAATAAACACCTATTAAACACCTATATCAATGTCTTTGAAATTTAGCTATTGCCAGAATTATATTCGTGATCATCATCATCACTACAATATATTTAATGCTTACTACATTTTTTCCGCTGACCACTACAATAGATAATAACAATTATATAATAATATAGTATCTAATCATTATCATCACTGGTGATTGTTTAGTAGGCCCACAGATCGGTAATGCTTATTTGGGGAAATACCGCGGCCTCTCAGAAAACTGGAATAAAATAACGCTTGAGTTTGTTTTGCCGAGAGAGTAAGAATAGCGGAGGCTTTTTTGTATTTATAACTTTCTTAAAATTTGATTTTATTAATATAACTAAGAAGAGAAAAATATTATTGTAAAAATATTATGTTGTTTATTAATATGTTGTTCGGGCTGGTACCGACTTAAAAAATTATGAAGATCGAGTAGAGAAATGGTTAAATTTTAGCCGAATTTAAAAGGGGAATTATTTAGGAAATTAGTTTTTTTTCCTAATTTATTTCTGTTTTATTTCATACTTTGTGTGCATTTTTACTTTTTCATTATCATAAAATGACTAATTATGTTATTTTTTACAGCAGAAATAACTTTTAATTTACTTGTCGTGTAATTAAATTTTTCCTTTTACGTATCTATTACTTTTTTTTTCAGGCAAAATATACAGCGTGATGGGGGCTTTAGAATCGGCGACGCAGACTTTTTCGTCCCCTCTCTACTCTCTTTTGTACACTAAAACGGTGTCAGTAATGCCTGATGCCTGGCTAATACCTGGCATCTGTCTAGCCATAGTACAGTTAGTCTCATACATGATTACAAGAAAACTCAACGCAAAAACTGCACAGAAACATATATCACTCCCTATAATAAGTACCAAAGACTGCGCCAAAGAAAAATATGAAAAATGTAATACGATTGAAATAAATAGTGATACAAAATAAATTAGTAAATAGTGAGCGTTATTTTCTTTTCTTTATCCTCAGGAAAAATTGTAAAATTATAATGAACTAGCGACCCGGTGCAATTTATCTTATACTTTAAACGAGACAATCTTGTATATATGTAACTGTCGTTAGTTGTACAGAATTACAGACCGTTCCCTTATTTTATTTTATATTTAGCTTTAAAGATATTTTGATAAGATTGATGAAAAGAAATCAATTATATCATTCAATCAGTTAAATAAATATTCCTAAAAATAAAATATATAACTTCTTAAAATTGTTAAGCTACAAAACCGTGAAATGTGAGATGTTAAAAAACTTAGAACAAACTGAGGGCCTAACAGTAACAGTAAAGTACTGCTTTTATTTTATTTAAATTTATCAATCTTAAATTTTTCTTTAAGGTTTCCAAGTAATGAAGTAGGTACGAATACAAGACTGGATCGCAATAGTTCGCTAACAAAGAGGTGAAGCCGGATGGTTGCCATCATTTTAAATCTACAGACAAATATTTGTCTGTAGACAAAGTATATACTTCTAATAAAGGTTACGCTCTTCTAAAAAAAAAGGTTTCTTAATATTTATTTGTTTCTTTTTTAATATTTTGATTGTTAAAATTCCTACGCGCCTAGATTTTAAAGTCTTTATTTAAGAATTTGTTGATTTTCATGTTTTTTTTTCGTTTTTTATTATGTACTGTAAATTAAGGTGTCTAATAATTAATAAATGAAGGTTTTATTACTTTAATGAAATCAAGAGATACAATATACAATTCGGTGATTTTCTTAATTCAATGCATAATATTATATTATACGCATTAGATAATACAGTCGTCTATGGTGATATCATTACGTATATATTATATGTACGACTTACGCACGAGATAGGTTTAGAAACCACCAATCCTTCAAAAAACATTAAATGAAAAAAGCCAAGTCTTGCCTTTGCAAAAAGTTTTAAGATATCGTAGAAACCAAGTCCAATATAAGATAGTTCAAATAATTAGATAAGTAGTCATTAAAATTTTGTGGCTTTAATGTTTTTCATTTAATGTTCTTTGGGGATCTTAATTCTTTTTAGGTTAACGGAATACCAAGAGAGTGTTTGGGGTTTTAAAGGACGTGCACGCACATATAACTCCTCTGGTGTTGCGGATGTCCAAATGTGGGAATAATTGTTTACCATCAGGTGACCCGCGGATGAAATAAATCGGTCGCTCGTGGACATCAGCACTAGAGGAGCTACAAGTGCGTTCTCGGTGATTAGCATCAACCTCCACTTGGGCCATCAGCACCCTCCTCACGCGGCGAAATATAACGCATGAAGAGTTTGGGGTTAACCGTGAACGCACTTATAACTAAACTGATGTTGCGTATGTCTATGAGCCACGGTAATCGCTTTAATATTATTAAGGACTGGTTGTCCCGGCACACTTAACTGACTTAACATTTTTCACCGTTTAAACCAACACTGAACTTCCACAATTATTTCAGGACCAAAATTTGCCAAATCGGTCTAGCCGTTCTCGAGTTTTAGCGAGGCGTTGGAATCACAATTCATTTTTAGGGTTCCGTAATACTCAAGGATTTATAAACTTATAGTTTATAAATATATTATATATTATAGTTATATGATAATATAAGTTTATAGTTTATATATTTTTATAGTTATAGTTTATAGTTAACATAGATAATATATATTATACACACATCATATTTAGCGGAACATAAAATAAAGGTTTGATATCAGTATCATATAAGGTTGCTGGCTGGTTTATACGTCATTTAATTTAAAAAGAAATATTTTCAAATTAAGAAAACAACTGAACATGACATTTTATGCAATTGTTTTAATTTTATTCAAATACACCTTATCTGGAGCGAACTTCGAGTATATCTTCCTTCTGAGTTTGATTTAAAATTTCATTGAAATACTGTTTTTTGTTAGTTTTTTTTTAATCGCGTATCTTTTTGGAGTTGAGGACTGAATTATGCCTGACTTAGCCCCAACGGAGATTGCCAGGGCAATCAAAATGCGAAGAAATGGTCAAACCTACAGAGTGATATCCAGAGATCTTCGTCGACCAGTTTCAACGATCCATCGCAGTATCCAACGGTTCAGGGAGACCGGTACTTATGTGAGAAGAGCAGGACAAGGCAGAAAAAGACGCACTTCGAAATATTTGTTTTATATGAGTAAAAAATAATTATAGCATTCAAGCTGTAATTCTTATTACTGTCTGCCGTAAAACATAACATTTAAAAAAATAATAAATATTCTCTTATTCGTTTATCACCCATATTTAGTATCGTACATGGTACTAGTTATGGACTTATGTTAATAACTTCATTAGGCGCGGACTAGCAAGGTCCTGTAGCTTTTAAAAGGAGAGAGAAGGAGACTCTTCTCACGCGCCGGGCCCCTGAAAAGGGCCTTGGGCGGCGAACCAATGCCAGGGGCTAAAGCCCCTCTAATTGGGGTGGGATGACGCGCCCAGCACGAGTACTGGGCGCATTTAGTCGATTTTTTGGGAAGACCCCCCGCGGCAGAACGCGGGGGAAACCCGTGGGGGAACAAAAAACAATTTAGAATGTCGGATTGCCAAAACCAGGCACGACCAGGACCGGAGGTCGCCTCCAAGCGACGCGTGGGGGTCCCGACCCGGAGGCCGAGAAACGTGTTTGGGACCACTCCCTCACGCGCCGCGTTTGCCAGACCGTGGACACGAGCGACCTGGGGAAAGGGTGGGTGCATTAACTCCCGAGCCCCAGCTTTTTATAGCGGGGGACGGTATACGATTTGCACCGGCATCTGGTTTGCCGGTGCAAGGAGGGGTAGAGGGGGATATCGATCCAGCGGTGATGTGGCGCAGTTGCGCCAGGGCGCATCATTGCGCTGGGGTGTGGCGCATTAGTGCGCTAATGCTCCTCCTCTTCGAGGGCAGTGGGGCGGGCTGCGTGGCTCCGCCGGGTCCTCTGGCGGGACGGCATCTCTCGGCAGGCGGTGGCGGTCGGGCGGGCGGCATGCCACGGCGCCAGGACGGCCAACTCGACCAGGCGCGAGGCATCCGCTCGCGCGAACAGTTTGGCTGAGAGCAGCTGGGCCACAAAGGCCTCCACGCTCTCCACCCTGAGGTCCCTCGCTATAGTGGTGTTGCGGACGTACCACGGTGCGTCCGCAATGCGGCGTAGTACCCGGTGTAGCTTTTAAGCGTACATAAATATTATTATTAGCTACAATAATATTAGCAATAAGGTAACAAGGGTAAGGGGTAAACCTTGCCAGTCTCAACCGACCTCGAGGCTTGCAGTCATGGAGACAATACCTAAAAACGAAGTGTTGCAGTCGCGCACAGATACTTTAGACTTCCTCAGAAAACAGTATAATTTGGACAAGAAAAGAATAAATGAATCAATCAACCTTTTGAAGGAGTGGTTGAAAAAGCAACAACATTTCGTCGACAAAGACTTGGGTAGTTCAATTAATTCAGAGTTTTGTAATATTTTGACATAATGTAATGTTTTGATTTATAACTTTATTTCCTTCTGAAAAATATCCTAGGCATAAGACTCACTGGGCCTGTTTCACAATCGCATAATAAGTGAAAAATAACTTATCCGGATGTCTCTCTGTCGCTCAGTACAGTGTGCTCAGTAACCAGAGACAAAACTTCCGGATAAGCTATTCGTCACTTAATAAGCGATTGTGAACCATTTGGTGATTGGGCTTCGACTGTTGCACAGTGTGTTTTTTGCCCCAAATAAGTGACATCCCTATTTTATTGGCCTAAATAAATATATTTTAAATGTGAGAGTAGAATACCGTGTGCCGTTTTCGAATAGTTTTTTTTTACCATGAAAGTATTGTGAAAAACTTTTAATTTAAATAATATTTTTTTTTAATAAAAAGTTAATTCTAAGACAACTAAGCGAGCCGGAGGGATTATTTTGTGCAAGTGGATAATACATAGCAAAGAGTAAATAATTGCTATTTAATTAAATTGAAATTGTTAATGAAATCGAAATTATAGGCAATTCTGTGTTTATAGATTTTGCCATTTTACTCCGCCTAAACGGAAAAGTCTGTGGAAAACAGCACACCGGTGTTCTACTATCACATTCGTAATATCTTTCTCTTTGGATTAAGCCAATAAAATAAGGATGTGACTATTTTGAGGTAAAAACACATTGTGTGTTGGTATCATCTTCCATGACGCGCATCTCATAAGGCGCATTTGGAATATGTATGCCGTACACCGACCACACAACCACACAACTGCACGTGGTTGTGTGGTCGGTGATGCCGTATCTATTAGATCTATTAGTATTTGCAAGTTTGACATTAAATTCCTTCCTTTGAGATTTAAAAAATATACATATTATATTGTCATGACTCGTGTATTTAATTTTAATGAAGACTATAATTTTAATTACAATTCCTTCATAATATAATTTTCCCTATGACCTTCAACCAAAGGCAGTTGACAATCCAACCTTGTTCTGACACTTGACTGACAAAGGCCAGGGTAGACCTTCGGAACCGGTCCAGTTAATGATTACCGTCTAAACACAGACGCAATCGTTTAATGCAATCAGGTCGCAAAATATGTTTGTTTACAATTAAATAAATTAAACTTTGATGTTGGTGTAAAATTGACCCAGAGTCGACAGCAACGAAATGGTTGACAAAGTGTTCACTTTAGATCATATTTTATGACGTCACAAAAAGGGTAACCGCGAAAAACTCCGGGTATAGATGTTATGAGTTATAATAATGTCAGTTTTTATGAAAATTACAGACGTGAGACGATCTATGAAAAATGATGATTCCCGAAAGATGTGGTATGGAAGCGTCCATAGATATATATTATTAAAAAACGTCATTGTAATGTATTGGCCGGTATATATGCAGTAGTAGGTGTAGTTTTTGGTGTTGAAATTGTAGGTATACTCGTGTTAACCAAATTCCAAAGTAAAAGCAATAACATTTTTAAAAATGCCCTAAAAAGTATGAGATAATTCCTAATAAAGGTCGCCCTGTGGTCGAAATTCGTCTATAATAATTCATATAATTTTTACATAAGTTTGATCTTAGTAAGAGTTATTTTGCCACTTAGATAGAAAAAATAAAACTTAAATGTTCAAAAAACACCTGTATTATAGCACTACTCAATAGTGTAGCTAGTGAGAAACAATTTCTGGAAAGCTTATTTTTAGCATTTTATTATTTTCTCATACATTTCTTTACAATATAAGACAATTTATGAAAATATAACACTTTCCTTATGTTTGTAGTATAAAATTACTTTCGAGAAATTGTTTCTTACTAGTAAGATTGTCAGATGGTGCTATAATACAGAATGGTTTTCTTTACTTTTAACCCTCGAAATTCTAAACGCGTAGCTTTAAAGACTAAGGAGTTCTGTTCAGTGCTTCTGGATTCAAGGTATACCTTGGTGGAAAATCCTACTTTTTAATAGCTTAAACTTGGGTTACTTCAGGTTACTTGGATTCATCGGTGTCGGGTCGGATAAAGTCGTTTCACCAGTGTCACTTGACTACCAAATATTTATTAACTGTTTGATTGGATTGCAAAATACTTTCAGAAAAATTGGCCAGCCCCAGAAGGTGTATGTGAGTAGATAAGTAGGTAGGTTGGTGTTGACGTATGTGTAGGTGTAAGTGTAAGTGTAGGTTGTAAGTGTAGTTATATATTTAATTTCATAGTTAATACGAAACAACGTGTGCCGGGACAACTAGTATTTATTATAATTTATTTTATTCTGCAGGAAGTGAATATTTAGAAAGGGCTCTGCTATTGGCAAAAGGATCAGTGGAAAAGGTGAAGAAAAAATTAGACAAATTATGCACATACAGAACTCTACTTCCAAAATACTTTGAACTGTTCGACGCTGATATCTGTCGGAATTCCAAAGCTGTGTAAGATAATGTTACTTATTATTAACTTATCATTTAAAAGTAATAAATAACTAAGTATCTCGCATTCACATTGCATACCTATTATCACATTTGTTACTTAATTAAATATCACCTCCTTTTTTTCCGTCACACACGTTCGATCAAACTATTGGACGAAGCTTATACAATGCAGCAAAACAAAATTACATATATTCTACATATTCTTTTTAGACTTATGTTTTATCTTTAATTTTAACATTATACATATTATCTAGACACGTTTATGCCAGATTCAAAAACTGTTTGAAATATGTATTTCTAATTTTTCTACCTTCTCTGTGGTGACATTGAAGTCCGATAAATAAACACACCGGCATATTTAGCGGAACACAAAAAAAGGTCCATAATTAAAAAAATATGGTTTTATTTTACAATCTACTTACTACACTTCTTTTGTTATTTAAAGTTTCATTTGTTTTACTTAAAATGAGATCACATTAAGAACAGATTTTGCGAGTAAAGGCTATTTGTGAAAAATGGTACATTTTTGAACTTTTCATGTAACCGGGAAAAAATTAATATTAAAATAACAATTAATTAAATTAGAAAAATGGTGATTAATATCGCGTATTTCCTCCACGTGCTCTTATTAAAGTTTCTACCCGTCTAGGCATACTGATGTTATCGATGGTCTCCTGGGATAGTCTCCGCCATTCCTCAACTACGGCGATTCGCAGTTCACCCACGTTGGCAGGAGCTGGAATTCTGGACTTAACTTTTCTTTTCAGCAAGTCCCAAGCGTGCTCTATTGGGTACATATCCGGTGATCTCGCCGGCCACTCCATAACAGTGATATTCATATCATTAAGATAAGCTTGAGTTACCCGAGCGGTATGCGGCCGAGCATTATCCTCCATAAAAACAAAATCGTCACCGATATATGGGGCAAACAGTACGACATTTCCTTCTAAAACTTCTCTGATATAGCAGTCTGCAGTCAGACTCCCTCTGTCAATCACTACCAAGTCTGTGCGAGCTCCCAAACAAATGCCCGCCCAAACCATTATTGATCCACCACCGTATGCAACTGTAGTTTCAAAATTTGTCTGGATGTATCGTTCTCCTTTGCGTCTGTATATTATTTGCCTGCCGTCAATTTGATTTAAGAGAATTCTGCACTCGTCACTAAACAATACCTTACTCCATTGGTCCGCGTTCCAAAGTCATGTTCCTGAGCAAAAGTTAACCTGTTTCTACGATGATTTACCTCGAGCCTTGGAGCCTTGGCGGGCACAAATGAACCCAAACCAGCTTCTTCGAACTTTCTTCGTACCGAGGAGGGAGACTTCTCCTCGCACGCCGGGCCCCTGAAAAGGGCCTTGGGCGGGGAACCAATACCAGGGGCTAAGCCCCTCTAATTGGGGTGGACGACGCACCCAGTACGAATACTGGGCGCAAAAAAGTCGGTTTTAAGGGAAGACCGGGTTTCCCCCGCGGTAGAACGCGGGGGAAACCCGAGGTGGCAGAGGGAATGACGCGGTAGCAAGGGCCGTGGGCGGCCAAGACCTGCGGTCGACTCCGACGACGCGTGGGGTCCTGGTCCGGGGACCAGGAAGCGTGTATGGGTCCACTCCCACACGCGCCGCTTTTGTCGACCACGGACACAACCGACCAGGGAAATGAGGGGGGGGGAAAGGGTATTTCCCGAGCCCCAGACTTTTTATGTCGGGGGGGAAAGGGGCTGCCACGGGGCTGACGTGTGGGCAATAGGGCTGCCCCACATCACACTCCGGGCGCACAAAACGAAGCATTGCGCCGGTTTGAGCCGGCGCGGGGTAAAGGGGGCGGGGGCATCGATCCAACGGTGCATTTTCGGAGGCAAACCGCGCATGGGGGCGTCTCGGTCGCGTGGCTCCGGGATGCTCCCTGCGTCTGGTGTCGTCAGAACGGTTGCTGCGGGCGAGCGGGCATGCCACGGCAGCAGGTCAGTTGACCGGGCACGCGGCTGCCGCTCGCTTGTAAAAACAGGTGATCCTGCAACTAAGGATAAAAAAAAAAAAAAAAATTAACGCGTTCAAGGAGCGCGGGGGGGCGGTGCATAGCACACGAGTGTCCCGAGTCCGGGACGCGCGTCGTGGATCTCCGGCAGTCACAGTCGGCTCCTATAATAGGAGCTTCTGGATGCCGGAGATATCCAGGCGCGGGTCCGAGCTAGGGCCTGGGGAGTCAGACTTTTATTAGGGCTGCGATTGTGGGGGCGCCTTTTAGGAGGGCCTGTATGATGGCTTGGGATGCTTCCTCCCCGGCCTGAACCCTGAGAACTAGGTCCATGACCAGGGAGAGGAGGGACTGCAGAAGCTCTGCAGTCGATGCGGGGGCCTCGCTTTGCACCGGCTCTTGAGGCGGCAAAGCGAGCACTGGAGGCTGCGGGTGCGGAGCGGCCGCAAGATATGCGGGCTCAGAGGCGGTCATTTCCGCGGTTGTGACAGCCGCAGGGGAGTCGGCCGGTCCGCGCGGGGGGCGCCGTGAGCGCCGGGTGGTCCGCGTGGATTGCGGCTGCGGAGGAGCGAGCGCGGAAGGCTCCAGCTCCTGCTGGTGGCTATCTGGGATAGCGACGGCATCACAGGGGGAGGCCACAGGGGGTGTGGCAACTTTCCTCCTGGGGCTCGGCGGCTTTTTCCTCCTCCTGGAAGGCTGCGCAGGGGAGACGGAAGCCGAGGGGGGGACATACCTTGGTACGTGGTCATTCGCCTCCGCCATGAGTGATGTATGAGTCGGCGGAGGAGGAGGGGCCTCTGGCACAGGGAGAGGCGAGTCGGCAGGTACGTAGGGGGGGGGAGCGCGGGCGCTATCGGCTCGCGGCTTCCGCGCAGCCCTACGGTACACCGGGCACTGTCTGCTGTTTGCAGGGTGGGCCCCCCTGCAGTTAACGCAGGTGGGCGTCTCGGCGGGGGAGCGGGGGCAGTCCCGCACAGCGTGTTCCCCGGCACACCGGACACAGGCCACCTTCCGGTGGCAGTTGTGGCTAGAGTGCCGGAATTGGAGGCATCGGTGGCATTGGGACCGGGCCGCCTCGGCCCCGCCAGGCTTCGATGCGAACTCCCGGCATATTTAAAAGATTACGCACCTTGTATATGCCGGGTACGACGTCCGGGGCCCTGGCGATAAGGGCGAAGAAAAGGCAGGCACCGGGATCAGACCTCGCCTGGATCAGGGAAACGTGCTCCGCCACGAATCCCAATCCGGCGAGACCGGCCCTGATCTCTCCGGTGTCTGTAAAAGAAGGTAGGCCCCTGATACCTACCTTGATTGTCCTTTCCTTTGGTGGCGAGTGGGTGAACCAGGAGGCTTGTCCTCGCCTCTCCAGGTCTGTCAGGTAACGCTTGACGACCGTGAACTCTTGTTCGCTTTGGGGCGAGAAGCGAATCACACGGCCGTCATATTTGGCATTAGGTATGTGCCCCAGTGTGTCTCGAAGACAGCGGAAGTGACGTACCCAGTCGTCGATTCGCTCGGCGACCAGGGACGGGTAGCGAGGGGTAGACCTTTTAGTGGGTGGCGGCGTCGTACTCACCGACGGCGCCGGTATAAGGGGGCTGTGGCTGTCTACGTGTGGAGGGCTGGAGGCACTCACCTCGGCGTATGACAGCCGACGGCTGGAAACAGATGAAAAATATATAAGTGGTGGCGGGAAGGTGGGCGCGCGGAAACGGTACCCGTGCGGCACGCCTGGGCGGTTTTCCGTGGCCGCACTAGGTGCGGCTCGGCGGTCATCGCGCGGCTGTGGGGCCGGCGAAACGTCAGGCGAGCGCGGAGAGCTCGCGATGGGCTGGTGTGGGCCGCGCGGCTGAGCAGCCGGCGCAGCGTGGTATTGTCGCGGCTTAGGGGTCGGCGAGGGGCGAGCTGAGCTCGCGGTGGTGCGGAATGTGTCCGCCTGTTGGACGTTGTAAGGTCCGAGGTGTGCAGCAGGTTGGCGAAGATCGCTCGCCTGCGCAGTACGGCGCGATGAGCGCCGCGGTTTAGCCGAGCCCTGATCGGCTGTGCCGGGCGGGGGCCCAGACTCGCCGCAGGCCGCCGTCGGAAGGCATTGGGGCGGGAGGGTACCAGTACACCCCCGCGAGAATGCCGAGGGCGACCCGGGGCGGGCGGTGTCCTGTCCGCACAAGCTGGGCTCGGGGCGTGAGCGGTGGCGCGTGTGGTCCGGGACTGAGCGTGAGCTGGACCTCGATGAGGCCGGGCTGCATGTCGTCTCGGAGTCCACACGGGAGTCCAGGAAGTCGTGGCGTGGTAGCCACGGATCATGGTCCGTCATGTTTTACTGGGTGGTACAAACATAAAAACACACGAGTCACTCAAACAGTCAACACTGAACGGCAACAGGTGTACGTATCACAACACACAGAGGTATTCACAATATACGTGGACGGACGATACACTAAGTGTACATACACGAAGACGGTACACACACTTAGGGGGGGCTGTCTCCTCGTGACCCAACGTTGAGCCGAAACTCAACGGGAGGCCAAGAGCAGGGCAACTCCCCAGCAAGGCGCAAATCCACAACTTATTCTAATGAATAAGGTGTGAATTTGCGGTCGCTATCAGGAGTTTATAGGCACTGCACTCAAAGGGTCGGCACGTTCGCGGGGTGAGCGCGACACTCGACGCGTTTCCGAGCGAGACGGCACTACCGCGGAGTGAGCGAATCACTACTACGCGGATAGAGCGGGACGACACGAAAACGCGGAGTGAGCGAGACACTCGACGCGTTTGGAGCGAGACGATACTAACGCGGAGTGAGCGAGTCACTACTACGCAGTTAGAGCGAGACGGCACGAAACGCGGAGCGAGACACTAACACACGCGACTAGGAGACAGGACGATCCTTTCTTCGTACCGTACGCTCACTTACGGTTACACCCCGCACTGCTTCTAACTCATGTCGGGCTTGGACGGCTGTCAAACGGGGGTTCCTACGTACACGAAGCCGAATGAAACGATCATCCCTACTCGAAGTGCGTCTTTTTCTGTCTTGTCCTGCTCTTCTCACATAAGTACCGGTCTCCCTGAACCGTTGGATACTGCAATGGATCGTTGATCGCGATATATATATATATATATATATATATATATATATATATATATATATATATATATATATATATATATATATATATATATATATATATACATATAACGAGCTGTAGTCAGTTCTTATAAAAATATTCAGAGTTTGTATTTAAATAACAAATAAGCATTATTTCAGGACTGACGGGCTACAACCAAAATTGACAAATGATCATTACAGAATCTACTATCTGAAAACGGTAGGTGGTAAAGCCCGACGAATTGTTAAACTATGTACTACAGATGGTGCACAGCAGTAAGATAAATCCAGTTCAATTATTACTAACAAGTAACAAACTAATTAAATTTATTTAAAAAAAAGTATTTTATAAGGGTTGCTATACAAGCAACGTTTTTTCGTAGCTATTAGTGCAAACCGGGTTGTGCAGACGCAATTATCGTCTATAAGTCGTCGGTAAGTTTCGATTAGTGTATAAATAAATTCAATTGAATATATTTTGCTGTTGCACCGCGAAAGGTATTTTTTGCAGTTAATAATTTTTATTAATTAACTTTATTCTAATTTTTCTGCGCTGTTATTCGAGCCACATTTTATGCCTACAAGATTGACCTCCAGCGAAATTCGACAAGATTCATAGCAAAATGAAAAATTGTGTAAATTCAGTTTATTAAAATATACAAACATATAAATACAATGCTATTAATTGTTCTGTAGGTTATTGGTAGTAATACATCAATCAGAAACAGGTTTCAACAAAGTCATCATCAGGTCATCATCACCTAATGATGACTGTGTCGAAATCGGCCGTGTATTATATTAGAATGATGTAAAATACTTATTAAAGTGGAAACAGTGCAAGAAGTCCTGTGTATTATTACTAGGATATACCTAAATACAAACACATACATAACGAATCCTCCTATTCTCACTTAAATTTATTGCTCATTCAAGAAGTTTCTAGGGTTTTATTGAATCGACTGACTTGACTCATTGACTGCACTGACAATTTATTTGGACTTTGACTAGACTTTGGACTTGACGATTTAGAAAAAACCGGTTGTCTGTAAAGTCGGTTTACTGACGATAGTTGAACGTGACAACGTCAACAAAAACAACAACAATAATAATAATAATTAGGTAAAGGCAATGCGAGGTAACGCTGGTACTTGGGTACTACGGTACTTGGTAACGATAACGGGTAACAGGTAACGCATGAGTCATGTTTTTTCATGCGGGCAGCCGGCTCCATAGATTTATAAGACGTTATCACGTCAAAACGGTGTTGAAAACTTAAACGAAAATTCTATTTTCCCGCCTTGTTAACTTGGCACTGTATATAACTGTATAGCACATACGTCATACAAGTATTGTCATAATTTTAGGAAGGCTTCGGGGTAAGACTGAAAGGCTTCCACATTGTTTCTGCTTCGAAGGTGATGAATATACTACTTAGCTTCTTCAGGCAAGCCGCCAGCGCCAAGATCGCACAACGCGTGGTGTCGCAGAAACACTTCGAGGCGTTATTCGATGCCGTGCCCAAAGAGATGTTGCACTCCGAATGCGGTGGAAATGAAAAATCGATTCAGGAACTTCATCGTAAGTTTCAATTTGATAGGCAAAAATTTTTATATCCTTGTACCAGTCATTATTTTTGTACTTTTTCCTCATTATTAATGTGTGTGGGTTATAAAAGATTTCTATGTCATATATAGTATATAGATGTAGTAGTAAGTAGTTATATAGATGTTGGATAAAAATATTTTATCGTGTGTGTCGGCTATAAACTATAAAGTGGGTGACTTCAATACTAACACAAACTTTTTTTGCAGTTGATTGGGTAAATGTTTTAACCTCACCGAAGTTCTCGGCACATTTGCAGAAAATGAAGTCCATGTGCACAAATGAAAATTTAAGACAAAAGGATACATTCAATAACGAATATATAGGAATGCCTGTCACTTTCAGAACACTATGTTTGGATTAATTATGAGACATACTTATTAAATGAAGCTTGTAAGAAGTTTGAAGAAGAATGTAAGCTTAATGTAACGTAGTAACGTGATGTAGGTAATTATCAGTAAGTATATAAATAATTTGGTAAAATATGTTGGACTTCGTATGGGTTATATCGGTTATCTACGTATCTAGTAGAACAACTACTTAATTAGGTGTATTTTTTTATTATATTTACTAATATCATAGGAGTATAAAACCAAATGATAACTTAAATAAACAATATTAGATGGGTGTCTATTATTACATAATTTTAGTAATTTACAGAATTTTTATTATACCTACCTACATATACCCCCCTACTAATATAAATATTTACATAACTAATTAGCTTTCAATGTTGCTGTCTCTGTCTGGAACGTTGGAAAGTCACATGATAGACAAATACATTGAATAGCTAATCATTTGTGTAAAGTAAAAGAATACCCAAATTACACTTACAAAAATAACCGGGGGGTTGCTCTGTTCTGACTATGAATATTTACGAAAATGTTATATTTTAATTAAAATTTGTAAATTACAAACAAATTTGGGCTGGGGTGGTTGCCAGCTTAGGGGTTTTCCCCCTTAAATTTGTGGAAAACAATCTCTTCATCATCAATCATCCCTCTAGAGGGGAGGAATTTTTTTGGGTTATTTTTACAGGTTTTTATGTTCTTGTTTTTAATTAAATTCAACTATTGAAAAGTCAACCTGTAGAAAATAAACTTTTGGAAGTAGGTAAATAATTGGGCTATAAATAAATATAAATAATTGGGATAACACTTTTGGGCTCCTTGTTAACTCAAAAAAGTCGCAAGCACTTTTGATTGGCAGCAGGCAGCTACGTTCCAGGATTGATTTCAAATCTCTAGGTAAGATAATCTATAGCGGCAATGTGATAGAGTTTAGAAACAGCACCAAAACCTAGGTTTAACTTTTGACTGTCACCTTTCTTGGTCTGCACATATTAATGAAGTGAGCAAAAAACTTTATCACTCATTGCATGCTTTGAAGAGGTTGCAAAATTTTCTTCCTATTCCTGCGAAAGTCCTATTGGCACAATCTTTACTATTGCCTCTTTTAGATTACGCTGATGCCTGTTATTTGGATGTAACGGAAGAGCTACTGAATAAACTAGAACGTCTACAAAATTCGTGCATTCGTTTTATATATTCATTACGCAAATTCGACCATATATCTGAGGCCCGTTACAAATTGCAATGGCTGCCTATCCGCCATCGTCGGAATATGCACGTGTTAACTTCACTCTTTAAAATACTAAAATTCTCTTCTTCTCCTTCTTATTTATCTGACCGTTTTACTTATACGGCTCCGAGTGAAAGGCCTACTCGCACATGCAATCCAAGGAAGGTGCTAGACACTCCGTGGTATAACACCATTTTTTACGGTAACTCTTACACCGTTAGAGCAGCCCAGCTGTGGAATGCTCTGCCTGAAGACGTGCAGCAGAGCCCAACAGTGGGCACGTTCAAAACAAGGATGAAGAGACACTATATTATGTCATATCTATGAATATTAATATATAATTATTAGTATATGTAGGTTTATGTATGTATGTTTAGGTATGTATTTATATTTTTATGTATTTTTATTGTAAAATATAAGTTATTATGTATTATCATTAATTATTATTATTACTTATATAACTATTCGGTGTATTGTTCTTCGTTGTTTCCTTTATTCTCTTGTGTACTATCTGTGTCCGTTTATATCTTTTATGATGTCCTGTCGTAGGTCTGCTGGCAGAGATCTCTTATAGAGATAAGCACACCTATGTACTTTCATCACTGTGTTGTCTTAGTTTCATTGTAAAATTTGTGTACATAAAGAATAAAAAAAAATAAAGCGTATATTTTAATAAAGGACAGAATAACAGCTATTTTTTATTATTTATTTATCATTACTAATTGATTTTTGTAGTATTTATAGTATTCTTTATAGTAGGTACAAAAATTTACGGGGATTTTAAAATTTCGAGAAGGTACCTAGTTGTTGCGATTATAGGACTTGCACGATCTCAATGGCTCGGAAAAAAAACCACTGTAAAGTGTAAATAGAATTCTGCGCTAATACAATAGAGCTGAAAATCGAACACACGAGTGTTGAGTTGTTAAAATGGTCTGCTTCGTAGTCCGTACTGAAACCGGTCATATTGTGCTGGCACTATTATTACTCGTAGTTACAAAATTGACTAGTAGAAACTTTATACAGAATGGTTCTTTTACAAAGATATATATTCAAGGAGCGTTATCTGTATTCAATTCTCGTTCCAAAAATATATTAAAAATGTAAGGTTTCTTTTTCTGTGATGGTCATATAGAAATTGCTATATATTTTAGGAAGGTTTTCATGCATTTTAAGATGACCTGAAGCTTGCCACTTGCCGCATACCAATACACATTGGCATCTTACGAGTATTTTCAGAATTATTCAGATAATTAATCGAGTACTAGATGCGAGTGGTACTTATCTAGTAGGTAGCATTGGCATGTTACAATATTCAGGTCATCTTAGAATGCATCTCAAAGTGACGGTTGCGTTCATAGAACCGAGGTATTCGACGATTGTCGACCTCCTACCAGGTAGACAGACAACCTGAGAAAGGTTACTGTGGATACAAATTTTTAAACAATACGAGAAGAAGAATTCGAGAAGAAAAATAATAAAACTCAAAGGGTCTTACTAATTTAATAATAAAAAACAATATTAAAGATTTCAAAAAATATTTAAAAAATATTAAATTTTGCTTAGCTTAATCTAAACAGAGAGATCTGAAGGTTCCCGGGGTTCCCATGAACTCGTTGTTGAATTTATCCTTCTGCCTCAAGTCTTCGTTGGTACAGGCTCCTCTCATCTTTTCCAGATGAGCCGTAAACTCTTTCGAGCTCAAAGCATTTATCATGTCAACTGTAAGGAAGTATTCATGGTAAAATCTTGTATAGTTAATGTTAGATATTATTCACTACTTGCTCTAGGCTGTAGCCCGTGACGTCGTCCGTGTGAAACATAAATATTTGCAAAGTAATGTAAACCAGAGCCTCCTCTATAAATATTAAAGTATCTGGGTAACCAAGCTTTTCTCGGGAGATAAGTAAGTTGTATTACATTTAAAAAATAAAAACAATCACAAAATTATTAATCTGACCGGAATTCAAACCCACCGCATTCCGAATTTGATAAGACCTAGCTAGATAGATTTTTTTCCCCATAACTCCCTGCATACTAAATTTCATGGTAATACTTGAAGCCATTTTCGAGAAACCGATTATATTATATATACAAGATTGTCTCGTTTAAAGTAAAAGAAAACATAAAAGATAGAAAACATTGTTCAGTCCGAGCAATTAAAAAAAAAAAATTAACAAACTTCAGCAATCTAATATAATATGTTACTAACAAAGATTAAAACTAGCAAAAAAGGGTATTTTTTAAGTCCTGTGATTTTTTTTTGCTTTATTAGTAATCTTGAACAGCTTAGACATAAATATACATCGCTAAATTATAAAATAGAAATACTTTTATTTTACCCAACTCAGAGCCAGAAGGAGTATATATATATATATATATATATATATATATATATATATATATATATATATATATATATACATATCTTAACGAGTGTATGTATGTATGTAAATTTCTGTGTTACGCACTAGAGCCTAAACGGCATTTGAGCTCGAGAGCAATAGGATTATGAACTATGGAGTTAATAAATGACCCTGTAGGCCTGTACCAATATTATCTGACCTTGATTGTTATTTTTCATTGCCAAGTAGCAATAAATTACTACCTACCTTACCTACCAACAAATTAATACCTATAATAATTTTGACATAGTTAAACATTTTGAACTGACTCGTGTCCCACAACGACCCTTTTAGGACCCTTAGCCAATAAAGGCTAATTTTTGTTGACAGTGAGGGTTTTAAATTCGTGACATCTGACAGCTTTTTAACACGACAAGGACCGTCGGGCTACCAAGCGTCGCCTGGTGGCAGAAAGATTATCGAAAATTCTTATTGACCATTTTTGATACCACTTACGTCACCAGATAACGCTTTGTGTGCGTTGGGTCTGCCCCTAGCGGCAGAAAAAATATCACACCCTCATTGAAACAGCACAACTATTCTGTGAAAAATGTGTTATAATTGAAGGCTACAGTATTTCTTTCTTATAATGGATATCTCTACAGTGTTTCCACTAATACTTAATTAAATATTGCAATTACTTTTTTGCTTGAAACTTTTTGTACTTTCAAATACAAAATAATTTGTAATTAAATATTTACTTACTATGCATTTGTTTTATAGATTTTTGTCCATTTACGTCGGCAGGCAGAATATCTTTTGGAATAGTCTCGTATAAAGTTTCGATTGTTTTATGTAGAAAAATGCGTTTGCCAATTTTCGCGCTTGTCGCCTGTTTGAAGAACGTTACTATTACGTTCGCAAATTTTGATGCAGTTATAATATGTATGCCTTTTAATCTTAATCCGTACCCTTCCTGAAAAAAATACGATACATTTTTAACAAATTGTCCTCGAAATTCTACCCAATACCCATAGACAATTAGTAGCTTGTTAGCTTCGTAACCAAACCAAACTTGAAACTAGTGGACTAGCAGTTATAATGACTCCAAAAAAATAGGACTTTGGTTAACATCAGTAACATAACATTAGAAGCTATCATATAGAATATTTTATTGAATTAAACGTAAATAAGTACTAAATAAAAAAACGTAATAAATATTAATACAAATCTTAATCAACGATTAAGAACCCGTTAAAATTTTACTTTTGTATTTTCCAAAAGCATTCAAAACTAAGGATTGGACAGAACAAATCTTCATACAAGAAAAAGATACGCCATCTTGATTTCACTATACCTCAAATGTCAGCCATCTTTATTTCACCATACCTCAAATAACAAAGTGGCCCCAAAATCCCCAAAAGTAGGGCCATTCAAGTGGGGACAGATTTTGCATCGACATGCCTCCTCTATAGTATATACGTCTATATACTATAGAGGAGGCGTGCATCGCATAAATGACGTCGTACAATCAGGATTACTAATACATGCAAATATTGCATTAAAACCTGCTTGACAGAAAAGTTTACATTACGTACGTTATAAATGTCTTCATTTCACGTAAACCTGTATAGTATTACGGAAGTTATGACGGTAAGAAGTTTTGAGCACTTTCTAAATTTCCGCGATACCTCGCGAGTGCTGTGTGACGTTAGCGGTGCCCCGCAGCCCGACGCGCCATTATATTAGGTCATTACATACGAAATTGGCGTTTTGTAAAGGAGGAACATAAAGTCGATTTTTTTAACATAATATATTTATTTAATCAAAGTATACCATTGCTATCCATGCACTTTTGCCATCTCATAGGTAGTTCATTGATTCCTTGACTAAAAAAACATTCGGACAGGAATCAATAAAATCTTTCAAAGCGCTTTGGACTGTCTCATCGGAGTTGAATTTTTTCCCTCGCAAGAAGTTATCCAAATTTCGAAAAAAATGGTAATCTGTCGGAGCAAGGTCATCTGCCACCTAGATCAGATTTACATACATAGACATCTGCCGTAATCGTCTGGCGAGATTTAAGAAAGCTATAGTGAACGACACCGGCAATAGTCCACCAAACGCTCACAAGTAACTTTTTTTGAGTCAATTTTCGCTTGGGGCAGGCTTTGGCTGGTTCGTCAGGGTTCAGCCATTGCGATGAGCGTTTCCGATTATCGTACAGGATCCACTTTTCATCACAGGTAATGATTCAATTTAAAATCCCTTCATTATTGTGCCGGTAAAGTAATGTAACGCAGCAGTCGACGCGCGTTTGTCGGTTTGCTGCACTCAATTCATGAGGTACCCTACTTTCAAGCTTTTTCACCTTCCCAATTTGCTTCAAGTAGATTAAAACTGTTTTATCATTAAGAAGGCAGCCTGCAGCTAACTCGGACGTGGTTTGCGATGGATCCGCTTCCACAATAGCCTTTAATTCTTCATTATTAACTTTGGTCTCTGGCCGTCCACGGGGCTTGTTATACTGGTCGAAATTACAAAAACGAAAACGTTGGAACCAAAAACGCACTGTGTTTTCGTTTGCGACACCGCCGCCATACACATCATTAATACTTCGAGCCGTTTCTGCAGCACTGATGCCACGGTGGACCTCGTACTCGAAAATAATACGAAATTTCAAGTTTTCCATTTTATAAACAGAGTGACGCAAAGAAAAAACCAAAAGAGGAAAAAACAAATGAATTAGGGTTTTCGCAACACAAATGCATGAGTAAATAGCGGTATAAATTTAAAATTGGAATTCCTAACCAAAGAAGAGATATTTGAGATCAAAGTGGCCATTACGACAAAACGTCAATTTCATATGTAAGGACCTAATATTTGCTAGTAAAAAAAGTAAAAATGCTATCTCCATTTTTTCTTCCAGATCACTTAAGCGTGTCTAGAAAAAAATATTGGTCAGCCTTATTCTTGTAAATTGTATTGCAATGCGACGCCGTTTTTGACAATACAGTTTTGTGGCCTCGCCCTACGATGTTATTTTCGAATACTGGAGATTACTTACCACTAGTATTTTAAAAACCTGATGTATTTGCAGGATATCGAGTATTTTTGCGACATCTATTACATTTGCTTCCGTGTAGTCCAAGATTATAACAACACCATTGCAGTAGTCGTATGTGTGTATGTATTCACAAAGCTGGAAAATAACTTAAGCTTTACTATTCTAACTTTGTAGAACCAGCCTAATGTCACAATTCACTGCGATAATTGCTATAGAATCGAAAATGAGTTAAAAACCGGCCAAGTGCGGGTCGGACTCGGAATGAACAGTTCCTTACAAAAACCGACTTTTTTTGATTTTGAGAAAATCTTCATAATATTGAAGTCGGTACCAGCCAAATTGAACGTGAGTCCTATAAAATATTGTTTTATCAGAGACAACGACACCCTGTGAATAGGAGAGCATCTTAATTTTGATTAGCATTTCTGTATTCGGCCGTCAGACTGTTGAGTAGCCTTAGATTTTTTTGCTGCGGCCGATGGCTTATAAGTTATAACTTTAACTAGTTACGTTTATGAAACGAGATTTGCTAGTTTTGGTTAGGTACTGCTAAGACCACGCTTGCTTTAATTTTTGACAAAAACATAACTACCTAATGTCATAACAGATAAAAGTGAATAACTAAATATTGCAAATATTCTATAAACCCACCGATATAAAACATCTGTAAAAGTTCATGTTTTCAGAAGGTATTTTCTCTCCATCTTTTTGTGCGACTTTTAAAATATAAACTCTGTAGTGGTCCGGGGTCATCTTTGGTAATAATGTGTCCAGACTGGGAAAAATACGTAAAATTAAATTCCTCGTTATAATAATGTCTATGGACGCTTCACACCACGTCAATCTGGCCCCGTGCTAAGTATCCGAAGAACTTGTGTTACAGGTGCCAGAATACGGGAAGTATATTTAATACTTTTATACTTATACATATATTTAATATTTTTACTATATTATACACATATTTAATACACATCCATGACCCAGGAACACGGAAAAACTTTTCGTTCCTTCGGTGGGTGATTCGAACCCGCGACCTCCGGCTTGAGCACCAGCGCGCTGAACCACTGAGCCACAGAGGTCGTCAAATCATTCTTAGTTTTGAGTTTTATTTCAGTTTGTTTTTTTTTTACTTTGCTACGGAATATTATCATAAAATAGCTCTAGATATCTATACATATATCGTATAATCGTAATTGGTCGCTGTCTGTACATGGAAGGTATATGAGAAAAACTATGATTTTTAGAATTTTTGTCTGTTCATCTGTTTGTCTGTACGTTTGTACGCGCTAATCTCAGAATCTACTGAACGAATTTTGATAAAATTTGGCATGGTAGTAGTTTAGACTCTGGATTAATACATATGCTACTTTTTATTGCGGAAAAATGTACTGTTCCCCCTATTTTTTTTTCGCGCGTACGAAGTCAACGGCTTAACCGATTTGAATGCGGTTTTCACAAATGAGTTTTAGTTACTCCACTCCACTTAAAATTTAATTAACCGACTACCAAAAAAAGAGGCGGTTATACATTTGGCTGTTTATTTTTTTTATTGATTGGAGGAAATTTTCATTATTTTTTCAGTAGGATTACCTGCTCTCGAGATAGAAGCGATTATAGAAGAAAAATATGGCAATGCTCTACTTTGAGATACGAACGATGTATAATAATAATATCTATGGATAATATCTATGGACGCTTCACACCACGTCAATCTAGTCTCGTGGTAAGTTCTCGAAGAACTTGTGTTACGGGTGTTACCAGACAAGGGAAATATATTTAATACTTTTTATATTATACATATATGTATTTAAATTTTTATTATATATTATTATACACATATTTAATACACATCCATGACATCGATGATGTATGGGAAAATAATAAAATGCAAACCATAAGTCCTGTAAATGTTATTATTAACGTTTGCGCGGCAAAGGACGCTTACTTTGTCCAAAAAAGTAAAAAATATTTAACGTTCAGTTTCAAATCATTTAAACTGCCTCATATTTTGAAGAAATGTATGGAAGAATAATAAAATGCTAAAAATAAGCACTTTCCTCAATTTTTTCGCTAACAATTACTTTCCAGAAATTGTTTCTCACTAGCGATACTATCGAATGGTGCAATCGCTATCGAATGGTGAATATAGGATGTATTTTTTTACAATCTATAGGTTCGAATCCTGGCTAGGAAAATTGAGTTATCAAAAATCTAATGATATATTTTAAGTTTTCATCAAGTCGGACTCGACATTCCGTTGGGATAAATTGCTATTCCCAATTTGTTTTAGACTTCTCTTACAACGCCCAGATGAATAATTCACCATGTATTATATCTTCTTTACTTTTTTCTATACATAATTGTTTTAAAATTATTTTTGCTGTTTAATTGTATGTATTTTAATGTACTTGTTTTATCTGTATCATTATATTTCACAAATACCAATTTTCCAGACCACGATTCGAGCCCGCAGATTAGGAAAAAAATATATTCTGTATTATTGCACAATTCCATAGCGTCGCAAGTAAGAAACAATTTCCAGAAAGTAATTATGTGCGAAAAAATTGAGAAAGTGCTTATTTTTAGCATTTTATTATTCTTCCATACATTTCTTCAAAATATGAGGCAGTTTAAATGATTTGAAACTGAACGTTAAATATTTTTTACTTTTTTGGACAAAGTAAGCGTCCTTTGCCGCGCAAACGTTAATAATAACATTTACAGGACATAATTTATGAAGCTAGAGGTCAAAGACAATAAATTACTTTTTTCTTGAATTCTAGCTATAAAAATTGCATCTGATCCCAAGTAGCTCTGAAGAAACTACATTGTAAATAATATCAAAGAAGCAAAGCACTGGAGTATAATACACATTTATTTGGAACATGTATTCCATGCCAATAAGAATTTTAAAGGAAAAAAATATGTACTCACAATATATCGGTTTCCTTTAAGGGTTTTGGATCGAACATCTCAAAGTAGCTCGGAAGTAATGTTCTGTAGGTACTTAGAACATCCAATTTATTTTTGACTTTTTCGATAGAGCCTTTTCCCAATATTATGCCTCGCTCTAAATAATCTCGCGCTGGAAAATTATAATGTTTTAAAACTTTTCAATAAATCAATTTCGAATTAAATATAAAACCAAATCTAAACATAATTAAATAGTCATTAAAAGAATAAATATTCTATTCTACTACTATATATTTAGCTACTCAGGTCACAACACATAAAACATTTATTTACACTTCGCCAACAATAAAAAAAAAATTAGAGCAGGAAAATTATTATACATATAACTATTCATGTATTACCTAAAGCAATAAATGAAATTGAATTGAATTAATATTTAATAGTAATACGAAGAAAACCGGGTAAGGGCGAGTCGGTCTCGCGCACGTAGGGTTCTGTTCCAATATATTTTTCATGTTTACTTATTATTTAGTTATTTTTGTACGAAGTTTTCCAGATAAACGCAGTGTCTATAGCTCCTAAATTAACAAAGTTATATAATCCATTAGTTTTCCTTTAAAGTTCATGACATGGACTACCATTAGCTTTTAGAGGGGGGACGCCCTATTTTTACAAAAAAATGCGTTTTCAAGTTGAATATCTCGCAAACGGATATCTAAACCCAAAAATCGTTTTAGACAACCTCATATTGTTTTAAAAGACCTATCTAATGATATCTATGGGGTATGTGCGAGAAAAAAAACTTGATCCCCACTTTACATGTAGGTTACCCCGGAAAAATATTTTTCACGATTATATTTCGTAAAAATACATATCCATGCAAAGTTTCATCTCTCTAGCACTAACCGTTTGGACGGTACGAGTACGTAAGCCGAAGACGCACACGACGAAACCTTATGGGTTCCGAGGTGTAAACTACGGAACTTAAAAATGAAATTAAATAATATATCTAATTTATAATTACGATTTATAGATTTTGATATTATTATCAAACAAACATCGATGTAGATAAACACAAAGTGATCGACTTACGATATTGCTTCTTGACAAAATGCTCCTGTTTTTTTATCCATTCCTCTAAAACATTAATTGCTTCTTTCATTCTCAACGGACTGTGGAGATTATACAATTCCCGTAGGTATTGCAGAGAATTAGGATTAAACTCTAAAAGGACATTTGGCGGTATGCTCTCCATGACCGTAATCTTCGATATCCAGTAACTGACTGATCACTGGACCGGTTCTCTTGCTGTAAGCAAGTTGTGAAGGCTGGAACTGCAGTCATAATTTATTCACTAATTTATATATTCGAAATATGTTGCTATATTTACATATAATTGCTGTTTGAAATACACGAAATTTAGGTACTCGAGAGAATTTATTTATTTAAACATAAAAGACATAAAAAATCTTTGCTTTAAATTCACAAGCTTTTAAAATCAACATGACGTCATGACGGACATTTTAGAAAACAAAAATATTATAGGTAAATATATATCATAATTGAAATAAATGATTCAACGTTTATTATGTGTTCATATCCATTGTTGAATAAATAATTATGCAAAATAGCATACCTTCATAATATTAAAAATATATAGGTTTTAAGTGCGGGAGGAGATTTGTCCCTGATCCTTATGGGAGACAAGGTACACTCGCCTGTATAGACATTATCTAATTTTACAGGGGCTATGTCAGTAGTATTCGATAACAGCTAACTTTTACAAGTAAGTAGGACCGATTAGATTAGGAAAGCCCATACGAGATTTAATTATTAGATGTGGGCGTGGGTGGTAGTTCATTGATTCCTTTACTAAAAGAACTATTCGGTTAGGAATCAACAAAATCTTTGAAGGAGCTTTGGACTGCCCCATCGGAGTTGAATTTTTTCCCTTGCAAGAAGTTATCAAAATTTCGAAAAAAAAAAAAGGTTATCTGTTGGAGCAAGGTCCGGGGAGTACGGTGGATGTCTAAGACATTTCAATTGAAGCTCCTCTAATTTGGTAGCCGTCTGTTGTGCAGTGTGGGGTCGAGCGTTGTCCTGAAGCAGCAGTGGCCTAGAGCAAGGGTCTCCAAACTACGGCCCGAGGGCCACATCCGGCCCGCGGACAGATTTTGTCCGGCCCGCGGAGAGCTAGCATACTTGAAAACTCCTTTTAGAGAACATATTTTTTATAGCAAATTAAATTTAGTTTACTGAAGTATTCTAATTTTATGTTGAATAATTATTAATATGACATCTACATTGATATGGTCATGGGTAACTACTCATAACATTGTTGTAGGCTTATTGTTATTGTTTTTGTGATAAGTTGGATAAAGAAACACAGAATTGTAATGAGTAAAGACATGTATAATATGGAGAAAATTTAACTTCAGTATATAATAAGTAACAAATTATTGAAATGAATCCAACTAACAATTTATACATTTTAAATAAAAACATAACTTATAACATGCATAATGACATATGAAATACTAATGAGATTTATGTAATTGAGATTTTCCACTGACAATAGTTTGTAGTTGTGGACTAATTTTACTTGTACCAATTATTAAAGGAGATTTAAGATACTCATCAGTTAATTTAGATCTGTAAACATTTTTTGTGTACGTCATCGTCGTCATTTTTTGTGTTTGTGTACGACCTTGTGAAGGTCTTCTCACACAAATAATTAGTACCAAAACAGAAAACAGGCCACGAGCAAATTTATGCAAATTATCGAATTGTGTCAGTGAAAGACCCTTATAAAACTCCAACAAAGATGAGTTTTGATATTTGTTCCTAATTATATCACTGCACTGTAGATCAATCATTTCCATTTGAAGTTCCGGGGCTAGGGTTTCAATGTCAGTATCAAAAGGATTCTCAAAAATCTTAATTTGATTCGCAATGGCATCAAAGTCCGAGAAACGAGTATCAAAATTTATTTTCAAAGCACCCAAAGTTTCGATTGCAAAATCGATACGAAACTCAGTCTCAGTGGTGTGGCTGAATATTTCACATGTTTTAAAATGTTGAAAACATTTACTTCGTAGTTGTGATTGAAACAGTATCAATTTCTTCCGGAATGATTTGATATTAGTCTATATCTAATCTAAGTCTAATCAGGAAGATGCTGGTTTTCTCCTTGCAATCTCAAATTCAGTTCGTTCACATGTTTTGTCAAATCAACATAGAATGCTAACTTCCACAGCCATGCGTTGTTTTGTAATTCAGTAAGAGGGCGATGCTTTTCATTCAAAAAAATTTCGATCACTGCTCGAAGTTCAAAAAAGCGCTGAAGGACTTTCCCACAACTAAGCCAACGTACGGCAGTATGATAAGGTAAGTCATTTTCTACAAACTCTTCAATAAATTGTCGGAATTGTCGGTGATTCAGCCCAAAAGATCTGATAAAATTAACAGTTGATAAGACTGATTTCAGAACTTCAGACATATCCAAACATTTTCCGCACAAAGACTGTTGATGAATGATACAATGTAAGACTAATGGTTTTGAACCACCGTCATTTTCTACAGCCTTTGACACAAGAGCGACCACTTCTTTATCTTTCTCACTCATGTTTTTGCCTCCATCAGTTGTAATACATTTCAAGTTTTTCCATCGAAGGTTCTTTTGATACATGGCCATTTCAACTCCTTTAAAAATATCTGTACCAGTAGTTGTGCCATGAATACTATACACAGTGGCGTGCACAGGATTATGACACTGGGTATGCGGCGAAGTACTCGGTCACAAAAACGTGTTCGTTTATAGATTTTTAGCATAGCTACAGCCAAGCGACGGATCTCTAAGTCGAAACCATGCCAACAGAGCAAGTCTTAGATGTACTACTATTCATGTACATCTTCTACGGCAACGCAGACAAAACAGCGATCGATCGTCGCGGCGGAAGAAATTCTAATAAGTAAAATAATAAGTATATTTTAAAATATTATAACTACTCACCAGTCAGTCAGCTTCAATTTTCACATATTCAAGGTTCCGGTTACTTGAGATTCCTATATCCCGATGTAAATTACTAAATAATATTCAAGGAAAACAATATAATTTAATCGTGTGTACACAACCACACAGCCAGTTATACGTTTCATAACTTTTAATATCTAATGAAGTACATGCTCAGTGCGTAAAGATGTCGCTACGAGTAAGCATTGTGAACCATGGAAAAGTAAATCACATTAAAAGCACAATTAAACCGCCATGTAACTTGTTTCGTTTTACGTCAGTGATTTATTTAGTTTTATTCTTCAAAATTTTCAATGATTACTGAATAAAATATGAATTTATAACAATATTTTATTCATACAACGCCCTCTTTTTTTAAAATTGAATTGATAAAGTACATCGGCACTACGGGACTCTTCAAATTAAATATCGTCAATTCACGATAGATGGCGGCCTAGTTAAAACGACGACGCAACGCGCAGGCGGCGCTATGGGCGCTTATTTAACAATTTATCTTTATAGCACAGAGATAATAATATACTACGTTAGTACGTAGATAATAATATACTTAGTTATGTTTGGTTATATTCGTTCTCTGAAAATAGTGTCATTTATAATTTCCGCGTAAAGTGCTATCTAGTAACTTTTCTTAGTAAATAACATTATACTGGCAATCATAGAACTCGTTGTAGTACCAAGCTCGCGCCACGGGCGCCCGAAGCCGAAGGCCATCTCATGCCGCATGAGTTTCGCCTATTTAAACATGTCGATATTCATGGGTGTGTGCGTTTGCGAAGTATGAAAATTACACATACATGCGATGATTTGTCCTGCACAAAGCTACTGCATGAGTTGCTATTTATAAGATATTAGGCGTTTTAAAGTTATTATATTTTTTAATTTATTTATTTACTATTAATTAAAATTATCTAAAACGTACGAACGTTTTATTAAAATATCTGTGAATGACAAGTAAAGCACTGCATTTCTGCCTATATGGAGCGCACGCCCCTGACTATACATATCAAGAAGTTCTTCATGCACTTCATAGCTTTTATCTAGGTACTCCTCGAATATAAATCAACACCTGAGCAGTATCTGACACATCCGTTGACTCATCCAAGGCCAAAGAAAACCACTCAACATGTCCAATTTTGTCGAACAGTTGAGAGGATATATTTTCAGCGATGTTTTCTACCCTTCGAGCCACATTGTTTGCTGACATACTGACAGTTTTTAATAAATTTACCTTTTCAGGGCACATTTCTTCGGCTACTGCAATTATGCATTCTTTGATCATTTCTCCATCGGTGAATGGTTTTCCACGTTTTGCAATTTCAAGAGCCACACGAAAGCTGGCACGAGTTGCAGCCTCTTGTTCAGTTTTGAGTTTTGTAAATGAAGATTGCTGCGATTTCAATCCGCGCTTCATAGCTTCGAATTTTTCTGTCCGCAAACTTCCTGTATATTTTGAGTAATTTTGAAAATGTTTTGTTACATAATGACGTTTAATGTTATATTCCTTGAGAACGGCTATGTTTTCATTGCAAATCAAACATAGCGCCTTGTTACTGGACTCAATTACGAAATACTGTATGTTCCACTGATCTTTGAATTTTCTGCATTCACTATAAATTTTTCGCTTCTTTTCCATACTACTAAATGATGATACTGTTACAAAGATGTCTTAAGCTTAAACACGCACAAACACGTTTTAAGGAGGTACGCACTATTTTAATTTACAACAGTGTCACAGGAACTGACTTGTGGTTTCGACACTAGCCTTCTTATATATTGCAATTACTGCCATCTAGAAGTGAGTGGAAGACACCAGAACTTTCTCGAATCAACGAGATTATTCTGTACGTGCTATTAGCGCCATCTTTTAGCGATAGAAGGTACTACCTATTTCCGCTTGTGTCCACCAGATGTCGTGTCACGTTACTCCTCATGGCTCGTACTCTACGACTAATCTAGAAATTACAGATAATGACAGGAAAATTAATAATATGCAGTGTTGCAGTTTTGCGGACTTTAGTCCGATTTGCAGCCTTTTTTAAACGTTGCGTACTTTTTCGGACTTTTTTTTTCATCAGTGGACTATTTCACTTTTAACCACCGGCAAAAATGATAATATGGTTTTGGCCCTCGGAACTTACTGGAGTAATCAGTATGGCCCTAAGGCTGGAAAGTTTGGAGACCCCTGGCCTAGAGCAAATAACCAACCTCGGTTGTTTAGCAGCTAGCTTTTCCATCATGATTTGCAGTTGCTGGCAATAGACATCTGCCGTAATCGTCTGGCCAGATTTAAGAATGCTGTAGTGAAAGACACCGGCACTTTACGTACAATTTAAAAAACAAAACTATTTTTATATACAATAAACAATAAGTTTAACCTGCAGGCGAGCGGGCACGTATTTTGAACTATGCCTACGCTCCTCGCGAATAATAATGTTCGCGCAGCGCATTTCACTCTTGCGCAATTGCAAAAGGAATAGACCTTTGACCTTGTTTTCATTAATGTCCTAAAAGCTTCATAATTGTTTCACTACACACAAAAAATTAATATAACATTATTTTGAAACCTAAAAACCTACAAAAAAAAAAAAAATACACTTTTGAAAAACAGCTGAAAACACTATTCGCCATGTTGGTTGATAGATTATCTGTGCTGTGACGTCATACTAGTACTATTTGTAATCGTTTTAAATAAACGATCGAATGTATAATTGAATACGCGCCAAGCTACCATTAGGTATTGTATATAAGATAATGATGATGATTACTATACATAATGGCATATGCTTGCAGTTCTTTAAGCAATGTCGAAATTTCCAAACGCGTACCTTTAAAGACTGAGGAGTTCTGTTCAGTTCTTTGGGTCCAAGGTATACCTTGGTGCAGAATCTTACTTTTTGGTAGCATGTGCTTGGGTTACTTCTGAAAAAGTCATAATCACTATATATGACGACCATATAAATTTAGAGGAATTCCCTCGATTCCTCTTGGATGCCAACATCAGGTCACCACTTTTGTTTTTTACCCTTTACATCTAAAAATGAATTTTGAAAATCGGTCAGCAGACGGCGGAGTTAGGCTGTGGCTAGTTACGTTGAGAACAGACCGACTACGCAGGAGTTATTTTACAGAGCCCTAGTTTGTACGTAGCACACAAGAGTCGGACTGGATGGTTATGTTCCAACATAAGTATGTCCCCCATTCTTTTAACATAAAAACAATTTCATTAGAAGTAATAATGGTTTTAAATGTTAAGTTTATAAAGTATTTTTAAGTGCATGCATAATATTCAAATACTTATGATAGAACTTGAATTTTTATTTACAGGTACTACTACGTTCTTCAAACTACTTTCGGTGTAGTAATTCCAGTTATCGTGCCTTGGTAATATTGGGGTGAAACTTTCAAAAACTCATTATTATTTTGCTATTTCTTCCGGTACGTAACTCAACTGAACATGACGTGGTTAGTCAACAGCGCTGCCCATCTTTACGGCACAAGACCTTATGATAAGCATATCGTAAAATGTATTGTTCAAAAATATTTTCCAAGTAACTAAAATAAACACTCCATTTAAATAGGAACAATATTAAATTTTGACCTACTGAGATAAAAATTAAAATTAAAAATCGATTCATAAAAAAAAAAAAATATATAAAATTTATTTCCTCAAACAACTGTTTACAGCAACCAACAGTTCTGGCCCCCACGCTAGGCGAAGCCTGTCCTGTGGGGGAGTTTATATACACATTTACTAATCCACAAGGATACATTGTTGCGTATAACATCATTACATATATATTTATTATTACAAATTTATATCATCAGGGCAATTTAATCTAGAGCTAAATACATGCAGGAACAAACACTACAATCTCAACTTTATTATTTAGATAATTGTCAGTAACAAGTTTTCTGTTTCATTGTACGGTAAATTTAGTAGATTTTCAAATAATATAAGCTTGGTTTCTTTGAGAGAATTGTACTGAAATTTATATCGATTAACTAGTTTATTATACAGATACGGAGAAAGAAAATTGGAGAAACGACGTGCAAATGCAGTTTTAGTAGTAGTGATTGGGATTTTAAAGATTCTTTCATTGAGCCAGTTCTTATAGTTGCTGGAGTTCAACACTTTCTTGTGCATGGCAACTACTGATCTCTGTAGAAACAACTTCCTTACACTGAGGACCTTGGCTTCCTTATATAGAGCTGCGGTTGGGTATCGAAATGGCTTGAAGAATGCAGTTTTTAATACTGATCTTTGTGCCCTTTCTAGCTTTATAAGGACTGTTTGGGAAGCACTACACCAGGCCAGGATGCAGTAATTAAGTATGGACTGACATAGTACCAGATACACCATTTTCATAGTTTTTGCATCCATGCATTCTCGTAGATTTCTCATTACATTTATTAATTTTCTTACACGGGAAGAAGTTACAGAGATATGATCTTTAAAATTCAGTTTTTCGTCAAGGACTACGCCCAGGTATTTTAGAGAGTTAGATCTTGTCATTTGGTTACATTTACATAATGGATTTGGATTTTGGAATTCGCATGTATGTATTTTAATATGACTAAAATTTGATGGGGCTGACGCAGCTGTTTTATGGAAACATAGAAACTTCGTTTTGACTGTGTCAAGAGTAAGCAGATTAGAACTAAGCCACTGGGAGATACGGATCATACCAGTTTCTACTCTTTGGAGCAAATAACTCCAGGACGTGTCATGAAAAATGATTGCCGTATGATCGGCATAGCACAGGATATCAGCATTTGGTAAGTTAAGCAGAAGTAAATCATTAATATATAGAAGAAATAGCGTTGGCCCGAGAATGCTGCCCTGAGGAACGCCGAAGGATATCGGCCTCTCACTGCTAATGTGTTCACCTATCTTAGTGCATTGACTTCTATTCGACAAATAGCTGCAGAACCAGCTCAGTGCAGTACCCCTTATACCAAAGGACTCGAGTTTTTTCAAAAGGATCGGGATTGAGACCGTGTCGAACGCCTTAGCTAAATCCAAGAAAACGCCGACACAGCCACGGCCGTTATCAAGGTGAGAAGAAACTATATTAGTGAGCAAGGTTACCGCCTCTTCTGTGGATTTACCACCCCGAAAACCGAATTGTCTGTCAGATAATAGACCGTTTGTTTCTAAATAGGACATTAATCTTTTATATACAATGCGCTCAAGGATTTTTGATAAATTACCCAAAAGAGAAATAGGGCGGAAGTTACTGGGATCATCTTTAGCCCCCTCCTTATGGATGATACATTCTGTATTAATGCACCATTCGATAGCGTCGCAAGTAAGAAACAAATTCCAGAAAGTAATTATGTGCGAAAAAATTGAAGAAAGTGCTTATTTTTAGCATTTTATTATTCTTCCATACATTTCTTCAATATATGAGGCAGTTTAAATGATTTGAAACTGAACGTTAAATATTTTTTAATTTTTGGAACAAAGTAAGCGTCCTTTGCCGCGCAAACGTTAACATTTACAGGACATAATTTATGAAGCTAGAGGGCAAAGACAATAAGTAACTTTTTTCTTGAATTCGAGCTATAAAAATTGCGTCTGATCCCAAGTAGATCTGAACAAACTACATTGTAAATAATATCAAAGAAGCAAAGCACTAGAGTATAATACACATTTATTTGGAACATGTATTCCACCATGCCAATAAGAATTTTAAAGAAAAAAATATGTACTCACAACATATCGGTTTCCTTTAAGGGTTTTGGGTCGAACGTCTCAAAATAGCTCGGAAGTAATGTTCTGTAGGTACTTAGAACATCCAACTTATTTTTGACTTTTTCGATAGATCCTTTTCCCAATATTATGCCCCGCTCTAAATAATCTCGCGCTGGAAAATTATAATGTTTTAAATTTTTCAATAAATAAATTTGGAATTAAATATAAAACCAAATCTAAACATAATTTCTTTTTTCTTATATAATTAATTCATTAAAAGAATAAATATAGCTACTCAGTTCACAACACATAAAACATTTATTTACACTTCGCCAACAATAGAAAAAATGTAGAGCAGGAAAATTATTATACATATAACTATTCATGTATTACCTAAAGCAATAAATGAAATTGAAGTGAATTAATATTTCATAGTAATACAAAGAAAACCTGCTACGTGCTAGTTGGACTAGCGCACGTTGGGTTCCGTTCCAATATACCAATATTTTTCATGTTTACTTATTATTTAGTTATTTTTGTATGAAGTTTTCCAGGTAAACGCAGTGTCTATAACTCCTTAATTAACAAAGTTATATAATCCATTAGTTTTCCTTTAAAGTTCATGAAATGGACTACATTTAGCTTTTAGAGGGGGACGCCCTATTTTTACAAAAAAATGCGCTTTCAAGTTGAATATCTCGCAAACGGATATCTAAACCAAAAATCGTTTTAGGCAACCTCATATTTTTTTTAAAAGACCTATCTAAGATATATATGGGGTATGGGCGAGAAAAAAAACTTGATCCCCACTTTTGATGTAGGTTACCCCAGAAAAATATTTTTCACGATTCTATTTCGTAAAAACACATATCCATGCAAAGTTTCATCTTTCTAGCACTAACCGTTTGGACGGTAAGCCGAAGACGCACACGACAAAACGTTATGGGTTCCGAGGTGTAAACTACGGAACTTAAAAATTAAATTAAATAATATATCTAATTTATAATTACGATTTATAGATTTTGATATTATTATCAAACAAACATCGATGTAGATAAACACAAAGTGATCGACTTACGATATTGCTTCTTGACAAAATGCTCCTGTTTTTTTATCCATTCCTCTAAAATATTAATTGCTTCATTCATTCTCAACGGACTGTGGAGATTATACAATTCCCGTAGGTATTGCAGAGAATTAGTATTAAACTCTAAAAAGACATTTGGCGGTATGCTCTCCATGACCGTAATCTTCGATATCCAGTAACTGACTGATCACTGGACCGGTTCTCTTGCTGTAAGCAAGTTGTGAAGGTCTTAAAATTAAAAAGTTAAAAAAAGGCCTTAAGTCGCTCTTAAGTAAGTTCTCCAGTCATAATTTATTCACTTATTTGTATATCCGAAATATGTTGCTATATTTACATATAATTGCTAGCTGTTTGAAATACACGAAATTTAGGAACTCGAGAGATTTTACTCGAAATAAATAATGTAAATTCCTAATACATCCTATGAAATACCTATGAAATTGCCGTTTTGTATGAAACTATTTTTTTTCATATATTTTTATTTGTATTAATCGAAGTAATCACCTATGCAATCAATGCAACTTTGCCAACGCAGTGGCAGTTTATTGATGCCCTTTTTGCCATCGCGTTCGTGTGTAAAATTTTGAAAAAGAACACTTTTTTCAGGTGTGTTTTCTATTATTGATGTACAACTGGATGGACGAGATGTATCACTTTCAATCTCATTCGATAAATATTAGACCGTTAATTACTTACCTTAACTCTTATTAGGTACCGTACCTACTTCGAAATAAGTCAGTCGGCCAGTTTTAATTACATAAGATGATTTACTTACCTGAGTCAATTTTTGTTTTTTCTGGTCGGTAAAGTTCGTAATGTTCTCTTTATTAATTTCATCATTAAACATAAAACACCATTGTTAATTATACATTACAATAACAGCAACATATAAATGGGTATTACAGTAATATATATTTTTAGGTAGGAAAACCTTAATCAGATAAAAAAAAGACAACACCAATTTTACAAATCTAATTCTATTTTAACAAAAGAAAACAAATCAAATAATTAAATAATAAAAAGGAAACTAAATAAGTAAATTAAAAAGGCAAAGTAATAATGGAAACGCAATGGTACGTCTGTCTCGCTCGCGATCCCAAGGCAAAAAAGAAGGAGTGAATTGTGTGTCGTCTTCTCACGCCGGGCCCCTGAAAAGGGCCTTGGGCTGGGAGCCAAAACCAAGGGCATTACCCTTCTATTTGGGGTGGGGATGACGCGCCCAGTACGAGTACTGGGCGCATTTCGTCATTGGTTTTAAGGGAAGACCCCCCACGGCAGAACGCGGGGGAGACCCATGGGGGGGGCAAAACAAACAAATGGGAGTGTCGATTGCTAAAACCAGACACAACCAGGACCGGCGGTCGGTTCCAAACGACGCGTGGGGGTCCCGACCCGGAGGCCGAGAAACGTGTTTGGGTCCACTCCCTCACGCGCCGCGTTCACCGGACCGTGGAGACAAGCGAACTGGGGGAAAGGGTGGGAATAAACTTCCGGAGGCGCCCGCAATGAGGCGCAGCACTCGGTTCTGGGCTCTCTGCAGTGACCTTAACTTGGATGCAGAGAGCAGATGGTGCCACGCAGGTGCTGCGTAGGTGAGGCGGGGCCTTATGTACGTCTTGTACAAGGCCGTCCGCATGTTGAGGGGGATCTGAGGAGAAGAGAAGGCGGGGCGTAATTGCGCAGTGGCCGATTTGGCCATTGCCACGGCAGACTGGCGCTGGGCGACCATGGAGAGACGGCAGTCTATGACGACACCTAGATACTTCGCCGTTCTTCCCCATGGTATTTCGGCGTCTCCGATCTTCAGAGGAGCTGGGAACCCCCTTACCTGCGTTCACAGACAGTCGCCAGTCGCTCAGCCAGTCAGGGAGAAGGTCCAGCGTCGATATTTATACGATAATACGATATTTCAAGTTTTCCATTTTGTAAACAAAGTGACGGAAAGAAAAAACCAAAAGAGGAAAAGCAAATGAATTACGGTTTTCGAATCACAAATGCATGAGTAAATAGCGGTATAAATTTGAAATTGGAATTCCTAACCAAAGAAGATCTATTTGAGATCAAAGTGGCCAGTACGACAAAACGCCAATTTCATATGTAAGGATCTAATACTAAAAAGAAGTAAATTTGTCAGGTTGTAGGGGGTAATCTCTGGATCTACTGAACCGATTTTGAAAATTCTTTAATCAATAGAAAGCTACGTTATTTGTGAGTGACATAGACTATATGGATGGATGGATGTTTGTTACTCTTTCACACAAAAACTACGAACGTTTTCGATGAAATTTGGTATCTTAAATTAAGCTCTGGATTAAAACATCTTTTTATCCCGAAAAAATACATTATTCCCGTCGGATACTATATGACCGCGGACGGAGCCGCGGGCAACAGCTAGTTATATCCACCACACCACGTCGGGCACTTAAATTGACCTTGAATTCAAACTTTTTAGAGAGCATAGCTAAAGTTTATTATATTCATGTCGATAAAGTTTATTTAATAGTAACTAACATTTGCCCGCAGCTTCGCTCGCGTGAATTTGGGTTTTAAACGATTACGATAATTTTAAAATTTTCATTTTCATTTTAATTTTTTTTTTTCATTTTCATTATCACTATAGTAATAGTGGAAGCCCCAAAAGCCGATCTCAAACCTAACGAGGTGGTATGCTCGGTCAGATCGAAGCCCATTTCAGATGTTGTATAAGTATGGCGCCGAATTTCGAAAACTTCGATAGCGCGATTCAGGATCGTGGCGCTAATTTGTCCGCCTAGGACTACGATATACACGTTTACTATAGCACTCTCGTAACTATTTGCCAAAAGTCTTAGTTGCAATTAAATTAATGTTCATATCTTTTATCTTCTCTTTCCGCTGTAAAAGGTCCTCCGCTATAACCCTAAAAATTAGAATCAAATAAAGTAAGCCTCTCTTGACAAAATAAATATATACGACACATAAAATCCGCACATTACCTGGCATCCTTTTTTTCTTTCTGACGGAAAACCAGCGCATAGCATAGAGCTCTCTATTATATCAGTCATATTTAGTATTCTTGCATTCCTCGTTACTGAGCACCGGCAGTTCAATATCTAACAGAACACAGGAAAGATTCCCTTTTTCCGTTTAGCGAACCAAAGCCTGCGGCTATGGCTTTCACTCCTACATAATCCTTTTCTGGAACAAAACAGATTTAATTTAGGAATCAATGGAATATTGAATCAAAAAATTTGATAAAAATTTAAATCTCTACCAATATAAAAATAATTTGTGTATATAATAGTAAAATGTATTTTGGAAACCAGATAAGTCTGAAATCAATTTTAAGATACTGACCTTTTTATCGTACTAACAATCCAGTTTTTTAATTACCAGTTTTAATTCTGATTATTCCACGTTTTGTATCTTCATAAATTATACCAAAAGTTTTATGGACTGTTTATTTTTATTTATTTTGTTCGAAAAACTTACAGCTAACAAAAGATAACATTAATAATGTAACTTAGAAATGAAAAAGCCAATAACAAGTTTTCACTTATACACAGCAAATTAGAAAAGCTAGAATGTGATTAAAACATCTTGAATTAATGTTAACCTCAAATCCATAAGAACTTATATTTTAAAATTAAATTATAAACTAGTAAATAATAATAAAAAAGCCACCGCAAAAAGCAAACCTACTTTGTAAAACAAAATCGAATAATAATAATAATAATAATAAATAAACAATTCCCAATCCCACCCAAAGCAAAAAACAAAATGATCCGATCTATTTCTAATTGGATACAAAGTATTAAATAGAGCTGGTGAAAAACGCTTTAGTTAAAAGTTTTCTTATCTTAGTAGATTTTAATGCAACTATATCCTCAAGGCAATTGTCGCTTAGGAATTTGTTGAGTTGGGTGCTCGATCTACATATAAATGAATTGCGACGATAGTATGTATTGTATGGCGGCACGTGAAACGGTACATGGTTATGGAAATATCTAGTTGGGACATTGAAGTTATACTTGCTTAACAAGTACAGTGGGAGGAAATGAAACTTTTTGCACCTTACTTCATAGTCTGGAAGGTTCAGATGGCATTTAAATTGAAGGAACTTTAAGAAACGTTTTTGCACAGATTCAATTCTGGTTTTATAAATATCATAGGTAGGATTCCAAACCTCAGAACAGTATTCCAGAAGACTGCGCACATTAGAGCAATAAAGAATTTTTGAAGTTTTAATAGATTTAAAATGTTTACTAAATCTTATTATGAATCCCAGAGCCTTTGATGCTTTGCTTACAATGAAATCAATTTGCTGGTCAAAAATTAATTTAGTATCAATAATTACTCCAAGATTTTTTTAAACCAATTCTTCATTCTTGAGCTTATATTTAAAATTAATCAATTTGGTTTTGCGACTAAGGTTTAAGGCAAAACACTTCGTTACATTTAGATCCAATTCGTTAACCACACAGTAATTGCTAAACCTATTAAGATCCTCCTGTAAAAGCCAACAATCGTCTTTTGAGAATATATTTTTCAGTATTTTGGTGTCGTCAGCATACAATAACAGCTTAGAATTATGAAAACATGTGGACACGTCATTCAGGAATATGGCAAAAAGTAGGGGTCCTAGTAGTAGCCCTTGCGGGGGACACCAGAGGGTACTGACATCCAACTTGATGTAAATCCATTGAGTGCTACCGCTTGCGACCTGTTGCTAATATATGACGAAAACCAGCGATAAAAATTGCTATGTATGCCCGCAGTCAAAAGTTTTTGTAGTAAAATACAGTGGTCAATACGGCCAAAAGCCTAGCTAAAATCCGTAAATATAACGTCGACTTGCGCACCCACATCCATATATGCACTAACATAATCATACGCGACTAGAAGATTTGATGTAGTAGACCGACCTTTTAGAAAACCATGTTGATCCGGAGTGAACCAACACTTAATCGTTGTGAAAACTTGTTTATATACAATATTTTCAAAAAGTTTTGCAAAAATGCAAAGTTTGGATGTTGGTCTATAGTTGTTTACATTAATTTTATCACTTCCCTTATGCACTGGGGTAATAAATGCAGAATTCCATATGCTTGGGGAATACCCTTCTTTCAATGATCTATTGTATAGTAAACATAGTGGAGTAGCCAAGCACTTAGCGCATTTAATTACAAATATAGGTGGGATATCGTCTGGACCTGAATCCTTATTTAGATCAACAGATTTTAAGAGTTATAATACTTCATCAGAAGTAACCTGAATGTTTCCAATAGTATTGTGAATTACATTTTTCGTTTTAAAATTCAAGTTACTAGGAGTAGAGTTAGAATTTAGAAAATTTGCTTGAAAATAGGTAGCAAGCAGGTCACAGATTTTGTCAGTGGAGGTGGCAAATTCTCCTTCGTAACACATAGAAGAAGGAAATGTGGAAGTGGCTCTACTATTATTTTTGACAAAAGACCAAAAGACTTTAGGATTATCATTTAAAGAGCTTTCTGTTTTATAAATGTATAATTCATAGCACAATTGTTCTAGTAATTTGGCTCTTTTTCTTAGAAGGGAAAAAGAGAGGTAGTCATTGTAATTCCCGTATAGTTTGAATTTTCGGTGAAACTTGTTTCCCCTTTAGAACCTTTTTTAGAGCAGATTCATACCAAGGGGGATAATAGTTGGTTGAAATAACTTTGTGGGGTATGTGAGTTTTACGAAGGTCATAGATAATGTCATAGAAGTATTTTAAAGCTACATCTAAAGATTTGTTGCTAAGGTGCGCGTCCCAAACAATTGTGTTTAACGAGGTGCAAATCGAATCAAAGTCACCTCGGCTGTAAATATATTTCAGTCTCTTTTTATTCTTAGACATGCTTGTGAAATCACGTATTAAATCAATACATAATGAACGATGGTGGGGTATGTCCTCTGGGACTGAGGGATCGTCACAAGCATTTACATTAAGTTCACAATTTGAAAAAAATAAGTCTAACAACCGATTGTTATAGTTGCGAACTTGACTACATTGACTAAGTATACACTGAGCAAGAGTATCCATGAAGTTAATTTGGGTACTCGAGAGCGACACGCCACCTGATGTGAAATGATTTCCCTGAGGATACCAGTCAATGTATGGTAGGTTGAAGTCTCCCATGATTATAAATATATCATTAGGATTTTGATCAACTACGTTAAACAGATTGTTGCTAAAGTTTTCAAATTGGGTACTGGAATTGTTTCCATCATTTTGGTTGCAAAGATAGAGTGTGCAGAAATGTATTTTATCTGAAGAACAACCCATTGGTGAAACCGTTACCCCGAGATCTTCTGCAGAGGTATGCCATTCGGGACGTCCAATTGTTGCTAAATTGCGTCGAACCGCTAAAAGCACTCCTCCTCCAAGCGCTTGTTTTGTTATACTGTAGTCTCTATCACGCCGCCAAACAAGATATCTACTATCAAACAGCTCCTGATCATTAATACCTTCTAGAAGCCAGGTTTCCGTAATCGATATAAAATCATACGAGTTGAGAAATATGTTCCTTTTAAAGATGTCAGTTTTAGTGCGTAGGCCACGAGCGTTTTGATAGTAAATTGTCATTTTAGAATCCATTTATTAATAAATAAAATATGCAATTTGCAATGCTCCCACTGTTCCCGATATTTTAAAAGCCAGCGGGGTTTGAACATCCACGTAGGCAAATGCCACAAACAGCTTGTAACACTCATTCCCCCAATAACCAATTCACTTCCGAACCCAATTTGTGAAACAAATTTCTGGCAAGAAATATAAAAAAATTTAAACGTTTTATACCAGTTCTAAGACGGATCCCTAGGGGTGCCAGAGTGACTGTAGCCCAGAAGCTTGCCGAGACGATACGCCACACAGTGCTGGAGAACTCGAGGCAAGCCTGGGAAAATCTACTCACCTTTCCCTACCGTTTTCTGCATATCACTAGAGATCCGCTCAACAATGCCTCCCTCACTTCAAGAATCAAAAAGAATTGTGTTTCGGACATTAACCTCAACCCAAATTTTTCTTCACATTCCACGGTCAAACATAACATCGTTAAAACTGTGGAAAATAAAATAAGTGAGGGAGACATTAAGGGTGCAGCGCGGCTCCTGTTTTCCAATGACACGGTCGCCCCCGACTGCCCAGAAACCCTCATCGCCCTGGAAAACAAACATCCATCACAATCCAATCCTTTCACAGTTATCGATGACGCATTACCACCACTACAAACGTCGAAAGAAAAAGTACGCGGAGCCATCATGTCCTTTCTTCCGGGTTCAGCTGGCGGCCTCGACGGTCTCACCCCTCAGCATCTGAAGGACCTCACCAGCGGTTGCTGCGGGGAGGCCGGCGAGAAGCTCCTGCATGAACTTACGAATCTGTGCAACCTGATGCTACGTGGAGGGGTCGCATCAGATATCGTAGACATTCTGTATGGAGCTAACCTCTGCGCCTTGAGGAAGAGAGATGGTGGCATTCGTCCGATTGCTGTCGGCTCCACATACCGGCGCCTTACAGCCAAACTAGCTTGCAAATCGGTAACTTCCCTCGCGTCATACTTCCAGCCAAAACAGCTCGGTTTTGCCTGCAAAGGAGGTTGTGAGGCCGCCGTTCACTCTTTCAGGACAGCTATCCACAATCAAGGCGATGATGTGTTTCTGAAGGTCGATATCAAAAACGCTTTCAACTCAGTTGACCGAGGCGCCTTGTTGGCCCAAATTAAATCTAAAGCACCTGCCATTTTACCATTTATGCTCCAGTGTTACAACGACCCCACCAAACTCATTTACAAAGACCACCTCATCTCATCCGAAGTGGGCTGCCAACAGGGCGACCCTCTAGGTCCAGCAATCTTCAGCCTTGCTATACACCCGGTCATCGAGCTTCTAGATTCAAAATTTAATGTTTGGTATTTGGATGATGGGACCCTTGGAAGCGATGCACCCACTGTACTATCAGACTTCCGCACTCTGATCTGCGAGTTCCAAAAAATAGGTCTGCAGCTGAACCTAGGTAAGTGCGAACTTTTTGTGCCAGACAGTTGTGGGGATAGAAACGCGATTATATCCAGCTTTAAAGAAATAGCTCCACAACTGTCTGTCATTGACAAGGATTCGCTCTTCCTTTTGGGCTCACCTATTTTAGACGAATCTCTCCCGGACTTCTTAGATAACAAATTACATAATTTTAATGAAACTTTAGACCGCCTCCTCCAAATTAACTGTCACATGGCCTTTACCCTAATCCGTTTTTGCATTTTCGTACCTAAATTGACATATGTCTTACGGTGTTGTCAACTGTGGAAGTTCCCTCAACTTCTCAAACAGTTGGATGATACCATAAGACAAACGCTCTCCACTATTTTGAATACAAATTTCGATGACCGCGCATGGACTCAGGCAACGCTTCCAGTTAGGTTCGGTGGCCTGGGTGTTCGAAAGCCCTCTGACATATCGCTTCCGGCCTTCTTGTCCTCAGTCCACGCGAACCATAGTCTTATCTCCAAAATACTACATCACCCATCCTACTCCAATACAGTTACCTTTCTGGACGAGGCCAAGGACGCCTGGAGCGTAACTAGTGCTTGTAGCGGATTGCGTGACAATACTTTTTCCCAAAGGCTCTGGGACGAGCCACTCTGCAGACTGGTACGGAATAATCTTCTTAATACGTCCTCCAGTCCTGTGGAGCAGGCTCGCCTCTTAGCTGCGGAGAAGTGAGAGTCGGGCCTTTGGCTACAAGCATTACCGTCACCCAATACGGGCACATTGCTGGATCGAACAGCTTTCCGGTTAGCTACTTCCCTGCGTCTTGGCACCCCCCACGTCGTCCCCCATCGCTGTGTTTGTGGTGCAAATGTGGACAGCCTCGGACACCACGGGCTGTCCTGTCAACGAAGCGCCGGCCGCATCTCCCGACATCACTGTCTGAACGATCTCATCCGTCGGGCTCTTGTCACCGCCGGAGTGCCAGCTGTGCTGGAACCCTCTGGTTTGGCGCGCGACGATGGCAGGAGACCAGACGGTATAACCCTGGTCCCTTGGAGAGTGGGACGGGCTCTTGTATGGGACGCTACTTGCGTCGATACACTTGCTCCGTCCCATGTCCAGGGCACCTCGAGTTCTGCAGGTGCGGCCGCCAATCAGGCGGAAAACCTCAAGCGGCGCAAATATGAGAACCTTAGTGGGGATCTCATATTTGAACCGTTTGGGGTTGAAACCTTAGGTACATGGGGTCTAGGTGCGCACAAACTTTTCGGAGAAATCTCCAAAAAACTCATTGAGGCCACCCGAGACCCCAGAGCCGGCACCTACCTGGCCCAGAGAATAAGTATCGCAATCCAGCGAGGAAACTCTTTGAGCCTTCTAGGTACTCTGCCTGGTGGGGATGACCTGGGAGATTTCTTTTTTTTGTAGCATTTTAAGTTTTGGAGTAGTTATTATTTTTTTAGTACTTACCTACTTTTATAGTACAATTGATTTTGTTATCATAACTGATTAAATGTATATCATATTGTAAAAAAAAAAAAAAAAAATTTGAACATCCATAATTTGACTTTGACATAAAAGTGACAGCTGTCCTCGTTTTGTTTACAAAACAAAAAATAATAAATATATATTTTGAAAAACTGAATAAAAATAGCGTAATAGAACAAAAGTTCTTATGATAAGTGGCGGAGAAATACTGAATTATATTTATGAAAGCAATAATAAGCAGTAAGCATTGCAGGCAAAATCGTAAAATTATTAAATAAATACGAAATAAAGAAAAAATATAGCAGAAAGGTGGTAAAGTAAGCATGTATCAAACCAAACGCAAACATAGGCAAGTGTGAGAGGAGTGAATAGCTTGATAATATTATGCAATTTAGGAATACAAAAAAAGAGGTTCGCAACATTTTGCGGTGGTTAACAATTAAAATTAGAACCAGAGCATGGCATACAAATATGTGACTTAAATGACAGGCGAGTATAAAACAAGGAATAAACAAAAGCAATGGATTAAACAGCAAGTTAATAACAAAATAGGAATATACAGGGTTGAACTAATTACATAAAATGAATAGCAATGCATTTGGTATACTAAGCTTATTTGCTTAAATCCAAATCACTAGCAATAATATGAACTGGTGACTTATCATTTTTGCGGATATGAATTTTACAGAATTTTTACCCAGACATATTGATATCCTTTGAGCCTCGAGAATTCCTTAACTTTAGTTAAGAGCTTCTATTGATCGGGGATAAGATGGTCGTTAATGTATCTAACATCTGTCCTCATCACCTTATTTTAAGCTTATTTGTTTACGCGCCCGTGAAGCAGCAATAAATTCTTCCTTAATGAACCGCTTAATGATACTCACGATTATTGGTTTGGACTTGGAACCATGCGATGGGACACGAGAAATGTAATTGATTTGTGTTTTTGGGAATTAGTAACCCACAACTGTAGATATGGAGTTAACAATTTCAAAAAGATTTTGGCTTTGTCGGAAAACCGTTTATTTCTATATTGTTCATCCAAGACCAATGCTCCCGATTGGTATTATCTTTTTTGAGTAGCGCCAGGTCTTTGGAGACAGACGACTCAAACTTTTGAGATTCTAAGACTCGTTGTTCGATGTCTACGACCTTTATCTCCAAGTTATCAACCCTAGAGCTGTTGAAGTCACATGTCGTTTTCAACTCTGAGATTTCATTTTTTATTGATTTAACTTCATCAAATAGTTCTGGGAGCTTACTGAGCTGTGACTTCATTTCACGTAACTCCGACATAATCATTTCGAGAGTGACAGATTCAGATGCAGTCGGCGCTTTAGGGCGTGGACTCGACGAAAGCTTACATTGTGGGCATTTCCACATTAACCTTCTCTCGGCCCCTAGCTTGCGGTAGCCAGATTCGAAAATAGAGGCACAGCTGAAGTCCTTATTGCACATACACCTATTGCAAAATACCCCGTCGGTATAAGTGGATTCACATAAGTCACACTTCATCCTCGGGAATAAACTTTCGTCGTTTTGCAGTATGGTAACTCAAGTTTTAGTGTGGCAACACGAAATTATATATGGCAACACGAAATTATATGTGGCAACACGAAACTGTATATGGCAACGTAGATTTTTTATAGCAACACTGTATTCTCTGTGGCCAGCTACTTCCTTGTTTTGATTGTTTAATTTTACGCTGGTAGTCCGAAAAACATAACAAAATAAAACTTGTCAAAACAACATTAAAATCACTTTAAATGTTGAAATTATACACAAATTTCTGTTTTAAAACGTTCCAACTGAGATTTGAGGATAGTTCTTTGAATCACAAAACTTTACACTTATAAGTGTGCACTATCACGCGCGATAACTTAAGAATTAAATTTGATTATCGTTGTTATTCAATGCATAAAAAGGCCATCCTTGGTTGATTACCAATTGATTTTGCAAAAAAACTGTGTGGACAAAAAAGGCAAACTTAAATGTGGTGTGTTTAATATAGATTTAGTCTTTAATACATAAAAGGAAAATAATATAAATACATAATAAAATAATTAAATATATAAATCACATAAATATTCTTAAATATAAAGATCTCACCCATCAAACTGAACATTTTAATGCAAACATTGATTTTCATATATATAGTTCCACCGTATGACGATAGATGTTCGATTCTAACCCGCGCTAGCGGTGTCTTTTGTAAGACTGATATAGGCATGAGGTGCGTCATCATTGCATCATTAGCGTAGACCCATTCGAAAAAAAAAAACTTGGCAGCTGTCAAGGGACACCCGGATGGAACGAAGTTCCTTTCGATTAATTAGTGAAGGAATTGTAATAAAATTTTATTTTTTTAAAGTTATAATAATAATTTTTTTATTATTAACAAATATAATGTAATATAAACTTAATCAGTAGGCTCAATTTTAGTAATAATTGAGAGAGAGAGAGAGAGACAAAGAAACACGCGCACGCCGCACGGCTTACAACTATAGCAAAAAGTGTCGTTACAACTTTTAGTCTTAATTTTTTCCGTCTAGCCCCCTTTCGCAACGCGCGATAAGGAACTTCGTTCAAAAAAAAAAGTAAGTTCAAAAGATGTGTGGTGTTTGATTTAGTAACGTGTTACGCAACGACATCTGGTGCCGAATCCGGGATTAAAGTGAATAGTGAGTGAAAAGGACAGTGAAAACGTAAGTACATGAACTTAAGTTAAATGGTAATAGACTCTCAAAGTTAAAGTGCCTTTAAGTAATTTGGAGTGGACTTGTAAAATTTCGTGTGCATTTCGTAAGGGCCGTGGACATAGTCTCTGGAGTGTGAATTTGGGACTTATAAAATTTCCACGTTAGTCTTGTATGAGCTGTGGACATAGTCTCTGGAGCGATTCCGAGACTTAAAAATATTCCACGCCGATTTGTATGGGCTGTGGACATAGTCTCTGGAGTGATTCCGAGACTTAAAAAATTTCAATGCCGATTCGTATGAGCTGTGGACATAGTCTCTAGAGAAAATCAGAGACAGAACATTTTACTAAAAGCACATTTTTACAACTATAAACAATAAATAAACATGGAATTACTTTTGCTTGAACAAGAAGAAATTGGTATACAAATTAATAAAGGCTCTGTTAATTATAAAATACGAGCAAAGATAAACTAACATCAGTATATATAGACACTCGAGACTCGAGAGCCTAGAACCATTACGGACTAAATTTACGGATAATCATTTTAAGATTACGAGCGCTGTACCCAAGGCCGAAAGATCGAAGTTGGCTTATTGTGTGGAGGAACGGTATAACACCGTGGAAGAGATATACATTGATTATAAAACAAGGTTGAAATTAGATAAAAACAAAAAGAATAAAACAGAAAATGAACCAGCCCATGACTGTAATGCCTCAAAACCAGAAGTAAAGCTGCCTCAAATTCAGCTTCCGACATTTTCTGGGGCATATGAAGAGTGGCAAAGTTTCCACGAAATGTTCAAGTCTCTTATCCATAGTAATGACAACTTGAGTGCGGTGCAGAAGCTTCATTATTTGAAAAGCGGTCTGAAAGGTGAGAAAGGTCTGAAAATTCTGTTACGAAGTTTGTCTACTACAGAAGTTAATTATACTGAAGCTTAGGACAAGTTGGTTCGTCGGTATAGCAACAAAAGATATAATGCTAATGAAATAAGGAAACGATTGTTTTCCCAAAAATGTATCAACAACGAGTCAGCTACCTCTATAAAAAAATTATTAGACACTACAGCCATATGCCTAAAGTCGCTAAAGAATTTAGGAGTTAGAACAGACATATGGGAAGTCGTCATTATTTACTTGACCGTATCTAAATTAGATTATGAAACACGAATGGAGTGGGAGACAGAAGTCAGTCGTGTAGCATCGGATGATTTACAGAGAGACAGATGATTTTAGCATCGGAGTCAAGAGAGATCAAATTTCATACAGTCAAAGAGGCTTTGTTTCAATTGTTTTGCACCTACCCATAACGTTTAGAACTGCCATCAGGCTACGTGCTGTCGCCGATGTGGCAAAAGGCATCACACATTGCTGCATTTAGAGAGGAGTCGACCTCAAAAGGTTACCAGAACGTCGACTATATCAACGGGTCCTGCATTTGACTCTGTGGTAGATGCAGTTCACAATCATGAAACTCCAAAATATGAGAAGAAAGTAGTAGCTTATTTTGCTAGAGAGGATCATCATAATAACCACGTAACAAAGTGTTGTTAGCTACAGCATTAGTTAAGATTAAATCACAAAATGGCTACTGTCAAACTGTACGTGTTTGATAGATCAAGGCTCAGAAGCCTCTTTTGTCACTGAAAGTGTAGTGCAATCACTAGGTCTTAAGCGTTATACCAGTAAATGGTTTAGTGACAGGTGTAGGTGAACGAAGACTTAGATCTAAGAGCACTGTTAATTTTGAGTTAGAGTCACTTCATAATCGTAACTTTTCTTTGTCAATTAATGCATTTCTTTTAACTTCATTAACATCATTTCTTCCATCTGGTAAGACTTTCATCCTGAACTGGCCAGATCTCGATCATTTACCTTTAGCAGATACTTATTATGGTTCACCTGGAAAAATAGATATTATTCTTGGAGTAGAGGGATACAGTCAAAAATTATCAAGTAGTCTTCTCAAACATCCAGCACCCAGTGGCCCTGTTGCTCAGAATACCCAGCTGGGGTAGATTTTATCCGGCAAGGTAGGTGACACAGAAGAATCAACACCAAGAGTTGTTAGTTTACATTTAAAGGTAAAAGAAGAGGATATCCTGAAACAATTTTGGGAGATTGAGAGAGAGCCAGACAACATTGAAAAGAAATTTACAAAAGAAGAACGAAGATGCGAAGAAATATATGAGACTACAACTACAAGAACTAGTGAAGGTAGATATATTGTGCGAATACCATTTCGAGATCCTAATCCACAGTGCATGTACGGCAAGTCCAAGGATGTCGCTATGAAGATATTCATGTTGTTAGAACGCAAAACTTAGTAGAGATTTACATTAACGTCTTGAATATACAAGACATACATATGGAGGAGATTACCAACGAACATGACATAGAGAATCCTTATGTTGTTTATCTTCCACAACACGCTGTAGTGCGAGAGGACAAAGAGACAACAAAAGTCAGGGTTGTTTTTTAAGCATCATGTAAAGGTGTCAACAACGTATCATTAAATGAGTCATTATTAGTGGGTCCGAAACTTCAGCAAGATTTGCGCCACATAATTAATGCGATGGAGAACACATCGTAGCTGATGTAACACAGATGTACAGACAAGTGGCAGTAAATCGAAGTGATGTGGATTTTCAACGTATCTTATGGCGTGATAATCCAAAAAAAACCTATCCGCCATTTTCGACTTTTACAACTTAACTTTGGCACAACTTGCGCACCATATTTAGCGGTAAAGTCTCTTCAACAGCTGGCAAAGGATGAGCAATTAAAATACCCTTAAGCTGCAAAATTAACGCCACAAGATTATTACATCGATGACCTATTAACCGGCTGTGAAACAGATGAAGAAGCTATTGATATTTATAAAGAAATTAATAAACTAATGGGAGAAGGTGGATTTAGACTCCAAAAATGGTGTAGCAACAGTCAAAAGTTGTTAAGTTATATAGAGAAGGAAAATCAAAATTATAAGGATACATTTGTTTTTAAAATCAATGACACTATTAAGGTTTTGAGTATTTCATGTTATAAAAACTCGGACATGTTTGAATATACCTACACAACTTACCAGAGATTACTCAGCCAGTATCGAAGCGAAGAGTTTTATCTGAAGTCGCAAGGCTCTACGATCCAATGGGTTGGGTAGCGCCAGTGTTGATAACGGCCAAAATCTTGATTCAAAAGCTGTGGAAATCTGAATTAAATTGGGATGATAATCTGACACCGGACCTTTTAAAATTTAAATGAATGGATTTGCTTTAGAGAAGAATTAAAATATGTAAAAATTATTTTCTTACCTCGATGGTTGTCGATCAGGAAGGGCGATCCCATAGAGTTGCACGTTTTTGCTGACGCTTCTCAGGTGGCATATGCTGCAGTAGTGTATATCAAATCTAAAGATAAAATAGGTAATACTTACGTTAATATCGTTACTGCGAAAACAAAAGTCGCGCCGGTCGACAAACAGACTATTCCAAGGATGGAGCTATGTGCAGCTTTGCTTGGTGCAAAATTGTTATTTGAAGTGTTACAAATATTGAAGATACCTAAAGAGAAGTGGTTTGCCTGGTCCGATTCAACTGTAGTTCTGGCGTGGCTTAGATGAGAACCAAATCGTTGGACCACATTTGTTAGTAACAGGGTTTCCGAAATATTAATTATTCTCGACTACGACCACTGGAATCATATTCCCACAGATGAAAACACCACTGACTGTGCCTCAAAAGGTACATAGGTAAGAGAATTGAGAGAGCACGAATTGTGGTGGCATGGTCCCGAAGGCATTAAGAGCGAGTGAAGTTTACTCTAATAAATTAAATGTCAGTACCGACATAGAAACGAGACCAATCAAGGCGCTGACAACTTTAATACACCCTAAACAAAATTTCATATGGTTGAGATTTTCGAATATGTCCAAAATGTTGAGAGTGTTATCATACTGAATGAAATTCTTGAAGACTCAGGAACCTGAAACAAAAAAGGATAATAATTTAATGACAGTTAAAGAAATGGATGAAGTATTAAATAGATGTCTAAAAGCTATGCAAGAATTTTAATTTGAACAGGATATTAAAAATCTGAGAGCCACGGGAAGTGTTACTAAGTAAAATCAACTGCACAGTGAAGGGTGGGCAGCCGAATTATGCATTCTTCATTATCATTCGATAAAAAACATCCTATAATTTTAACTAGTGAATCTCATATTACTAAGTTAATAATTATGGACGCGCATCTTAGAACACTTCACGGGGAGCCTCCTATCATGCTGAATTTTTTGAGACGTAAATACTGGATAATAAAAGCAAGAGAGAAAGTTAAAAAATGTTATTGTGATTGTGTGATATGTGTTCGTTATTCGCGCTAGAACAACAATCAGTTTATGGGACAACTTCCAAAGACTAGATTAACACCCACCAAACCTTTCCTGTCCACAGGAGTAGATTTCACAGGCCTTATAGACATAAGATTTTCAACTGGTAGAGGAGCACGATCTTATAAGGGCTACATATGCCTTTTCATTTGTATGTCTACGAAGGCTATACATTTGGAAGCAGTATCTGACTTAACTTCGCCCGGCTTCATAGCTGCTTTTAAAAGATTTGTATCCCGTCGAGGACGCTGCCAGCAATTGTTTAGCGATAATGGCACAAATTTCGAAATTTCGTTGGAGCTGATAAAGAACTCCGAGATATGTTTAAGAGAGCTAAATCCCAGCTTCCCAACGAAATCGCCCATCTACTAACCGAGGCAGGTACTACATGGCATTTTATCCCTCCGCATGCGCCAAACTTTGGAGGCCTGTGGGAGGCCGGTGTGCGGGCATCTAAAACACACCTCAAAAGAGTAAAAGGTAACGGAACACTTACCTTTGAGGAATTGACTACGGTTCTGACACAGGTGGAAGCTTGCCTGAATTCGCATCCTCTATCCTTTTTAAGCGAGAATCCAGATGATCCAATGCCTTTGACGCCCGGTCACTTTTTGGTCGGCAGACCACTGGTTACAATTCCAGAACCAGATTATACTGAAATCAGTCTTACTTGCCTTCAGAGATGGAAGCTTACCCAAAAAATGGTAATGATTTTTGGCGTAAATGGTCAGATGAATATCTAGTGACTTTAAATCATATTCATATCAATCATCAGATATAAGTGGCTTACTAAAAAGATTGAACCAGAAGTTAACGATATTGTGGTTATTAGAGATCATAATATCCCACCAGCTAGGTGGCTGTTAGGTAAAATAATCTAAAAACATCCAGGAAAAGATAATATCACTCGAGTAGTTAGTATTAAAACCAAAAATGATATATGTAAACGTCCCTGTAATAGATTGTGCTTTTTGCCTAAAGCCGAATAATTCTTGATTTTTGTTTTGAACTCACAATGTGTACTTTTTCCTCTTAACGTGTTATATAGATAAGTAAGGTGTTGTTATTTACATTAAAAGTACATTGTCATAAGTCAAGTATATGTGAATGGAACATGTTACTTTGTAAAATTTAAATTTAGAAATGTTGAAAGTAGAGTAGAAAGAGTATATAAAATAATATATTTTAAATATTAAGATATATTATTTATATATCTTCAATATTTTTCATTTTCAGTTTTGGCATCATAAAATAAAAATAATTTTACATTTTAGGGGTGTCTCTCTGTACATTTGAAGTGGGGATAGAAAATATTTTTTCATTCCACCTCATCGTGTAGGATATCGTTGAACAGGTATTTTAAAATAAAGGCAAGGTTTCATAAATGACTTTTTTACCAAGTGAACTGTTTTTAAATAATCGGCCTCCAAAGTGGTTTATAAGTTGGTGGCATTTCCCCCCGCTGGCATTTCTAAACTATGACACTTAGAAACTTTTAAACATTTAGAAACTTGCAATTTTCTAGGGTGATAGATCATACTAAATACTCTTTAGGAAAATTATTTTGAACGAAATCGGACAGTAACTTTTGAAGCAATTTGAAAAAAATCTATTACGCGTTTATAGTTACGGACCCTCCCTAGACATGTCCTGACATGCTCTTGGTTAGGTTATTATTTATAAGATATAATATCTGAAAAAAAGAGCAAAACAACCGAACGATAGCTTTAATACAGCCGAAAATATAGGGGAACGGCATAGCCATGAAAATGCTTCGAGAAAAGATGGTACGGCCGCTATAGACTTGGCGATGGCGCGGGCGTACCATCAGATTATATTTGTGGATCAAAAAAACATGGCGTGTACAGAGTACCTGCACATAGCAGCAGTGAAACTTCATTATCATTTAAAATCCAAAAATACTCTCATCATGCCTAATACTTTAGTGATGTACTCATCACTTAGAATAGAGAAATTAAAATTTGTACATCTAATGCTATCTGTGTATTGAGCCGTAGCTTAGAAAGTTAAGATCTATGTAATAAGTATATCTAATGTAAGAAGTATAAGTCGCTCCCGACAGATGGTGTTATATCCATGGCGTTATATCCAAAATCGTGTAGTGACGTAATGAGACCTTCAAATTTTACTCTCATCGCTGCTAATAAGGTTTCACTTCAAAAAATCTTGAAACACTTCAACTGTTGCCATGAGTTAGAGTGAACGGAACGAACAAATGTACAAAATATTTGTTTTATATGAGTAAAAAATAATTACAGCATTCAAGCTGTAATTTAAGGCTGTCTGCCGTAAAAACATAACATTTAAAAAAATAATAAATATTCTCATATTCGTTTATCACCCATATTTAGTGTCGTGCATGGTACTAGTTATGGACTTATGTTAAAAACTTCATCAGGCGCGGACTAGCAAGGTCCTGTAGCTTTTAAGCGTACATAAATATTATTATTAGCTACAATAATATAAGCAATAAGGTAACAAGGGTAAGGGGTAAACCTTGCCAGTCTCAACCGACCTCGAGGCTTGCAGTCATGGAGACAATACCTAAAAACGAAGTGTTACAGTCTATCATTCAGGCATCTATCTTGGTTTCCCCTATGTGTCATAGAGCTTCAGAGCTGGGGACGTTTAGCCCCTTCTTCTTTAACTATTTCTCTATTCAATCTTTTTATTTTTTATGGTGCCAAAAATAAAATCCCAAGCCTAAACAATATCCTGATAAATAATTATCAGAGCTCACGTATAAGTTGGCCTTGGTTTTACCGACTTCAAAATTACGAAGATTGTGTAGAGAATTAGTTAAAATTTTAGCCACATTTCAAAGGGGAATTATTTAGGAAATAAGATTTATTTCATCCTTTTTTGTGTATTTTTACTTTGGAAGTCAGTTAAATTTTTTGTTTAAAAATATTATTTTTTCCCGTTTTAGTCATATTTGTTATGTTATTAACACATTTTAAGAACTTTTAAAATAAACTATCGAATGTATAATTGAATACGCGTCAAGCTTCTATTAGGAAAGATAAATAAGTATATAAGATGATGATGACGAATATTGTAAATTACACAATGGCATATGCTTGCAGTTCTATAAACAATGACGAAATTTCCAAACGCGTAGCTTCGTAGTTCGTTAAAGTAGTTCTGTTCAGTGCTATTGGATTCAAGGTATACCTTGGTGGAAAATCTTACTTTTTAGTAGCTTAAACTTGGGTTACTTTAGGTTACTTGGATTCATCGGTGTCGGGTCGGATAAAGTCGTTTCATCAGTGTCACTTGACTATCAAATATTTATTTTTTCTTTTTTAACTGTTTGATTGGATTGCAAAATACTTTCAGAAAAATTGGCCAGCCCCAGAAGGTGTATGTGAGTAGATAAGTAGGTAGGTTGGTGTTGACGTAGGTGTAAGTGTAAGTGTAGGTTGTAAGTGTAGTTATATATTTGAATATACGTAGCTGAAATTTTATGTTTGGAAGGATTCAGTGAACACCAACCTCATGTTCTGCGTTCCAGATACGTTGAGGAGGCCTCCAAACTCTCTTCGTACTTCCTTTGTTGTAACGGTTAACTTCCCACAAATTTCTTATTTTCTAGCGCGGCGCGGTGGTTATTTTTTGACAAAACTGGATACGGCCGGCGCGACCCGAGACGCCTTCTCACGCCGGGCCCCTGAAAAGGGACTTGGGCGGGGAACCAATACCAGGGGCTAAGCCTCTCTAATTGGGGTGGGGATGACGCGATTTTGCCAGTATTTAGGGAAGACGCGGCAGAACGCAGGGTAAACCCGAGGTGTCAACTGAAGATAATGGTGGCGAGGGCCGTGGGCGGCCAAGACCTGCGGTCGACTCCGGCGACGCGTGGGGTCCTGATCCGGGGACCAGGAAGCGTGTATGGGTCCACTCCCGCACGCGCCGCTTTTGTCGACCACGGACACAACCGACCAGGGATTTTTCTCGAGGCTCAGAGGCGGTAACTGGTTCCACGGCTGCGATGGCCGAGGAGGTGGCGCTGGCGGGAGCGCGGGGGCGCTGTGAGCGCCGAGTGGCCCGCGTGCCGTCGAGCTGCGGTGGGGCGAGCGCGGGTGGCTCCAGCTCCCGTTGGGTGCTGGCTGTGGAAGAGGCGGCAGCACAGGGGATGGGCCACAGGAGATGTGGCATCTTTCCTCCTGGTTCTCGGCTTCTTTAACCTCCGCACGGAGGAGTTGGGGGCCGAGGGGGCGACATGTCTAGGTGAGTAGTTGTTAGCCTCCGCCATCAATGAGGTTGAAGTTGGCGGAGGAGGTGGGACCTCCTGCTCGGGGGGAGGCGGATCGGCGTATTCGCAGGGGAGGGAAGAGCGGGCATTGTCTGCTCTTTCTTTCCTCGCTCTCACTTTCCGAGCTGCATTATTGAAGGCTGGGCATTTCCTGCTGTTAGCAGGGTGGCCCTCCCTGCAGTTAACGCAGGTAGGCGCCTCAGTGGGGGGGGGCGGGGGCACTCCCGCACGGAGTGTTGCTCGGCACACCGGACACAAGCCACCTTACGGTGGCAGTTGTGGCTCGAGTGCCGGAATCGGTGGCATTGGGCCGGGCCGCTGCGGCCCTGCCAGGCTTCGATGCAGATTCCCGCATATACAAAAGTTCGGTGACTTTATATATGCCGGGGACGACGTCTGGGGCCCTGATAATGCGGGCGAAATAAATACAGCCACCGGGCTCAGACCTCGCCGGAACTTCGGACACGTATTCCGCCACGTATCCCAATTCGGCGAGTCTGGCCTTGATTTCCTCGGTGTCTGTGGAAGAAGGTAGGCCCCTAATTCCTACCTTGATTGCCCTATCTTGCGGCAGCGAGAACGAGAACCAGGAGGCGGGTCCCTGCTTCTCCAGGTCCGTGAGGTATCTCTTAACGGTCCTGTATTCGTGTTCGCTTCGGGGCGTAAAGCGAATACCAGGACCGTTTTGTTTGGCATTAGGTGCATGCCCCAGGATGTCACGGAGACGACGAAAGTCAACGATTTTCTCGGCGACCAGAGGCGGGTAGCGAGGCGTAGTAGGGGGTGGCGACGTTTTAGTTTTCACCGACGCCGGAGCGAGGGGTCGGTAGGTATCTACCTGTGAACTGGTGGCACTCACCTCGGAGTAGGTCAGCTGGCGGTCGGTGTACCTGGCCGGTCGAGGTGCATGTAGATTGATTAGAGGTGGCGGGAAAGTAGGCGCGCGGTAGCGATACTACTGGAGGCCAAGAGCAGGGCAACTCCCCAGCAAGGCGCAACAATCCACACATTATTCTAATGAATAAGGAGTGAATTGACGATCGCTATTAGTGCAGTGCCTAGAAACTCCTGAGTTTCTAGGCACTGCACTAAAGGCGGGATCGACACGTAGGGGCGCGTAGGCAGGGCTACGACGTAGCGAATACAGAACAACAGCTACAACGTATACGCTACGGAGCGACTGAGAACGCGCGCGCACTAGCGGAGACAGGACAATCCGGCCGGCGCGAAGCATACGGCTTTTATATATGTTCACTTGAAAGGGGTGCGGGCGGAAAAGGTTTAAAAGGAATGGTTAGCAGATTTATAATACGGATACCCTCAACTATATTTATAAATTTTGGAACCGTCCATCATAGTCAATACGGAACAACGTGTGCCGGTACAACTAGTATTTATTATATTTTATTTTATTCTACAGGAAGTGAATATTTAGAAAGGGCTCTGATATTGGCAAAAGGATCAGTGGAAAAGGTGAAGAAAAAAAAGACAAAATATGCACATACAGAACTCTACTTCCAAAATACTTCGAACTGTTCGACGCTGATATCTGTCGGAATTCCAAAGCTGTGTAAGATAATGTTACATGCATATAATTAACTTATCATTTAAAAGTAATAAATAACTAAGTATCTCGCATGCACATTGCATACCTATTATCACATTTCTTACTTAATTAAATAACTCCTCCTTTTTTCCGTCACACACGTTCAACTGTTGGACGAAGCTTATACAATTCAGCAAAACAAAATTACATATATTCTACATATTATTTTTAGAATTATGTTTTATTTTTAATTTTAACATTATACATATTATTATATATCATAATAATCTAGACATTATACACGTTTATGCCAGATTCAAAAACTGATTGAAATATGTATTTCTAATTTTTGTACCTTCTCCGTGGTGACATTAAGGTCCGATATTTTTTTTTATAACGAGCTGTAGTCAGTTCTTATAAAAATATTTAAAGTTTGTATTTAAATAACAAATAAGCATTATTTCAGGACTGATGGGCTACTACCAAAATTGACAAGTGATCATTACAGAATCTACTATCTGAAAAAAAAGGTAGGTGGAAAGCCCGACGAATTGTTAAACTAGTACAGATGGTGCACAGCAGTAAGATAAATCCAGTTGAATTATTACTAACAAGTAACAAACTAATTAAATTTATTTAAACAAGTATTTTATAAGGCTTGCTATACACGCAACGTTTTTTCGTAGCTATTAATGCTAACCAGGTTGTGCAGATTTATGTATCGACGATGAACGATAATTTGCAATGATCTGTACAGGATCAATAAATCAGCACAACTCGATTGGCACAATTTAATCGCTACAATAAAACGTTACGTTTGTAACATTTATTGAATAAATTATTGTTTTCAGATATTCGAGTACCTTCACACTTACGATTACTGTAATGGCCTGATAGTAACTTTTGATTACACCGAAGCCGATGCTTTAGATATTGTTAAAAGAACCGACATAGGTGACGTTCATAATGTAATAAGGATACTGGTGGTAAGTTTCAATTAGTGTATAAATAAATTCAATTGAATATATTTTGCTGTTGCACCGCGAAAGGTATTTTTTGCAGTTAATAATTTTTATTACTTAACTTTATTCTAATTTTTCTGCGCTGTTATTCGAGCCACATTTTAAGATACAATTGTGTAAATTCAGCTTATTAAAATATCATCATCATCATCATCATTAACAGCCATAGGACGTCCACTGCTGGACATAGGCCTCCCCCAAAGATTTCCACAACGAACGGTCCTGGGCCACCCGCAACCAACGGCGGCCCGCGACCTTCATAAGGTCATCGGTCCACCTAGAGGGAGGCCGTCCAACGCTGCGCTTTCCAGTTCGTGGTCTCCACTCTAGAACCTTTACTCCCCAGCGATTATCAGTTCTACGAGCGATGTGGCCTGCCCATTAAAATATACAAACATATAAATACAATGCTATTGATTGTTCTGTAGGTTATTGGTAGAAATACATCAATCAGAAACCGGTTTTAACAAATCATCATGTGTCATCATCAGGTCATCATCACCTAATGATGACTTTGTCGAAATCGGCCGTGTATTATATTAAAATGATGTAAAATACTTATTAAAGTGGAAACAGTGCAAGAAGTCCTGTGTATTATTACTGTGATATACCTAAATATAAACACATACATAACGAATCCTCCTATTCTCACTTAAATTTTTTGCTCATTCAAGAAGTTTCTAGGATTTTATTGAATCGACTGACTTGACTCATTGACTGCACTGACGATTTATTTGGACTTTGACTAGACTTTGGACTTGACGATTTGGAAAAACGGTGTTGAAAACTTAAACGAAAATTCTATTTTCCCGCCTTGTGAACTTGGCACTGTATATAACTGTATAGCACATACGTCATACAAGTATTGTCATAATTTTAGGAAGGCTTCGGGGTAAGACTGAAAGGCTTCCACATTGTTTCTGCTTCGAAGGTGATGAATATAGTACTTAGCTTCTTCAGGCAAGCCGCCAGCGCCAAGATCGCACAACGCGTGGTGTCGCACAAACACTTCGAGGCGTTATTCGATGCCGTGCCCAAAGAGATGTTGCCCTTCGAATGCGGTGGAAATGAAAAATCGATTCAGGAACTTCATCGTAAGTTTCAATTTGATAGGCAAAAAATTTTATATCCTTGTACCAGTCATTATTTTTGTACTTTTTCCTCAATATTAATGTGTGTGAGTTATAAAAGATTAGTTAGTTAGTAGAGTAGTTATATAGATGTTGGATAAAAATATTTTATCGTGTGTGTCGGCTATAAACTATAAAGTGGGTGACTTCAATACTAACACAAACTTTTTTTGCAGTTGATTGGGTAAATGTTTTAAGCTCACCGAAGTTCTCGGCACATTTGCAGAAAATGAAATCCATGTGCACAAATGAAAATTTAAGACAAAAGGATACATTCAATAACGAATATATAGGAATGCCTGGCACTTTCAGAACATTATGTTTGGATTAATTATGGGACATACTTATTAAATGAATACTAATACATACTATTTTTATGTAATATTAAGCTAGTAAGCTTAATATAACATAGTAACATGATGTAGGTAATTATCAGTAAGTATATAAATCATTTGGTAAAATATGTTGGACTTCGTATGGGCTATATCGGCTATCTACGTATCTAGTAGAAAAACTACTTAATTAGGTATAATTTTTTATTATTTTTACTAATATAATCATAGGAGTATAAAACCAAATGATAATTTTAATAAACAATATTAGAAGGGTGTCTATTATTACATAATCTTACTAATTTACAGAATTTTTATTATACCTACCTACATATACCCCCCCCCCCCCCCCCACTAATATAAATATTTACATAACTAATTAGCTTTTCAATGTTGCTGTCTTTGTCTGAAACGTTGGAAAGTCACATGATAGACAAAGACATTGAATAGCTAATCATTTGTGTAAAGTAAAGGAATACCCAAATTACCACCTACAAAAATAACCGGGCTTTGTTCTGTTCTGTTCTGACTATCACTATTTACGAAAATGTTATATTTTAATTAAAATTTGTAAAGTACATACAAAATTTGGGTTGGGTTGGTTGCCAGCTTAGGGGTTTTCCCCCTTAAATTTGTGAAAAACAATCTCTTCATCATCAATCATCCCTCTAGAGCGGAGAAATTTTTTTGGGTTATTTTTACAGGTTTTTATGTTCTTGTTTTTAATTAAATTAAACTATTGAAAAGTCAACCTGTAGAAAATAAACTTTTCGAAGTAGATAAATCGTATATTTTAATAAAGGGCAGAATAATAGCTATTATGTACAGAACATACATTTTTATTATTTTTTATCATTACTAATTGATTTTTGTAGTATTTATAGTATTCTTTATAGTAGGTACAAAAATTTACGGGGATTTTAAAGTTTCGAGAAGGTACCTAGTTGTTTTTGTTGTTACCTCGGAAAAAAACACTTTAAAGTGTAAATAGAATTCTGCGCTAATACAATAGAGCTGAAAATCGAACACACGAGTGTCGAGTTGTCAAAATGGTCTGCTTCGTAGTCCGTACCGAAACCGGTCATATTGTGCTAGCACTATTATAAATTACAAAATTGACGAATAGAAACTTTATACAGAATGGTTTTTTTTACAAAAATAGATATTCAAGGAGCGTTATCTGTATTCGATTCTCGTTCCAAAAATATATTAAAAATGTAAGGTTTCTTTTTCTGTGATGGTCATATAGAAATTGCTATATATTTTAGGAAGGTTTTCATGCATTTTAAGATGACCTGAAGGTTGCCACTTGCCGCATACCAATACACATTGGCATTTTATGAGTATTTTCAGAATTATTCAGATAATTAATCGAGTACTAGATGCGAGTGGTACTTATATAGTAGTAGTAGATTGGCATGTGTCAATCTTCAGGTCATCTTAGAATGCATCTCAAAGTGACGGTTGCGTTCATAGAACCAAGGTATTCGACGATTGTCGACCTCCTACCAGGTAGACAGACAACCTGAGAAAGGTTACTGTGGATACAAATTTTTAAACAATACGAATGACCATTCGAGAAGAAAAATAATTAAAAACAATATTAAAGATTTAAAAAAATATTTAAAAAATATTAAATTTTGCTTAGCTTAATCTAAACAGAGAGATCTAAAGGTTCCCGGGGTTCCCATGAACTCGTTGTTGAATTTATCCTTCTGCCTCAAGTCTTCGTTGGTACAGGCTCCTCTCATCTTTTCCAGATGAGCCGTAAACTCTTTCGAGCTCAAAGCATTTATCATGTCAACTGTAAGGAAGTATTCATGGTAAAATCTTGTATAGTTAATGTTAGATATTATTCACTACTTGTAGGTGCGATACTACGCTACGGTGCCGAGCATGCATAAGAAGTCAAGGGCACCAATTCGAACAATTGTTATAAAATAAATTTTGGAAATAAATTAAAATTAAAATTATAATAGTGTTTTAATAATAAATTCATGTTCTACTAAAAAGCTTACTAATTAAAAACATACATGTAAGATTTCATAGAATTACTACTGCACAGAGAAATAACACCCCTTTTTCTACCTGCTATGTACGGCTATTGTCCAAATTCAACAAAAGAGACAAGAGATAGTATCGTGACTGGTAAGAGAGAGACAGACAACTAGCTCCCACGTGTAGTGTTAGTGAACATACCGAAAGCAATTATGACAAATTGGCTTGTACTTGATTTAAGTTTTCGCAAATTGAGTCTTATGAATTAAGGCCCCGTTAGTTTAAATTGCGATTTACTCTAGTTATTTTTAAACAAATATGTGCAAATTGTATACCGATATAAAGGGTATGAACCACAGATGTTTTCCTAGAATTTTAAGTGCTCTAAAAATCATAGTTTTTTTTTTTTAAGAAAAAGAATTTTTAAGACTCGTATCTAATTTTATATCTAACATTTGCTCCAAAACTGAATTTAATATGATTCTACAACTAATACAGATAATTATTACAAAAGCATGTTTGGATTTTCAATGTCAAAAGTAAATTTATAGTCGTTTGAAGTTTGAGAACTGGCTTTTTTCGAAATTAACTTAAAAAACTATTTAAAAAAAAACTATTGGGCCTGAGTCTTGTAATTAGGCCTCAATGTATAGCAGAAGGCTCCACGGGTCCACGGTTTTCGTTTGTCCATCCATGTGCCGAACATTCTGTATATATATTAGAATATTATTAATAAAAATTAATAAATAAATAATAATAATAATAGCAGTTAATATTTATTAATAATAAATTATTAATAAATATTATTAATGTCCTGTATATATATTATTAATATATAATATATTAGACCAGTTCAAAAAAACCGACTATTTTTTTTTTTCAAAATTCGCAGTGAAATATCTTCCTAGTGATGAAAAAAGAAGACTGTGAAAACGGGAGCCCTTAATATTAATATTGAAAGGTCGCTCATCATGAATTTCTATTTTACATTTAAATAACATGGAGAAAAAATTTTTTTAACTTTGGCGTATCGGGATGAGCGATACATATTTTTAAAGGAAATTGAACGCTCTAAATAAAATGTCTCTTATGTTATTTTCGTAAGTTTACTCCTCTAATAGTTATTCAAGTTTAAAATTCAACTTGTAATTAATTTAACGTTTTTTTCTTAAATTGTGATATAATAATCTACACCGATAAATTTCAATTAATGCTAACTATTCTTTCATAGGTATGTCAGCCAAGAAATGACTACAAAGAGCTACTAGAATTAGCTTTAATTTTTCTTGATGGTCAACCAGAACGCACGAATAATTTTAAGCGCCCAGGAGCAATGCATCATGCACGATGGATGGCTAAAGCTATTTACAGTTTGAAAATTTTCATTTTTAGAAATCAGTTTCCCCTTTCAAAACAAGAAATTAATAATTTATGTTATGTCTGTATTTTAGTTATTAGTTTTAGTTTATATTAAAGTATGGTTTACGTGTTCTTTAGCGATCCAAGCTCCTAATAATGATTTAGAAATGTTAAAAAAGTTACTTCATTACAAAAATATTAATCAATTAGTTTCACAAAAAGCGTTAAAGAAAATAAATAGTCGGTTTTTTTGAACTGGTCTAATATATATATATATATATATATATATATATATATATATATATATATATATATATATATATATATATATATATATATATATATATTGTACGAGTTGTTGCCAACCGTACATGAATAATTTTAGCACAGTAAGCATTTTCTTTGTTAGTGAACGCGTGTCATATGCGCGCTTACAAATTGTATTTTTTTCATTTAAAATAAAGTAGTTATCATTCAGCATTCAACCGGAACGGTTTTATTTATCATCCCCGATCGTTCTGACTTATCAAATATTTATCATACATCTTTTATATTATTAATGTACTGGAGGCTGCAGCAGTAGCCCCTACATTAGATTTTTTTTGGTCCTTCGAATAACTTAAATATTATCATTTAACGGAAGTTTTACCATAACATATCAGCGAACGCGTGTTTTTATTTTGAACTTTCGAAGTACTTTATCAAGACTTTTATCATTTAACTTTGCATCAGAACTTTATCATAGTATCAGTATTAGTGACTTTTCGCAAAGTTTTAACTGTGGTGTACTTTGTGTGAGTGGAGTTTATTGTGAGGTGTTATCATCATTTGGCGGGCCGGGAGGTCTGCTCATCATAGCGACGCCGCAGGTTTGCTGTTTCGCATCCCGACCGAAGCTGACTCAAGTAAGATTGGTCCTTTTTTATAATTTTTATATTTCTGATTTATCACAATGGAAGAACTATTTCAACGTCAAAATGAAATTATCAAGGCGGTTAATGGTATCAACACAAATTTCGGGAAGGATTCTGCGAGTAGAAAAACTCCGGAATATATTCAAAGGAGACTTGATACGCTTGAGGAGCTGTGGGTAGAATTCGAGCAGAATCACGAGCTTTTGTTAGGGAGCGTAGACAAAACTAATCCATATTTTAAAGAAAACCACTTTGTAAAAATGGACGATCTTTATCATACCTTTAAGCACACGTTGTTGTCCTATCAGCCTAAAGAAGATAAAGCTACGGTGGCTCCACCTGAAAGGATTCAGGAATTATTATCAAAGCAGCGCACTAATTTTAGAGCATTGAGCCGCTTAATCAACAGCATCAAAATAGAAGAAATGACGGAGAAGTGGGATATCGAAGATGAGCTCCGAAACTTGAAGAGTCGGTGGAATATCATTGACACACAGCATCTAGAAATAGATGACTTTCTACGGGGTGCAGACTTAGAATATGAAGAAGAATATAGCACATACGAGAAGGAATATAAAGATGTCAAACGCGCACTCCATCGAAAATTATCGTCCACGGCTCATACCCAGCAATCAACTCCGCAGCTGGAGATACCTACCTTCACCGGTAAATACTCTCAGTGGCCTACCTTCTATGATTTATTCAGTGAAGCTATACAAAATAATAGCTCGCTGACCAACGCACAGAAAATGCAGCATCTAAAGGGGAAAGTAAGAGGAGAAGCTGAGCGGCTGATCCAACACCTGCATATATCATCGGAAAATTATACAACAGCATGGGATATTTTAGTTCATAGGTATGACAATAAGCAATTACTATTTACAAATCAAATTGAGACGCTGCTTAATCAACCCAGTCTTTCGAAGCAGTCGGCCTATGAAATTAAAAAATTACACGACACGTCTGTCGAGTGCATCCACGCCATTCACAACCTGGGGGTGGACACAAACACCTGGGATCCCTTGCTGGTACATTTACTATCAAAAAAGCTTGACATCGAAACTTTGAAGGATTACAAGGAAGCAAGGAGGTCGCCGCGAGATCTGCCAGAATTGACAGAATTTATCACATTTTTAGAAACGAAGTTTACTGCGTTGGAACCGATTCATAAGAAGGAGCGGGACATTTTTCCATCAACGACATCAAAGCATGCAACCAACCCAAGGCCATTATTATCATCATATCATCCTGCAAGAAATTTTAATCGCGAAAAGTATCAGGGCAAAACTTATCATACACGTTCCACAAAATGTCCATTATGTTATTTCAATCATGATTTATTCCAATGCAGGCGATTCAGTAACATGACACCAGCGTTAAAGTTAAAAACAGTTGCAAAATATCAAGTTTGCAGGAATTGTTTATATAAGCATTATGAAAACCCGTGTATGTCAACCAAACGTTGCAAAGAATGCCAGGGTGACCATAATTCTCTATTGCACGAGGCTTTTGTAAATAATGCTAGTTCTAATTCCAAATTAGTTCGTCCTGAAAGTTATCGAAATGACACCAAGCAAAATACTAAGCAGCATAACGTTAATTTTGTCGCCGGAGAAGATGAAGAAATTTTGTTGACAACGGTTTTAATAAAGGTTATATCAGCTGATGGCTCTTCTATCACACTTCGAGCGCTTTTAGATCAGGGGTCTCAAATTTCTTTGATATCAGAAAATGCGGCACAAACCTTAGGACTCCGACGACATAAATATCATGCATCTGTTTCGGGTATAGGCTACGGATCAACGCAGAGTAAAGGATTGGTGGATATTGAATGTCACTCCATCTACGGTGACTTTAGCTTTATGACTCAAGCTATGATCATATCACGAGTTATCAATAACCTACCGAATATTTCTTTTATCAAAAAATCATGGTCACACTTGCAGCATGTGGACTTAGCAGATCCAGATTATAATATTTCGCGTCCTATTGATTTATTATTAGATGCCAGCGTATATTCCCAAATTTTGATGAGTGGACTTATCAAAGGGCATCCTCAGGCTCCTATTGCACAACAGACTAGGTTAGGCTGGATTTTGTCGGGTAATGTTAGGACATTTAACTGCCACGTAGTTCTTAATAATGTATCAGATTTATCAAAGTATTGGGAGATGGAGGAGATCTCTACACAAAATTTATCATCACTATCAGCCGGAGAACAGTTTTGCGAAGACTTATATGCTTCTACTACAAAACGCTTGGACAACGGCATGTATGAAGTATGTCTTCCTATGATATTAAATTTTGAGGAAAAACTTGATTCATCACGTCCAAAAGCAGTTGCTCAATTTTATCAATTGGAGCGAAAAATGGCTCATAATCAAGCATTATCGGACAACTACAAAAACTTCATGAAAGAATATGAAGAATTAGGAGACATGGTGCCATATACCACGTCTAGTGAGGGTCCATCATATTATTTCCCCCATCATGGCGTACTTAATTTATCCTCCACATCTACCAAATTGAGGGTGGTCTTTAATGGCTCATCTAAGACATCATCAGGTCTGAGTTTGAATGACGTGATGGAGCAAGGCCCAAATTTGCAAGCCGACCTGCAGGCTTTTATCATATCTTGGCGCCAATATCAATATGTGATGACAGCTGACGTAGAGAAGATGTTTAGAAGAATTCTGGTCCAAGCATGTCATCAAATTCTTCAAACTGTGGTCTGGAGAAACTCTTGCGACACACCACTTCAAAATTTTCGACTTACCACTGTGACGTACGGCACTAAAGCAGCACCATTCCTGGCAATGAGGACGTTGAAGCAGCTGGCCATGGATGATGCTGAAAAGTATCCCTTAGGAGCCTTCGCCTTGAAAAATAGGTATTACATGGACGATTATTTGGGAGGCTGTAACGATCTAGAAACAGCGAAAGAAACACAGAAGCAGTTGATAAACATCTTACGCGGAGCTGGCATGAACCTGCGCAAATGGTCGAGCAACGAAAAACAGCTTCTACAGGACTTGCCATGCGAACAGTTAAATAATCCGTATGAATTCCGTTGCTCAGAATCCCGTAAAACATTAGGTCTTAAGTGGAACCCATCATCGGATACATTTTCTTACGACTATCAATTTAAATTGGAGCCTAAGCAACATACTAAGCGGGAATTGTTATCAGATATTTCGAAGTTGTTTGACCCGATTGGTTGGATATCACCTTTATCAATTAGGGCTAAGTTGCTGTTTCAAAAAGCATGGGTCACAGTGAAGTCGTGGGATGAAAAATTATCATGTGATATCATTCAAGAGTGGTCAGAATTACGAACAGATTTTAAAAATATCAATAACATTAAAATACCACGATATATCGGTAACCTTCAACATACGTATCATATACACGGATTTAGCGACGCATCAGCGAAAGCATACGCGTGTGCCGTGTATTGTGTCGCAACAGACTATAAGGGCGAGCGCACATCGCAGTTGATAGCTGCTAAAACTAAGTTAGCGCCTCTTAGCAAGAAATTGTCGCTACCCCGACTTGAATTATCAGGTGCACTACTTTTATCACAGATTATCACCAAAATCAAAAGCACACTGCCGAGCGCAAATGTTAAAATATACGTATGGACGGATTCGATGATAGTTTTAGGGTGGATTCATGGTGAGCAATCAAGGTGGAAGCAATTTGTTGCGAACAGGGTGCAGCAAATTAAGGAAATTATACCTTCGTCGAACTGGAATTATGTACAATCAGAATCAAATCCAGCAGATTGTGCCACGAGAGGAGTATCAGTAAAGAGGTTGGCAGACCTTCGTTTGTGGTGGGAAGGGCCAGAATGCCTTTCTACTTTCGAGTCTGACAAAATCATTAAACCCTCATATGCAGAACCTGACTTAGAAATAAAAAATATCACTCGCAGTGTGAACACAGCCTTACATTTTCATAAGGTTCAATTTATATTAGAATTATTAAATAATCATAGCTCTGTTACTTTTATTGTAAGAACTGTAGCATGGGTGTTACGTTTCATCACTCGAACTCGGAAACAATCCGACACAGCAAAATCGTTAACACTCGTGGAAATTAACCATGCTTACAATATTATCATTAAAACTATTCAAGCTATAGATTTTAGCGAAGATTTATCATTTATCAGATCAAAAAGGCATGTCCATCAAAATAGTAAGCTATCATGTTTAAATCCTTTTATTGACGAAAATGGACTATTGAGAGTTGGCGGTCGATTGGAAAACTCACATATAAGTTGGACTGCGAAGCATCCTATCATACTAAGTAGTCATAGTAGATTTACTTCTCTTATCATTTATCAAGCACATATCACTACGTTACATGGTGGAGAACGACTTACACTCGCTTATATCAGGAATAATTATTGGATCATCAGCGGAATGTCTACTGTTAAGAGGGAGTTAAGGTGCTGTGTTAAATGTCGTCGATTTAGTCAATACAAGTATCAACCAATTATGGCAGACTTACCTCAGCCTAGAGTGGTTCCTTCTAGACCTTTTACGCATAGTGGCGTTGACTTCACCGGGCATGTAGACCTGAAATTGAATAAAGGTCGAGGCGTACGAACGACCAAAGGCCACATTGCAGTTTTCATCTGTTTATCAATGAAAGCAGTTCATCTAGAGCTGGTATCAGATTTGAGCACAGCATAATTTCTGGCTGCGTTTCGAAGATTTTGTTCACGGCGTGGAGATCCATCTCACGTCTATAGTGACAACGGAACCAATCTTATAGGCGCTAGCAAACTTCTTAAAAAGGAATATCAAGAGATGGTAGCTACCATCAACCAGGATTTCTTTGACAACATTGCTGAAAAAGGTAGAGTGGCACTTTAATGCTCCTTCTCATCCTCATGCTGGAGGCTTGTGGGAAGCGGCTGTAAAAAGTTTAAAGTTTCATATCAAGCGAGTTATTGGCGAGCAAAACCTCACCGTGAGTTTATCACCGTGTTACCTCAAGTGGAGGCCTGCTTGAACTCGAGGCCACTGTGCGCTCTGACTGAAAACCTTGAGGATCCTGTTTTAACTCCGGGACACTTTTTGGTTGGTGGTCCGATACTCACCAAACCTCAAACGGAACCTGAGTCCATGTGTTTATCAAAGAGATGGCAGCTGGTTCAGTCTCTCAATAAGCAATTTTGGAGATGTTGGTCGTCAGATTATTTGCAGCAGCTGCAGGTTAGATCTAAATGGAAGAAGGAAGGAAAAAATATCAGTATTAATGACATTGTATTAATTAACGATGAAAACTTACCTCCTGGTAAATGGGCCATGGGCCGGGTGCAAGAGCTACACTCCGGTAGAGATGGACAGGTCAGAGTAGTATCACTGAAAACTAAAAATAATATTATAAAAAGGCCAGTTATCAAATTAGTACCTTTAGTATCTGGGGAGGTAGAAGACCAGGCATCGGCATCTATCAGTCAGGAGATACCTTCTGCTCCAGACGCAAGCCGCACGAGATCGCGTCGACCGCGACGTATCAATTTGAAAAACTTTTTTATTACTTTTTTTATGTACATAGCATTATTTTTATCACCGAGCTTGCAACAACCTCAGAAGGATTTTATTATCACGCCTGTAAATAATAATCAAAGCATTTATTTTGACAAAATTGCGGAACTGCAACATATCAGAGACGAATGGACCCTTGTTATTTATTATAACATGTCTACATATTGGCAAAGCTTTGAAAACATTAAAAAATATGTTGCGCACATAGAGGAGAGTGATTCATCAAAGGATTATCAAACCGTCACCTTGCAGCTTGAACATGAACTTGGTGAAATAGATCACTATAATCAGCTACTGAAAAATCAATTAAACAGAAGACAGAAGAGAGGATTAATTAATGGCGTTGGTTACATTGCGAATTCCTTATTTGGTGTCCTAGATGAAAGGTTCACCACGCAGTATCAGCAAAACATCGAGCAAATTCAGCAAAATGAGAACCATTTACATACTCTTCTACGTAATCAAACTCTTGTGATAGAGGCAGAGTATAACATCTTGAAGAGGCACGAGAATATCATGCAAAAACAATTTACGCTTATCGAAAATCATATCAACGATTTGGCTGCCGAGGTATATCAGGCTAAGCAGTATTCATCACGTTCTACCTATATCACTTTTTCGTCCTTGACTGCCCACATTATAATATGCAACCTTAGACGTATTCAAGAAACGCTAATTAGCACTCTCACTGATATAAATCAAGGTCATATCAATACAAATTTTTTATCACCGGAACAGTTGCAAAATCAAATGAATATAATATCAGGTCGTTTACAAAGGGAACTCCTGCTACCGACGGACGGGTCTAATATCATTCAGCTGTATAAGCTACTGAGAGTTGCTGCGAGAGTCACGGATAAATTTCTTATTGCTGAAGTAAAGGTTCCTATATTAAACAATGAAATTTTTGAACTTGACCAGATCATAAGCATACCTCAGAAGAAAAATCAGAAATATTATCAGTTAATTTCGAAATTTCCTTATATTGGGTTTAATATCAACAAGGATTCGCTTCTATTTTTATCAGATTTAGATCTTCAGTCGTGTCGTCATTTATCTCCAGAGAAAATTTTATGCTTTCTTAATAGCCCTGTTTACACTACGAAGATTAAACAATCAATTTGTGATGTCAACATAGTGGACGGCGGTACTGACCTACCGCTATGCAAGTCGGAGCTATCCAGTTGCAAAGAGAGCTGGATAAAGTTACACGCAGATAACGAGTGGCTATACACCTGCTGCGGACAATGCAGTGTCCGGCTGATTTGCCCAGCTGGGATTACGTCACAGATACTAATAGGCAGCGGAGTCATTCGCTTAGGTCCAATGTGCATTATAAAGGCAAATGATTTTACAATATATTCTCATAACTACTATAGCAATAGATTGGATATCAACCAAAAGCTTGAAATACCCCAGCCCTCCGTCTTAAATAATATCATGAATACTTCATCTATTGACATACCGAAATTAGAAAACCATGAAATGGAATGGGAAGTTTTAAAGACGGAAATATCAGAAATTAAGGAACAATCTAGTAGCGAGTTGCGAGTGCATGATGTTCATCATTATGCTCTGGGATACGTCATAGTCAGCTTATTTGTTATCATCGGCGGTGTCGTCTTGTTTCGATGGCTTCGTCGGAGGCGCCAGCTGGCGGGCGGGGAGGCGTCCCGCAGCACGCGCGATACGGCCACCGCCGCCCCCGCCCCCGCCGCTGGCTCAGGGGTCCAGTGCAGTGTTAGTGATGTGCATGTGAATGTACCGGATAAAAACGCAATTAGGGAAGTGTTTTCGAGTGTCCCTAATATTCAAAAAGTGTCTAGTGACATCAGGCAATCAGTGTTGAGTCTTGATAAAAGCACTTCCCCTATGTTTAGTCGTTCCGTTCGATTGACTAATTGAATTATATATTTACATTGAATGGCTAATTATATGTCATTATAAAAATTTATTTATAAGATAATTTCAGGTTGCACACATTTATATTTTTTGTTTTTATATACATTTTTAGCGATTTTTTACCTTTAACTTTTTGATATCAGACTTATTGTGTATTTTTACATTTGATATTTTTGTATCAAGTCATTTTTTGCTTTATATCAATTGATTTAATTATCCTCATCATTGTATCAACTGAATCAATCTCGCCGCTCTTTTGGGGGGCGCAGGATGTACGAGTTGTTGCCAACCGTACATGAATAATTTTAGCACAGTAAGCATTTTCTTTGTTAGTCAACGCGTGTCATATGCGCGCTTACAAATTGTATATTTTTCATTTAAAATAAAGTAGTTATCATTCAGCATTCAACCGGAACGGTTTTATTTATCATCCCCGATCGTTCTGACTTATCAAATATTTATCATACATCTTTTATATTATTAATGTACTGGAGGCTGCAGCAGTAGCCCCTACATATATATATATATATCTTAACGTGTGTATGTATGTATGTAAATTTCTGTATTACGCACAAGAGCCTGAACGGCATTTGAGCCGAGACCGAGAGGTATCATTATATTCGTCAGTCTTGAGAGTCACACTGAGTACATAAAATTATTTGACACTGTCGGGTTTTTTAATAATACGGTTATTTACTAATAGAATGATAGGAAAGCATTATGCAAGGTAAATAACCTAAGGCTGCATTTCAAATTGCATTGCAATAGGATTATGAACTATGGAGTTAATAAATGACCCTGTAGGCCTGTACCAATATTATCTGACGAGGCTATTATAATAAAGGATAATTTTTGTTGACAATGAGGGTTTTAAATTCGTGACATCTGACAGCTTTTTGACACGACAAGGACCGTCGGGCTACCAAGCGCCGCCTGGTGGCAGAAAAATTATCGAAAATTCTTATTGACCATTTTTGATACCACTTACGCCACCAGATGACGCTTTGTGTGCGTTGGGTCTGCCCCCTAGCGGCAGAAAAAATATCAAACACCCTCATTGAAACAGCACAACTATTCTGTGAAAAATGTGTTATAATTGAAGGCAACAGTATTTCTATCTTATAATGGATAGCTCTACAGTGTTTCCACTAATTACTAAATTAAATATTGCAATTACTTTTTTGCTTGACACTTTTTGTACTTTCAAATACAAAATATTTTGTAATTAAATATTTACTTACTATGCATTTGTTTTATAGATTTTTCATGTCCATTTACGTCGGCAGGCAGAATATCTTTTGGAATAGTGTCGTATAAAGTTTCGATTGTTTTATGTAGAAAAATGCGTTTGCCAATTTTCGCGCTTGTCGCCTGTTTGAAGAACGTTACTATTACGTTCGCAAATTTTGATGCAGTTATAATATGTATGCCTTTTAATCTTAATCCGTAGCCTTCCTGAAAAAAATACGATACATTTTAACAAATTGTCCTGAAAATTCTACCCAATACCCATAGACAATTAGTAGCTTGTTAGCTTCGTAACTAAACCAAACTTGAAACTAGTGGACTAGCAGTTATAATGACTCCAAAAAAATAGGACTTTGGTTAACATCAGTAACATAACATTAGAAGCTATCATATAGAATATTTTATTGAATTAAACGTAAATAAGTAAATAAAATATTCATACAAATCTTAATTAACGATTAAGAACCCGTTAAAATTTAACTTTTGTATTTTCCAAAATTTTGTATTTTCCTTTTTGTATTTTTTCAAAACTAAGGATTGGACAGAACAAATCTTCATACAAGAAAAAGATACGCCATCTTGATTTCACTATACCTCAAATGTCAGCCATCTTTATTTCACCATACCTCAAGTAACAAAGTGGCCCCAAAATCCACAAAAGTAGGGCCATTCAAGTGGGGACAGATTTTACATCGACATGCCTCCTCTATAGTATATACGTCTATATACTATAGAGGAGGCGTGCATCGCATAAATGACGTCGTACAATCAGGATTACTAACACATGCAAATATTGCATTCAAACCTGCTTGACAGTAAAGTTTACATTACGTACGTTATATTAGTCTTCACTTACGTAAATTCTTCACGTAAATTTATATAGTGTTACGGAAGTTATAACGGTAAGAAGTTTTGAGCACTTTTTATATTTCCGCGATACCTCGCGAGTGCTGTGTGACGTTAGCGGTGCCCCGCAGCCCAACATTGACGATGCAGTTTTGTGGCCTCGCCCTACGATATTATTTTCTAATACTGGAGACTACTTACCACTAGTATTTTTAAAACCTGATGTACTTGCAGGATATCGAGTGCTTTTGCGACATCTATTACATTTGCTTCCGTGTAGTCCAAGATTATAACAACACCATTGCAGTAGTCGTATGTGTGTATGTATTCACAAAGCTGGAAAATAACATACGCTTTACCATTCTAACTTTGTAGAACCAGCCTAATGTCCAAATCACTGCGATAATTGCTGTAGAATCGAAAATGAGTTAAAAACCGGCCAAGTGCGGGTCGGACTCGGAACGGACGGTTCCTTACAAAAACCGACTTCCTAAGTCTTATTTTCTAAATAATTACACTTTTAATTTCGGATAAAATTTTAACTTTTTCTCAATCTTCATAATATTGAAGTCGGTACCAGCCAACTTGAACGTGAGTTCTATAAAATATTGTTTTATCAGAGACAACGACACCCTGTGAATAGGAGGGCCTCTTAATTTTGATTAGCGTTTCTGTATTCGGCCGTCAGACTGTTGAGTAGCCTTAGATTTTTTTTTTGCTGCGGCCGCTTCGCTTTTATGTTCGCTTATAAGTTATAACTTTAACTAGTTACGTTTATGAAACGAGATTTGCTAGTTTTGGTTAGGTACTGCTAAGACCACGCTAAAAGTGAATAACTAAATATTGCAAATATTCTATAAACCCACCGATATAAAACATCTGTAAAAGTTCATGTTTTCAGAAGGTATTTTCTCTCCATCTTTTTGTGCGACTTTTAAAATATAAACTCTGTAGTGGTCCGGGGTCATCTTTGGTAATAATGTGTCCAGACTGGGAAAAATACGTAAAATTAAATTCCTCGTTATAATAATGTCTATGGACGCTTCACACCACGTCAATCTGGCCCCGTGCTAAGTATCCGAAGAACTTGTGTTACACGTGCCAGAAAACGGGAAGTATATTTAACACTTTTATACTTATACATATATTTAAGATTTTTACTATATTATACACATATTTAATACACATCCATGACCCAGGAACACGGAAAAACTTTTCGTTCCTTCGGTGGGTGATTCGAACCCGCGACCTTCGGCTTGAGCACCTACGCGCTGAACCACTGAGCCGAGACGAGAGCCACTGAGCTGAGAGGTCGTCAAATCACTCTTAGTTTTGAGTTTTATTTCAGTTTGTTTTTTTTTACTTTGCTACGGAATATCTGCATAAAATAGCTCTAGATATCTATACATATAATACAATCGTAACTGGTTGCTGTCTGTACTTGGAATGTATATAAGAAAAACTATGATTTTTAGAATTTTTGTTTTGTTCATCTGTTTGTCTATACGTTTGTACGCGCTAATCTCAGAATCTACTGAACGGGTTTTGATAAAATTTGGTATGGTAGTAGTTTAGACTCTGGATTAACACATAGGTTACTTTTACTTACTTGTTACTTTTTTACTTTTTATTGCAGAAAAATGTACGGTTATTTTTTCGCTCACAATTACTTTTCAGAAGTTGTTTCTCACTAGCGATACTATCGAATGGTGCAATAATATAGGATGTATTTTTTTCACAATCTATGGGTTCGAATCCTGGCTAGGAAAATTGAGTTATCAAAAATCTAATGATACATTTTAAGTTTTCATCAAGTCGGACTCGACATTCCGTTGGGATAAATTGCTATTCCCAATTAGTTTTAGACTCCTATTACAACGCCCAGATGAATAATTCACAATGTATTATATCTTCTTTACTTTTTTCTATACATAATCGTTTTAAAATTATTTTTGCTGTTTAATTGTATGTATTTTAATGTACTTGTTTTATCTGTATCATTATATTTCCCAAATACCAATTTTGCAGGCTAGGATTCGAGCCCACAGATTAGGAAAAAAATACATTCTGTATTATTGCACCATTCGATAGCGTCGCAAGTAAGAAACAATTTCCAGACAGTAATTATGTGCGAAAAAATTGAGGAAAGTGCTTATTTTTAGCATTTTATTATTCTTCCATACATTTCTACAAAATATGAGGCAGTTTAAATGATTTGACACTGAACGTTAAATATTTTTTACTTTTTGGAACAAAGTAAGCGTCCTTTGCCGCGCAAACGTTAATAATAACATTTACAGGACATAATTTATGAAGCTAGAAGTCAAAGACAATAAGTAACTTTTTTCTTGAATTCTAGCTATAAAAATTGCGTCTGATCCCAAGTAGATCTGAAGAAACTACATTGTAAATAATATCAAAGAAGCAACGCATTGGAGTATAATACACATTTATTTGGAACATGTATTCCATGCCAATAAGAATTTTAAAGAAAAAAAATATGTACTCACAATATATCGATTTCCTTTAAGGGTTTCGGATCGAACATCTCAAAGTAGCTCGGAAGTAATGTTCTGTAGGTACTTAGAACGTCCAACTTATTTTTGACTTTTTCGATAGAGCCTTTTCCCAATATTATGCCTCGCTCTAAATAATCTCGCGCTGGAAAATTATAATGTTTTAAAACTTTTTAATAAATCAATTTGGAATTAAATATAAAACCAAATCTAAACATAATTTAATAGTCATTAAGAGAATAAATATAGCTACTCAGTTCACAACACATAAAACATTTATTTACACTTCGCCAACAATAGAAAAAAATGTAGAACAGGAAAATTATTATACATATAACTATTCATGTAAAGCAATAAATGAAATTGAAGCGAATTAATATTTAATAGTAATACGAAGAAAACCTGCTAAGTGCGAGTCGGACTCGCGCACGTAGGGTTCCGTTCCAATATATTTTTCATGTTTACTTATTATTTAGTTATTTTTGTACGAAGTTTTCCAGATAAACGCAGTGTCTATAGCTCCTCAATTAACAAAGTTATATAATCCATTAGTTTTCCTTTAAAGTTCATGACATGGACTACCATAAGCTTTTAGAGGGGGGACGCCCTATTTTTACAAAAAAATGCGTTTTCAAGTTGAATATCTCGCAAACGGATATCTACTAAACCCAAAAATCGTTTTAGACAACCTCATATTGTTTTAAAAGATCTATCTAATTATATCTATGGGGTATGGGCGAGAAAAAAAACTTGATCCCCACTTTACATGTAGGTTACCCCAGAAAAATATTTTTCACGATTATATTTCGTAAAAACACATATCCATGCAAAGTTTCATCTCTCTACTACTAACCGTTTGGACGGTAAGCCGAAGACGCACACGACAAAACGTTATGGGTTCCGAGGTGTAAACTACGGAACTTAAAAGTGAAATTAAATAATATATCTAATTTATAATTACGATTTATAGATTTTGATATTATTATCAAACAAACATCGATGTAGATAAACACAAAGTGATCGACTTACGATATTGCTTCTTGACAAAATGCTCCTGTTTTTTTATCCATTCCTCTAAAATATTAATTGCTTCTTTCATTCTCAACGGACTGTGGAGATTATACAATTCCCGTAGGTATTGCAGAGAATTAGTATTAAACTCTAAAAGGACATTTGGCGGTATGCTCTCCATGACCGTAATCTTCGATATCCAGTAACTGACTGATCACTGGACCGGTTCTCTTGCTGTAAGCAAGTTGTGAAGGCGGGAACTCCAGTCATAATTTATTCACTAATTTATATATTCGAAATATGTTGCTATATTTATATATAATTGCTCTTTGAAATACACGAAATTCAGGAACTTGAGAGAATTTATTTATTCAAACATAAAAGACAGACATTATCTAATTTTACAGGGGCTATGTCAATAGTCTTCGATAACAGCTAACTTTTACAAGTAAGTAGGACCGATGAGATTAGGAAAGCCCATATCTATTAAATTTAATTAGTAGATGTGGGCGTGGGTGGTAGTTCATTGATTCCTTTACTAAAAGAACTATTCGGACAGGAATCAATAAAATCTTTGAAGGCGCTTTGGACAGCCCCATCGGAGTTGAATTTTTTCCCTTGCAAGAAATTCTCAAAATTTCGAAGAAAAAAATGGTAATCTGTTGGAGCAAGGTCCGGGGAGTACGGTGGATGTCTAAGACATTTCAATTGAAGCTCCTCTAATTTGGTAGCCGTCTGTTGTGCAGTGTGGGGTCGAGCGTTGTCCTGAAGCAGCAGTGGCCTAGAGCGAATAACCAACCTCGGTTGTTTAGCAGCTAGCTTTTCCATCATAATTTACAGTTGCTGGCAATAGACATCTGCCGTAATCGTCTGGCCAGATTTAAGAAAGCTGTAGTGAACGACACCGGCACTAGTCCACCAAACGCTCACACGTAACTTTTTTTGAGTCAATTTTCGCTTGGGGCTTTGGCTGGTTCGCCAGGGTTCACCATTGCGATGAGCGTTTCCGATTATGGTACAGGATCCACTTTTCATCACAGGTAATGATTCGATTTAAAATCCCTTCATTATTGTGCCGGTTGAGTAATGTAACGCAACTGTCGACGCGCCTGTGTGTACAATTTAAAAAAAGCAAAACAATTTTTATATAAATACAATAAACAATAAGTTTAACCTGCGGGCGAGCGGGCACGTATTTTGAACTATGCTACGCTCCTAGCGAATAATAATGTTCGCGCAGCGTATTTCACTCTTGCGCAATTGCAAAAGGAATCGGCCTTTGACCTTGTTTTTATTTATGTCCTAAACGCTTCATAATTGTTTCATTACACACAAAAAAATAATATATTAACATTATTTTGAAACCTAAAAACCTACAAAAAAAAAAATTAAAAAAAAATACACTTTTGAAAAACCGCTGAAAACACTATTCGCCATGTTGGTTGATAGATTATCTGTGCTGTGACGTCATACTAGTACTATTTGTAATCGTTTTAAATCAACGATCGAATGTATAATTGAATACGCGCCAAGCTTCCATTAGGTATTGTATATAAGATAATGATGATGATTACTATAAGTTACATAATGATATATGCTTGCAGTTCTTTAAGCAATGTCGAAATTTCCATACGCGTATCTGTAAAGACTGAGGAGTTCTGTTCAGTTGTTTTGGGTCCAAGGTATACCTTGGTGCAGAATCTTACTTTTTGGTAGCATATGCTTGGGTTACTTCTGAAAAAGTCATAATCACTATATATTACCATATAAATTTAGAGGAATTCCCTCGTCACCGCTTTTGTTTTTTACTGACACAAGAATCGGACTGGATGGTTATGATCCAACATAAGTCCCCCATTCTTTTAACATAAAAACATTTTCATTAGAAGTAATAATTGTTTTAAATGTTAAGTTTATGAAGTGTGTACTAAAAAAACACACAGAAATACCTAAATTTGTTGAAATGGCAACGGAATGAACGAAAAAAGTAGCGAAATTTATAAAAAAGTATAAAATGCTACGCCATTTTCATGTGGTTAGAAACCCTGGCAAGAAAATACGATTTTCTTACAGTTTCACATCCGGACCAACTCCAGTTTACGGGTTATCCATTATTTACGACAGACCCTGTATATATAGTTCGTTCGTTCGATTCTAACCCGCGCTGTCGGTGTCTTTTGTAAGACTGATATAGGCATGAGGTGATTTAAAATAAAGTGACCATAACGACAACGACCAAATGGCAGACACCAGACCGACTAAGCTAAGACGGCCAAAAGCCATTAGCGTAGACAGACCCATTCGAAAAATAAAAAAATAAAACTTGAGAGTTGTCAAGGGACACCCGGATGGAACGAAGTTTTTTTATATATATATATATGGTATCGACTTATAACCATCTGCCAGTGTCAAGGTAAAAAGGCGGGAAACAGAACTTTCGTTTCAATTTTCAACACCGTCGTATCCTATATCGTCAAGTCTAAAGTCTAGTCAAAGTTCAAATATATAGTCAATACAGTCCATGAGTCATGTCAGTCGATTCAGTAAAGTGGTAGAAGCTTTACTGAAAGTTCCTAGGGAGTTTTGGCGGGAAACACAAAATAGCACGTTTCTAGAAGTTGTACCACTTGCCCACACTTGTGCACGTTAACGAATATTTAATGGTTAATATTCTACTAATATTACACATTAAAAACCGACATAACACAACTTCACGTCACCCATTGAACTCCCCGGCAAAACTCTGGAACGAAGTTCCTTTCGATAGATTAGTGAAGGAATTGTAATAATATTTTATTTTTTTTATGTTATAATAATATTTTTTTATTATTAACAAATATAATGTAATATATACTTAATCAGTAGGCTCAATTTTAGTAATAATCGAGAGAGAGAGAGAGAGAGAGAGGCAGACAGAGAAACACGCGCACGCCGCACGGCTTACAACTATATCAAATAGTGTCGTTACAACTTTTAGTCTTAATTTTTTCCATCTAGCCCCCTTTCGTAACGCGCGATAAGGAACTTCCATACAAAAAAATAAAGAAATAAAGTGAGTTCAAAAGATGTGTGGTGTTTGATTTAGTAACGTGTTACGCAACGACATCTGGTGCCGAAACCCGGGAGAATAGTGAGTGAAAAGGACAGTGAAAACGTGAGTACATGAACTTAAGTTAAATGGTAATAAACTCTCAAAGTTAAAGTGCCTTTAAGTAATTTGGACTGGAATTGTAAAATTTCGTGTTCTTATTATTCTTGGAGTAGAGGGCTACAGTCAAATATTATTAAGTTGTCTTCTCAAACATCCAGCACCCAGTGGCCCTGTTGCTCAGAATACCCAGCTGGGGTGGATTTTATCCGGCAAGGTAGGTGACACAGAAGAATCAATACCAAGAGTTGTTAGTTTACATTTAAAGGTAAAAGAAGAGGATATCCTGAAACAATTTTGGGAGATTGAGAGAGAGCCAGACAACATTGAAAAGAAATTTACAAAAGAAGAACGAAGATGCGAAGAAATATATGAGACTACAACTACAAGAACTAGTGAAGGTTGTTCGAATACCATTTCGAGATCCTGATCCACAGTGCATGTACGGCAAGTCCAAGGATGTCACTATGAAGAGATTCATGTCGTTAGAACGCAAACTTAGTAGAGATTTACATTTACGTCTTGAATATACAAAGGTTATGAATGATTATCTGGAACAAAATTCTGGAGATTACCAATGAATATGACATAGAGAATCCTTATGTTGTTTATCTTCCACAACACGCTGTAGTGCGAGAGGACAAAGAGACAACAAAAGTCAGGGTTGTTTTTTATGCATCATGTAAAGGTGTCAACAACGTATCATTAAATGAGTCATTATTAGTGGGTCCGAAACTTCAGCAAGATTTGCGCCACATAATTAATGCGATGGAGAACACATCGTAGCTGATGTAACACAGATGTACAGACAAGTGGCAGTAAATCGAAGTGATGTGGATTTTCAACGTATCTTATGGCGTGATAATCCAAAAAAAACCTATCCGCCATTTTCGACTTTTACAACTTAACTTTGGCACAACTTGCGCACCATATTTAGCGGTAAAGTCTCTTCAACAGCTGGCAAAGGATGAGCAATTAAAATACCCTTAAGCTGCAAAATTAACGCCACAAGATTATTACATCGATGACCTATTAACCGGCTGTGAAACAGATGAAGAAGCTATTGATATTTATAAAGAAATTAATAAACTAATGGGAGAAGGTGGATTTAGACTCCAAAAATGGTGTAGCAACAGTCAAAAGTTGTTAAGTTATATAGAGAAGGAAAATCAAAATTATAAGGATACATTTGTTTTTAAAATCAATGACACTATTAAGGTTTTGAGTATTTCATGTTATAAAAACTCGGACATGTTTGAATATACCTACACAACTTACCAGAGATTACTCAGCCAGTATCGAAGCGAAGAGTTTTATCTGAAGTCGCAAGGCTCTACGATCCAATGGGTTGGGTAGCGCCAGTGTTGATAACGGCCAAAATCTTGATTCAAAAGCTGTGGAAATCTGAATTAAATTGGGATGATAATCTGACACCGGACCTTTTAAAATTTAAATGAATGGATTTGCTTTAGAGAAGAATTAAAATATGTAAAAATTATTTTCTTACCTCGATGGTTGTCGATCAGGAAGGGCGATCCCATAGAGTTGCACGTTTTTGCTGACGCTTCTCAGGTGGCATATGCTGCAGTAGTGTATATCAAATCTAAAGATAAAATAGGTAATACTTACGTTAATATCGTTACTGCGAAAACAAAAGTCGCGCCGGTCGACAAACAGACTATTCCAAGGATGGAGCTATGTGCAGCTTTGCTTGGTGCAAAATTGTTATTTGAAGTGTTACAAATATTGAAGATACCTAAAGAGAAGTGGTTTGCCTGGTCCGATTCAACTGTAGTTCTGGCGTGGCTTAGATGAGAACCAAGTCGTTGGACCACATTTGTTAGTAACAGGGTTATTAATTATTCTCGACTACGACCACTGGAATCATATTCCCACAGATGAAAACCCCGCTGACTGTGCCTCAAGAGGTACATAGGTAAGAGAATTCAGAGAGCAAGAATTGTGGTGGCATGGTCCGAAGGCATTAAGAGCGAGTGATGTTTACTCTAATAAATTAAATGTCAGTACCGACATAGAAACGAGACCAATCAAGGCGCTGACAACTTTAATACACCCTAAACAAAATTTCATATGGTTGAGATTTTCGAATTTGTCCAAAATGTTGAGAGTGTTATCATACTGCATGAAATTCTTGAAGACTCAGGAACCTGAAACAAAAAAGGATAATAATTTAATAACAGTTAAAGAAATAGATGAAGTATTAAATAGATGTCTAAAAGCTACGCAAGAATTTTATTTTTAACAGGATATTAAAAATCTGAGAGCCACGGGAAGTGTTACTAAGAAAAATCAACTGCACACCCTTTCACCGATTCTGGATCAGAATGGGTTGTTAAGGGTGGGCGGCCGAATTATGGATTCTTCATTATCATTCGATAAAAAACATCTATAATTTTGCCTAGTAAATCTCATATTACTAAGTTAATAATTATGGACGCGCATCTTAGAACACTTCACGGGAAGCCTCCGATCATGTTGAATTTTTTGAGAAGTAAATACTGGATAATAAAAGCAAGAGAGAAAGTTAAAAAATGTAATCGTGATTGTGTGATATGTGTTCGTTATTCGACAACGCCCGGTCACGTTTTGGTCGGCAAACCACTGGTTACAATTCCAGAACCAGATTATACTGAAATCAGTCTTACTTGCCTTCAGAGATGGAAGCTTACCCAAAAAATGGTAATGATTTTTGGCGTGAATGGTCAGATGAATATCTATTGACTTTAAATCATATTCATATCAATCATCAGATATAAGTGGCTTACTAAAAAGATTGAACCATAAGTTAACGATATTGTGGTTATTAGAGATCATAATATCCCACCAGCTAGGTGGCTGTTAGGTAAAATAATCGAAAAACATCCAGGAAAAGATAATGTCACTCGAGTAGTTAGTATTAAAACCAAAAATGATATATGTAAACGTCCCTGTAATAGATTGTGCTTCTTGCCTAAAGCCGAATAATTCTTGATTTTTGTTTTGAACTCACAAAATATTTGTGTGGAGTGGTAGTTACAGTTCAGTTAGATTAGTGCTAGTGTACTTTTTCCTCTTAACGTGTTATATAGATAAGTAAGAAGGTGTTGTTATTTACATTGAAAGTGCTTTGTCATAAGTCGAGTATATGTGAATGGAACATGTTACTTTGTAAAATTTAAATTTAGAAATGTTGAAAGTAGAGTAGAAAGTTTTAAAAATTAACAGGTGGACAATTAGCGCCTATGGTATTGTTTACTTTTTGATATTTTGTAACTGTCAATAAGTTTGAAAAGGAACGGTTCCTTTTGATGGGCGGGATGTTTAATACAGATTTAATCTTTAATAAATAAAAGGAACATAACATAAATACATAATAAAATAATTAAATGTATAAATCACATAAATATTCTTAAATATAAAGATCTCACCCATCAAACTGAACATTTTAATGCAAACATTGATTTCATATATATAGTTCCACCGTATGACGATAGATGGCATCTAACCCGCGCTAGCGGTGTCTTTTGTAAGACTGATATAGGCATGAGGTGATTTAAAATAAAGTGAGTTCAAAAGATGTGTGGTGTTTGATTTAGTAACGTGTTACGCAACGACATGGTGTATGTAAAGTTCCGGGCAACCACCTCGGCCTCGAAACGTGTTTCGGGCTTATAGTCTTGTTGGATCGGTTGTGTTCCCCTAATGTCACCTTTAATCTGAACCACATTATTCTGCCAATAAGAACGAGGAAAGGTAAAAATTCAGCCCTAAATTATATACTTTGTAAAACGTGTATTTTGTACCGAAATTATAAAACTTAGTTTGGATGCGCAGAGCAGAACAGAAAATTACCTGAGGATATAATATTTTGATCGTTGCGTAATTTTCTCATGACAAATTAAAAGAATTGTTCTGGCTTGTTCAAAGCTAAATTTGTATCCTACTTCTAGTATAATGTGAAAGTTTTTGAGGATGAATGGATGTTTGTTAATTTTACACGCAAAAACTACTAAACGAAAAATTATGAAAATTAATGAAATTTTGTATAGTAGTAGTTCAGGCTCTGGAATGAAACATAAGCTACTTTTTAATCCAAAAAAATACGGTGTTCCCGTAGGATAATTTATTTACGCGAGCGGAGCCGCGGACAAAAGCTAGTAATGTTTAACATAGAAAACAAGAGACCGGATGGTACTCATAGTTATTAATTACATAAATTTAATATTATTCATAAATTAAAATTAAAACCGACATCCAAATTAAAAATGTACAAAAAAGTATGAATTAATAATTAATTAGTAATAACAAAAAAGGGTAATTATTTATAAAATATTTTTATATATATTTTTTTGTGCATTTTTACTTTGGAAGTCGGTTTTAATTTATTGTTTAAAATAACAATTTTTCTCTTTTTAGTAAACTTTACTATCTATATTATTATCAACACATTGATATCGGTGCACAAAACTGATGAGTAGTGACTACCTATGTCATCATAATAACGCATCTTCAGAACAGTAGTGACGTAACTCAAAAATTCAAGTTTTCGAAAAATCATGAATCAAGATTTTAGAATAGCAAGCTTTCAACCTGAATTAGTTAAATTGTTTTGTATGAAAACATTAATTATTTGATTGTCATATAAAGTTTAGTTCATCCTTTGTTAATATGATAATAATAATAAATTTGGTGCATAATTTTTATAAAAATTTCAGGCCTTTTAAGAAAAGGTTCTACCTTTTCTTAGGTATAATATTATTTAATAATATATAATAATCATTTAATATCATGTTAAGGACAGCGGCCTCGTAACGTAAAACATGAGTGAATTTAAATGTGAACGATAAACGCGTAATTTAAAACAGTACATAAAACTATAATAGTGAATACTCAGTGACTATATGTATAGATTTATATGGCATCAATGTGTAAAAATCGTGTTATATGGTATTTTATCAAGTGCAGGTTATTTTGCTTATATATTTTTAACTAAAGCTAATTTTAACGTAGCTTCTTTTGATTTATGTGAATAAACGTAATACCTAACGTGTAGCGTAACGATTAAGAATATATAATAAAGGGTTAAATAGTTATTAAGAAAATAATGGTAAAAATGTAGAACATTTCTTATATGGTAAGCTTTAAGTTGTAAATATCTTTTTTATAGAATAAGATCTCTAGTATATAAGAGTTTATGTATATGGTCATAACAATAAAGAATTTCACACAACGCGTTTTGCTTCACCTGGCTCATGAAAAATAGGGAAAATTATGGAAAATAGCCGTATAGAGAGGTAAAAGTGAGATGGCAAATCTGCCCGAAAGAGGCGTACGGGCGGGGCGTACTCTCTATACGGCACTGCCATGAGCCAGGTAAGCAAAGCGAAAAAGGTGAAAATCGTTCTCCTCAAATAAGTGTTTTTATTATCGCCCCGGCTCTGCCCAAATCGGTGTAACCTTGCTATCTTCGAGTCTAATCTGAGCCGGCGGTTGAAACCCTGTGGAATTATACAGTCCCCTACAATCATTTAATAAATATAATATCATTTTATAATATTAGGTATAATCTTAGGTATAATACCAACACTTTTTTTAAAAGACCGTTTTCTTTTAAATTTTCTTTCATTCCGAATTTATTGTAATATTTTGGTCTGATTTCTATAAAGTGCACTACATGAATAAACTCAAAGCAGGCTTTGATGTCACATAAATGAATAGGTCTCTTCATTTAGGTCAGGATCATTACTCCTTCGAGCCGTTTCTGCAGCACTGATGCCACGGTGGAACTCGTACTCGAAAATAATACGATATTTCAAGTTTTCAATTTTGTAAACAGAGTGACGGAAAGAAAAAACCAAAAGAGGAGAAAACAAATGAATTACGGTTTTCGAGACACAAATGCATGTGTAAATAGCGGTATAAATTTGAAATTGGAATTTTTAACCAAGGAAGATATATTTGAGATCAAATTGGCCAGTACGACAAAACGCCAATTTCATGTGTAAAGACCTAATATAAGTTTAATGTTATAGAATATAGTTATATTTTATAGAAAATAGTTAACAAGTAAAATTTAATAAATATTTTGGTTACAACAATGCACTAGGAGCATTGTTTTAAGAGTAAAAAATAACTTATAAAACGAATAAGATGCGGTTATACATATGCAAATAATTAAATAATATTATTATAATAACCGCCATAATAATGATGTATTAGATTTTTATTAATCAAGGAACGTAATTCATTTTTCTTCCTCTCAGATAACTCCAATATTTGGGTGTATGCTTTGGTTATAATAATTTCTCCTATACCACTCATCTCCTTCCTCTTATTTCTAATGTTAACTTGGTTGAACTCATTTTGACTATATTGTAACGTTACTATATTGTAAATCAATTATTTTGGCGTTACTCGCGTCATCTATGTTTTGTATGACTAAAATAATTAAGCATACATAACATAGATGACGCGAGTAACGCCGAAATAATTGATTTTACGGAGAGCAAATGTAGCTACGTTACAATATTAAGATGTTTTATAGTAAAATGTAAATGACGTGTCCTGTTTTGTAAATTTTAGGATTTTTACATTTCCATACACGCTGTTTCTATTGTCATTTTCACTAAAATCCGAGGCCCATTTTTCTTAAAACTACTTTAGGTATCAAATAAATCACATGTTAATTCCTGGACACTTAACGGCTTACCACTTTTTCGAATTTTTAATAGAGTGACTAATTGACACGGTGCGTAAATTGGGCAAGCCTTTTTGTTCCGTTAGATTTCTTTTTCAATTATATAGACTATGGACACTGTCCCCTTCATTTTGGGTATAACCTTTTATTAGATACTTTAGAAATAATTTAGAAGATACTATCAAATATATAGAAGTAAATAATTTAGAAGATACTATCCAATCTCAATAGATTCTCGTTTTCCTTGTGTATTATCCCAGAAATAACTGTAAACATCTCTCTAAGCACCAATATCACATTTGTATCTTTTTTTGCAACTCTACGATAATAAAGTTTAGGCAGAATTGCCTGTGAATACTTTCCTTTTATAATAGAAAGAAGATGCATCACCTCTAGGACATTGCATCACTGCTTGCAGGCCGAAAACTGCACATATATGGGTTTCATCAATTTTGAATCGATCATTATGTTTATCTTTTCAGGATAAATCTTTTTCTTTTAGATGACGAACAAATTTTTTTTTATTGAATTTTTTTTTTCTGGAGAAGCAAGTTGATATTCAAAACATAAATCGCATCGATCCTTTTTTGGTTGAATAAATCCAAGGTTAAACTCTTTAGTAAGCATTTCGTAATATAACCAATATTCACATGTAGCTTTTCTTGCATCGCGTTGATCTTTATTTAAATCTCTCCATAAATCCATTATATTCCTCTCTCCACCTATATATTCGCTAAAGTTAAAGACCTTAAGTAATGAGACTCAATCCTTGGAATCCCATTAATGTGGTTCTTTGTATTATCTTCTGTCTGCTGGATCTGTCCTCTTTTCTATGCTGGTTCTTACCTCTGTTATTTTTCGCTACCAAACCTTGCGCGTCTTTTATTTTTCACGGTTCTTATCTGTCTATCACATATATCTAGAGTATTTATAAAGTAAGTTTTGCAAACCCGAATTTTTGTGTCATTGAATGTAAAATAAAATGCAGTATTTGGTTTTCGAGGCCTAGCTGCATTTGAGTATTTATACTCTGGTTTTAGTTCTAGCATGCAATTTCTAATAAAAGGTCTGTGTAATTCTATGTTTCCTAATGCCCATTATTTTTGAAAAAGTAAACATCTATCGACATGGATCTTTTATTGAACGAGCAGGAAGTATTTATTTTGACTTTGTTTTAGAAATATATTTTTGCCAGCATTTCGTAAGGTTTTGGCAATTTCTTGTTTCCAGCTCGGATTCGCTGGGATTTCGTAAACGTTTGCGGGATTTCTTTGAAGCTTCCAAAACAGAATTAATGACATTTTCGGGTTCATCATCTGTAGTGTCAGAAGACGAGGAACTAGTGCTACTACTTGACGCAGATACTCTTACTGCTCCTCAAAGATGTGAACGAGGTCTTTTTGAATACGAAGGGTAATTATCACTTAAGTCGGCATCGCTTTTATTGGAATTGATTGGCGACTCACGATAATTTGTGGGTGGTTGTGTAGCTTTACGATTAACATTTGTAGAAGTTGAGGGTGCATCATTTTTCTTTCTATTTGACTCTATTGTGTAACCATTGGGGGCAGGGCTATTAGTTGTAATAGTCTGCCAGTTGTGGCAAAAGTTGAGCTACTTGACCTAAAAGACCTTGTTGCGTGATCGCTTAGGCAGTTTATTTTGTTGTTGATCATGCATCTGTGTACATCTCGGGATATGCACAGGTGCATGTTCTTCATCTACCAAGGGATGCTGAAAATAATATGCAATATCCTAAAATTAATTCTTAGAATATCATGAAAAATCTTTGATATTTATTACCTATTGTCTTAAGTAGGTAGTATCCGTATAATTAAAACATGAATTATTTTACCTTATGCATGATGTCATGTTTTTCTGTATATTCTCTTGGCTGATTTTTCTGGTCCGTAAAGTTCGTAATGTTCTCTTTATTAATTGAAAATTGCCGGGCCCCTGAAAAGGGCCTTGGACGGGGAGCCAAAACCAAGGGCATTGCCCTTCTATTAGGGGTGGGGATGACGCGCCCAGTACGAGTACTGGGCGCATTTCGTCATTAGTTTTAAGGGAAGACCCAACCAGAAGCCAAGAAGTTGCCAGAAGGCAAAACAAACAAATGGGAGTGTCGATTGCCAAAACCAGGCACAACCAGGACCGGCGGTCGGTTCCAAACGAGGCGTGGGGGTCCCGACCCGGAGGCCGAGAAACGTGTTTGGGTCCACTCCCTCACGCGCTGCGTTCACCGGACCGTGGAGATAAGCGAACTGGGGGAAAGGGTGGGAATAAGCTTCCGGACCCCGACTTTTTGTGTCGGGGGGGACGGTGCACCAAGGAGGCGACGGGGTGGCAAGAGGGCTGCCACTCTGGTGGGTTTTAATTTCCTACCGGTGCAGGGGGAGGAGGGGGGAAACGATCCAGCGGTGGATGAAGCGCTGTAACATGCGCCACGGCGGGGCGCACATCATTGCGCCAGGACTCCTCCTCTTCGAAGGCGGGGTGGCGCGTCATGGCGCCTGGACTCCTCCTCTTCGGGGGCAGCGGGGCTCCACTGGGTCTGCCGGAAGGACAGCGTCCCTCGGCAGAATATGGCGGTCGGACGGACACGACCGCCACATTCTGGCGTGCCAAGGTGCCAGGTCGGTCAGCTCGACCAGGCGCGAGGCATCCGCTCGCGCGAACATGTTTGTGGCGAGCCGGGCCACAAAGGCCTCCACGCTCTCCATCCTAAGATCCCTCTCAATGGTGGAGTTGCGGACGTACCAGGGGGCGCCCGCAATGAGGCGCAGCACTCGGTTCTGGGCTCTCTGCAGTGACCTTAACTTGGATGCAGAGAGCAGATGGTGCCACGCAGGTGCTGCGTAGGTGAGGCGGGGCCTTATGTACGTCTTGTACAAGGCCGTCCGCATGTTGAGGGGGATCTGAGGAGAAGAGAAGGCGGGGCGTAATTGCGCAGTGGCCGATTTGGCCATTGCCACGGCAGACTGGCGCTGGGCGACCATGGAGAGACGGCAGTCTATGACGACACCTAGATACTTCGCCGTTCTTCCCCATGGTATTTCGGCGTCTCCGATCTTCAGAGGAGCTGGGAACCCCCTTCTCGCGGTGACGGCGAGCGCTTGGGACTTACCTGCGTTCACAGGCAGTCGCCAGTCGCTCAGCCAGTCAGGGAGAAGGTCCAGCGTCGATATTTATACGATAATACGATATTTCAAGTTTTCCATTTTGTAAACAAAGTGACGGAAAGAAAAAACCAAAAGAGAAAAAGCAAATGAATTACGGTTTTCGAATCACAAATGCATGAGTAAATAGCGGTATAAATTTGAAATTGGAATTCCTAACCAAAGAAGATCTATTTGAGATCAAAGTGGCCAGTACGACAAAACGCCAATTTCATATGTAAGGATCTAATACTAAAAAGAGGTAAATTTGTCAGGTTGTAGGGGGTAATCTCTGGATCTACTGAACCGATTTTGAAAATTCTTTAATCAATAGAAAGCTACGTTATTTGTGAGTGACATAGGCTATATGGATGGATGGATGTTTGTTACTCTTTCACACAAAAACTACCGAACGTTTTCGATGAAATTTGGTATCTTAAATTAAGCTCTGGATTAAAACATCTTTTTATCCCGAAAAAATACATTATTCCTGTCGGATACTATATGACCGCGGACGGAGCCGCGGGCAACAGCTAGTTATACCCACCACACCACGTCGGGCACTTAAATTGACCTTGAATTCAAACTTTTTAGAGAGCATAGCTAAAGTTTATTATATTCATGTCGATAAAGTTTATTTAATAGTAACTAACATTTGCCCGCAGCTTCGCTCGCGTGAATTTGGGTTTTAAACGATTACGATAATTTTAAAATTTTCATCCCCTATTTTACCCTCCTAGGGGCTGAATTTTAGTAGATGAATTTTGAAAAATCCTTCCTTAGTGTGCATACGTCATATGAGAAATACATGTGCAACATTTAAAATTTCTAACCTATACATTGATACATCAGTCAATCAGCTTAGCTTTCAAGACTTATAATTATATTTATATAATTATAAGTCCTGAAAACCGGATCAAAATCGTACCAGTAGTTTTGATATCGCACAAAAAAATTTACTGCAGCGCCCCCTGATAGGCTGTTAAAGTAATACCTACCTATGATTATGTACCTATCAAACCCGAACCCATCACGGAAAACCGCATCAAAATCGGACTAGTACTTTTGGAGATAAAGCGACAAACAACTCATCCCAAAACGTTCCGTCGCGGGTAAAAACCTGATGACAGAACAAATAAATAAAATCGTATAACGACTCCACCAATACTCTGTTCTTCAAATATTTTTTTAGGTGTACATCATACATCAATCAATATACGGCAATATATTCTAAGGATTAAAGTCTATAATTGTAAAGCAAAGCAAACGTAAGGGAATTATTACCTGATAACCGAGAATCATTTGAATATTTTGCAAAATCCGAGTATAAAATTATTCCTAAAATATTTTCGTATACCTGGGCGCTGTCATATAATCAATAATTTATCAAGGATATTGCGGAGATAATCAGGTTGCACTATATTTACAATTCTAGTCTATTTGCGTCTTATTTAATGATAGTCTAAGTCAGTGAAATGTAAAAAAAATGATAAAATTGACCAATAACGCCATATTCATATTAACCAATTATTAAAGTAAGCCATTGACGAAAAGCTTGTAAAGATATTACTTTATAACTTGACTCTTGACTATGATTTTCTTTCAAAATTTTCTTTCAGCAATGATATTCTCGATACACCCTTTTCGATGTCAGAGTTAAAACACTGTATCCCCCAAAAAATACTTCTCCAGTAAACGATAATATTTCTTATGTAATGATAAAACATCTTCCTAGTAATGGAAAACAAATTTGATTTGAATTATTTAATAAGTTTTATATATATAGTTTTGTCCCCCATCAATGGAGATATATAATTATTGTTCCTATTTTTAGAAATTAATCTTTTAAGAAATTCATTTAGACCTGACCGAGATCCTGAATCAATTTCTTCCTTGAGACCTATAGCGATGATGTCCTTATGTAAATATTTTAAGCGTTCGAGTCGAGTGGTTATGCGAAAAAAAGGGTGTCCTGTCTTAGAACGTTACGGGTTTTAGAAAAAGTTTTTCTTGTTTTGATAATAATAGGTTGTTTTGTGTCTAGAATTGTAACTGGTTTTTCGGAAAATTAATTTACGGTTGCATGTTTTGTAGATATTAACTGTGCTTATAATAACGTTAACCTGTCATCTTTACTCGGAATACTTGATAGCCTCGGAATAGGTTCAAAATTTTGCCTCTATTTATGGAATTTCTTTAGTCTCAGAATTTGAAAAATAAAATTAATAAATACAGTGTTTTCATGATATACGATACATTAATATTAATTTAACAAATATCACTAAAAAGGGAAAATTAATACTTTTAAACAAAAAATAACCGAGTACCAAAGTAAAAATACACAAAAAAGTATAAAATAAATCTTATTTTCTAAATAATTTCCCTTTTAAATTCGGCTACAATTTTAACTATTCTCTACTCAATCTTCTTAATTTTGAAGTCGGTACCAGCAAATTTGAACGTGAGTTCTATAAAATATTGTAGAATATTGTTTGAGCTGGTGCCGACTTGAGTACCAAAGATTGAGTAGAGAAATAGTTAAAATTTTAGCCGAATTTAAAAGGGGAATTATTGAGAAAATAAGATTTATTTCATACGTTTTTGTGTATTTTTTTTAAATAGCTATTCCTGGAACATAGCTAGCTAGTATTTTATAGATAATGATGGTTTGTCGATACAAACGATAATATAGTAACAATCATCGTTATTATTTATCATTATTATTGATACTATTTATCATTATTATTGCGAGGCCGGAAATGATTGCGTATTGCTCTATTTTTGTTATCTTCAGTAAAGGCTCGGCTACACTATGAAACAAAATGAGGAGTACCTACATTTTAATAATATTAAAAATAATATTATTTTCGTACGTTATGTAACCTTGCTTTATATCCGTTTTATTTATCACTTAATTTTAATAATTTTAAGAACAATAAAGTGATCATAAAGTAATGAAATATTTATCAGTTATAGGAATTTCCGTTTAGCAATATGATAAACTAAGGGTCAATTCACACCGAAGCGAAAGGATACGCGACATAGCGCTGCATTTTGAAGATAGCTATTCAAAATTGAACTGTATTCATTACACAAGAAGATAGTACGTTTCATTGTAAGAGTTCGAATATCATGTTGCACTGCGCTGCTCAGCGCATGTCCATGCAGTAAATGACTGATATATTGTTACGGGATAATGGTCCGATATTCGGAGAATAAAGCCAGCCTCTTCTGAGGAAGTTTATTTGCTAGGAATTTCCACACCAACACAGGTCTGGTCTTCCAACATGTCAAAATGTCCAAATCGTGAGCCTTCGTAATCGTAATTCGTAGCCGGAGTCGCAGAGAGTAATCGCACTAATCACTTTGGGTATCGCTCGAAATTAACTCGAAGAACACTCGTAGTTATCTGAACTCCAGCGTTTTTTTTTTCGAAAGGGTCTACGCTAACGGTCGGTTTAAGACCGCTGTAGCTACGTCGGACTATAACTAGCCTGGTGGCTAAACTCCGGCGTTCGGTGGCGGCCCTACTAGAAAGTTCGCGTTGTAGAACTTTCTAGATCTTTCTACATAGAACAATCTAGAACTTTCGAGTCGGGGTGAGAATAGTACAGTGCACGTTCGAGAACGTTCTAGTACTTTCCATACTAGAAGCTTCTAGAACACTACATATTCAAGTGCCGCGGCCGTAACATACTAGAACACTCTACGGATTGAAGCGCCATAACAATATGAAACGTGTATATTATAATGTAGTGGATAAAGTTCAATTTTGAATAGCTATCTGAACATGGCGCACAACGATAGAAAAAAATCTGATTTCACCCGCGCGCTGCACACCGCCCCGCACTCATCCAACGCATCGAAAACGTCTCCGCGGGCCGCGTCGTCGTGCTTTGTACGAACTACGAACATAGTATACGCAAAAAGGTCAGATAAAACTTGATTAAGTGCGAGTCGGATTATGCGTCTGTCCTTTTACTAGTGAAAACTAAAATTGACAGTATAATCAACAAATAGCTTTATTTATTACACTGATAATTTTATTTTACAAGTAAAAATGGCTAACCTCAGATCATTAATTAAAACAGTACCTTTTGCGTATCTTATTTACTTATAATAAAATTCTAGACTTATGACAATAATATCTGTCTTATGTTTGTTTGCAATGTACGAGGAAATGTACTCTAATGTGTAAATTGTATAAAATTTGGGAATTTTTGTACAAAGAATCGGGTATAATTTCTAAGGTTATTAGGCTAATTAGGAAAATGAATATTGAAAATCAAAGAGTCTCAGATTTAATTCTCTGTTTAAATTTTGCAGCCTTATAGCACCACCCTCTATTTAACGCTTTTTACGGATACTTTTTAACCGACTTCCAAAAAAGAGGCGGTTAAACGTTCGGCTGTATATATAATATATATTTTTAATATTCTTTGTATGTTCAACGATTACTCCGCCTTCTGTGGACCGATTTTCAAAATTCTTTTTTTGATGTCTACATAGTTTGACGTATACCCTTTAGGGTATAATCCTAAATTGATCCTTTTGACAACAAAAGGGTGACCTGATGATGGAATCCATGAGGACTCGAGGGAACTCCTCAAAATGTATGTGGACACATATGGTTATTTTGACTTCTTCTGAAGTAATCTAAGCGTATGCTATCAAAAAGTAAGATTATGCACCAAGGTATACCCTGGATTCAATAGTACTCCTGACTCCTTATAGATATACGTTTGGGAATTTCGCCGTTGTTTAAAGAACTGCAAGCATATGCCACTATGTCAATTACAGTAATCATAATCACCACCATCATAACACCATACATCATCACATTATGAAGATTTCTCATAGTATTTTACAACGACACGGATATCTTTAAACATAAATTTGCCGTTTGTGAACCTATTTGCAAAATTCTTTTGTTATTGTAAAGGTTATAAGGACTAAGGGACAAATTTCGAATAGTTATAACTTATAACTATTCGAAATTTGTCCCTTAGTCACCAAAGTGGTGACCTGAAGAAATTTATACATGTTTGGGGACTTCGGCATTGTTTAAAGAACTACAAGCATATGGCATCACACCACTTACAATAATCATCATCATCATCATTATCACTACCATCTTCACACGATACACCAACATATTATTGTGGTGACTAATCATCAGGGTTTTGTGCACCGATATTAATGTCTTTGAAATTTTGTTATTGCCAAAGTTATATTCGTGCTCATCATAATCACTATAGTAAATTTAATTATTACTGCTACATTTTTTTCAGCCCAGTACTACAATAGATAATAATCATTTTTTAATAATATAGTATCTAATCATTATCATCACTGGTGATTGTTTATTACGTCCACAGATCGGTAATGCTTACTTGGGGAAATACCACGGCATCTCAGAAAACTGGCATAAAATAACGCTTGAGTTTATTTAGCCGAGAGAGCGAGAATGGCGGAGGCTTGTTTGTAGTTATATCTTTCTTAAAATATGGTAATAATAATATAACTAAAAAGAGAAAAATTATTATTTTTAAACAAAAAATAAAAACCGACTTCTAAAGTAAAAATGCACAAAAAAGTATGAAATAAAACTTATTTTGTAAATAATTCCCCTTTTAAATTCGTCTAAAATTTTAACTATTTCTCTACTCAATCTTTATAATTTTGAAGTCGGTACCAGCCAACTTGAACGTAAGTTCTATAAAATATTGTTTTATCATGATGTTGTTCGGGCTGGTACCGACTTCAAAATTATGAAGATTGAGTAGAGAAATAGTTAAAATTTTAGCCGAATTTAAAAGGGGAATTATTTAGAAAATGAGCTTTATTTCATACCTTTTTGTGTGTTTTTACATTGGAAGTCGTTTTTATTTTTTTGTTTAAAAATAATAATTCATGTATGAAGATGGCTCTCCTTTACTCTAGTCTCCATGAGTTATAGCACCCGAAGTCACAGACAGCAGCGAGTGGTAAATAAAACGAAAAGGCAATTAGAACAATAATATACTTTTTACATTCTATTGCTTTTAATTTCATGTTTTTTTTTCAGATTAAATCCTGTTATACGCTTATTGGATAAACACCCCCTTACTAATAAAAGTATTTACACAATTGATAAGCTATACAATGTTTTGTCCTTGTCTATCGTGCTACTTTGCAACGTATCAAAAAAGGACAAAACAATGCGTATAGCGTATCCAATGTGTGAATATTTCTATTATTTTAAACGACCTCTGTGGCTCAGTGGTTAGCACATTGGGGCTAAGGCCGGACGTCGCGGGTTTGAATTTCGCTAAGAAATAAAAAATTTACTGTGTTCCTGGGTCATGAATGTGTATTAAGTATGTTTATAATATAGTAAAAATCTTAAATATAAATATAGTATAAACATTATTATATATATTTCCGTTGTCTGGTACCCATAACACAAGTTCTTTGAGAACTTACCACGGGACCAGATTGACGTGTTGTGAAAGCGTACATAGATATTATTATTAGTATATGTAACTATTTCAAATATGAAAATACTTAGGATAGCAGGTTCTTTGCGGGTGTTACTTAAAGAATACGAAAAATTAAGTACTATAATCATTTATTTTCATAGTATAAAATATGTAATTTAAATTTTTCATAATATATTATATTCGTTATTATTTACTTTCATTTATAATTGTTTTCTTTTCTCTTTTCAGAATATGGTCACTGCCTTTTACTTTTTAAAGAATTCAACAATAACAAATACCGGAACTTCAAAAAATTCAGCAACTAATTTTGTACCAAAGAACTGTTCTAACTAGTCTTGAAATGTAAATAATGTAAAGTAAAATGTATGTAAATATTGTGAAATGTAAATATGTGATTGATTTTACTGTAGGTTCTTGGTGGAAATTCATGTTTCACAGTAATAACACACAGGACTTCTTGCACTATTTCCATTTTAATAAGTATTTTTACATTAATTTTAATATATTACACGACCGGTTTCGACAAGTTCATCATTTGTCCTGTGTGTTATTACTGTAAACTGTTACGTTTAAAGGACCAGCAGTAGATTCAGAAGAATGAATTTCCATCAATTCAGAACTCAGTTGAGATTTCTTTAAGGGTCCAGCATCAGTTACCACTTCATTTTGACGTTTTTTGCTCCCTGTTGGATGTCTCAGTGGCATTGTTCTGGTGTGGTGTAGTGTGACGTGGGTCATTAACTCAGGCAGTAATTGTACGATATAAAATTCTTTCAGCTTACCAACCATTTTATTTTTCCAAAAGTCGTCATAGCTTAAGATTCTTACAGCGGTCAACTTTTGGTTTCCACCGTACCGGGTTTTGGTTATAATATGTAGTTGGCCATGTACTTAATAATTCCAAGAATAAATTTTGTTACCGACCATGATGTCCCAAAAATTACGCTTGTCCCAAAAATTTTCTTTTTTTTTCTTTTTATTGGTTCTTTGATAGGCATTTTAAACGCAGATAGTGGGCATGTTTTGACAAGTAACAAGTGCAAAAATTAGATTTTTCATACTCGATGATACTTGATACCTGAGCTTTATTACATATTAGGTAAGGCACATTTTGCATTTGACGAGTTATATATATATATATAAAAAGTGCGATTATTATAACTCGAAAACCATAATTTAAATTGTAAATTAAAAAAATGATGTTCATTGTACAAAAAAAATCAATCAATTTACAAAGTTGATGAAAGATTTCTGTGTTAGTGCTTCAACCGGTTTGCATTCATCAGCTTGTTTGTTATTATGAGCTAAAACCGCTCTGAAATACAAAATAATTGTAAATGAAAGGTTTGTAAGATAAAATTATACGTACATATAATACGATACACTCGCAACATCTTACAAATGGTGTTAGTGTGTACTAAATACTATAAACAAAAACTCATACTGCCATCAACACGCGAATGGTCAAAGTATCGATTAATTTTACATATACGACACGCGCCGTAATTACTCCAGCGCTAGTAACAACACAAACAATAAAATTATAGATACAAACCTTCTACAATTAGTCATAAGTTGAAGTTTAAATTTCTTATGTTCTCTTTTAGTGCGTTTCCTTTGATTTTTTTGGTTTGGCATAATTTCGTCGAAGTATTCGTCATATATATTACGGAGGGATTACTGAATGATGAAACAAAACATGCCCGTCACGCATGCTAGATGATACAGAACGAGAGTGTTCTACGCGGAATAAGAACGTAGTAAGCGCCGTAATATTTTTATTTTAATAACTCGTAAAATATACAATATTTTTTTAAACCGCTAATACAGTCACTAGATAATATAACTTTACCATAAAGTGATTTTAGTTGAAAATTAGACGTAAATTTGTGATTTTTTCTATCGATAAAATATTAATTTTTCACGTTTTCACTCAGTCCACTTTTTTGTTTTAGGAATGGCATACATTTTTTTTAATTCTATCCAATCGTGTCGTAGGATACCGTTTAATAGGTATTTTTAAATAAAGGCAAAGTTTCATACATGATTATATCACAAAATCTACCATTTTCGAGTAATCGGCTTCCAAAGTGGCTTATAAGTTTGTGTCCCCCCCTCCCTTGCATTTTCAAACTGTAACAGATAGAAATATGTAAGTTTCAATGCTGATAAATTATGCAAAACTATTATGGAAAATTATTTTGTGCGAAATCGGACAATAACTTATGCAGTAATTCAAAGAATTACGCGCCTATCGCGCGTTTTTTTATAAGTCTCGAAGTCTCGGGATTCCCGGGAATTTTATGGTAGGCGGTCTCGTGTCCGGGGACTTTGAAATTGTCGGGAATTCCCAAACCCTAATGACAGTATACGAAAACAATCATGTTTTGCGGAAATGTTAACTCTATTTTGCGTACGCTAAAGTAATTGGAAATGGTGGGCGAAGAGACAATGTTATTGCCCGTGTGCGCATACACTAATATGCTATTGCCATAGAGCTTCTGTACATATCACTTCTAGGACTCTATATTTTTGGCATATTATAGTTTTTCAATATAATTTTAAAATATTTCTAGAAATTGCGTTCAATAAAACATAATATTACATTTCACGCTTCGGTTGACCTGTACAGGCAAACCTGTCAGGTATACTGTTACGTGTATGGCTAGCACTGCAGTAGTTTTGCGCTCTTGAATATAATTGAATGCCTTTTTTTGATCTAGATTAGTCAAAGTCTTATTACTCGCAATTCGGTTCACTAGCACGCAAATCGTATCATATTCATTCATGTGTCCTCGATTCTTTGTCGGTTAAATACAACAAAAATCAAAATCAAATCAAATCAAAACTTCATATTTTGCTGATGATCTATTTTTAAAATCATTTGTTATCTAATATCTTTATTATTGGCGATATGCTCAAAATAGATCCGGCCGATAGCATCTTTTCCGATAAAGCTACGTATAAAAACAATCAGATTTATTTTCTTAGCACATTATCTCGGACACCACCGTGGGATAACAGTGCTTTATTTCTTGCTAGTTTAATTCTTGTGAAATATTCAGGTAAGAATATATTGCGAGAACATTAACAGTCAATTTTCACACACTATGTGCAGATTTACGGCCCGTTTCAATAGCCTATCTATCTATAGCTATTTGTTAAAAACGTCCTCATTCAATTTGACGGTTTATTACGATACAAATTTGACATTTCTAACAAATAGTTATAATCTAATAGGTTATTGAAACGGGTCATTAGCCTTTGTCAACCCTATAACATAGTTACTAAATAAAATACTTCCTTCGTAAGTAGTACCCATATATTTATTAGTAGTACCCATATATTTACTTTTCTATTCCATTCCTGCAGGCTTAGCATGCGCACCCTAGAAACATCGTAGAATCGACAGATTGACGAAACATTAAGACCATTCGGAGCAAAATTGTTCTTATTGTAAGGCAGCAAGGTCAATGCATCATCGTTATAAGAAACAACATTTGTTTTCTTCCCGAGCATGAGCTCACAAGCCTATTTTGACACCTAAAAGTAGAAACGTTTTCTTATTTCAATGTCAAAATAGTCTTACAATAATGTCAACTACTCCACGTCATGGCGGTCCACGACAAATAGTTTCTTTACGTTCAGTCACTTACTTGAAAATTATATCATTTTTGACAGAAGATTTCCCGGCAGCCATTTTAAAAATATGGCTATTTAGAAATGTTGACTTCTATTGACGACCTTGTTACCATTTATTAAGAACTATTATAGAACGAACTGTTTTGGAGAGAGTATTTCTTCTTTAAAATTATTTCTTCGGATCGCCATGCTAAGGCCCGCAGAGTGCGAAACTTGTCAAGGTTCCAAGGCTTCGAAATTTATGTCTAGTTTTGGCGTAGCACATTAATTAAAGGTTTTTTTTTCTATGGCAAATTGTTGAAATTGTAAAAGTATATTAATTACCCAGATTAGAAAACACGTTTTCAAAAGTTATAATCGGAGAACAAGAGTGTTGACAACAATATAATATGTTTAAAATATTTTAGTTTAATTTATATATTCAGATAATATTGAGGTTATTGGTACTATTATTATAGATGTGAAAAATATTTTTTTTTTGTATGTAACCTACATCTAAAATTACACAAAAGATTATTTTTTTTTTGCTATATTAGCAAAAACACCTTTATCATTAGTTTAGTTACTTATATCATAAATAACATTAACTATAGATTGTACGCACAAATTTCCGAGATATTAGCAATTATGTTCTTGCGACTCATATATTATATTTCATACTAGCTTCGCCCGCGTGGGAGAGTGTGCGTGGCAAAATCTTATTTAGCAAATGTACCTACAAAAAAAAGTTTACCCACAAAAGCGAACATACAGACAGACAGCTTAGGACTTAAATGTATAATATTCTAGGCATAAGCACGATATTGTACCATTTATATTTAAATTTTCTCATGTAAGTAGCTTTGGTATTTTTGAGAAGTAAAGTTCTTTAAACCTACAATACATTTTCGTGAAAAGTCGAATGTGTGCGTGTAAATGTGTCGTTTCGAAAATTTCAATTCTACACCCGCCGCGCTAGTTAACACGACCTCAAGCTGAAATATTGTCCGGAATTCGCTAGGCCGGGGACAATTCAGAGCATTGAAAATAGAACTCTGCGCTAATACCATGAAAACCAAAGTGTCGAGTGTCGAGCTGTCATATATGACATTTGACTCGACACTTTTGTGTTCGATTTTCAGTTCTATTTTTAGCGCTCTGAATTTTCTCCGGCCTTCCGGATTCCGGATCATATAGTCCCAGCCTTATCTTTTTAATCAATAGTCCAAATTATGTGCAGTAAAAGGAAAGATTCTCACGTTCAACACTTGACACGATAAATTATCTTATTTTGAGTAAGTAAAAGTTCTTAATTGTTGATAATACGACCATTAAACATCACCTTACGATTTAAATATATTTTTTAAAATATCTTTTTGTGACTTAAATATGCCGTCGCTGACTTTTTGCAGGCACTATCAAAAAGTTAAACTTTTCTCTAGAACTCAATAATAAATCTCTCATCGATTAGGCGGCGTTTCTCAAACACGATTTCGTTCGTTTTTTTAAGAGTTTTTAAGAGTTCCGTAATACATAAGGAACCATTATAGTTTCGCCCTGTCCGTCCGTCAGTCTGTCTGTCCGCGCTTCTAGCTTCTGTAATTATGAATATAAATAGATGAAATTTGGTACAGTTATAGACTGTGTATATATGTCGGTTTTGGCATCATAAAATAATAATAATTTAATATTTTAGGGGTGGCTTTCCATACGCGTGGGGGGAAAAAATATTTTTTCATTCTACCCCATCGTGTGGGATATTATTCTAAAAAAGGCAAGGTTTTATACATGACTATTTTTTTCAAAATCAACCATTTTCGAGTAATCGGCCTCCTTAGTGGTTTATAAGTTGATATGATTGATATTGATTGATATTGATTGACATATATGCTTAAAAATGCGCAGTTTCTAAGGGAAAAGACCTAGCTAGATCAATCGATCTTTTCTTCCCCAAAACTCTCTACATACTAAATTTCATGGTAATACTAGTAGCTGTTGCCGAGATACCGATTATATATATAACATCGTCTAGTTTAAAGTATAAGATAAGTAAGAATATCTTCGTCGTCGTGTTTTAATGATTTCGAAAAAGTCAGTTGGTATTAGACGTATAGATTTTGATGATTGATTCAATTGATTGATTGATGCTTAGGTAATACCTACGTAAACTTTCAGCCAATTCAACTGATCACTTATTCTATACGATTTGATATGTTATATTCTTTAGACTGACATAACTTTTATATCTATGAACCAAATGAAATGAAACAAACATTACATTTTAGATGGAGCAAGCCAAAACGTATTAGTGAAAACCGCATTCAAATCGGTTAATCCATTGACTTCGTACGCACAAAAACAAATGTCGCGAAATCTAGACTCTAAACTACTACCATACCAAATTTCATAAAAATCCGTTCCGTACATTCCGAGATTAGCGCGTATAAACGTACAGACAAACAGACAAAAATTCTAAAATCATTGTTTTGGGTTCAATGTCGTTCATAATTAATAGATTTTCTAACGTGTAATAGTTTTTCTTATATATCTTCCATGTACAGACAGCGACCAGTTACGAATTTATTATATGTATAGATGTGATATCGTAGGTTCCGTGACTTTTGTATGTAAAGCGTTTTTACGAGACTTGCCAAATTCTGTAAACAAATCGCTGTACCATTGAAAATAATGACTTTTATCTTCTGCTTCTTCTGATAACTTACTCATATTTAAGAGTAATGTTCATTTATGCAATAAAAAAAATCAGTCTCATACGTATTACATTAGAGCCGTTTGCTCCGGAAAGCGCACGTGCCAAAGTGTGCAAAAAGCCTGTAGCTATCTCGTAGCGTGGAAGCTACGAATATTACAATATATTTTTTTTATATTAAACCATTTAATTTTTAATCAGAAGCACCATAATTATTATCCTACTACTATTATAAATGTGAAAGTCTGTGAGGATGGATGGATATATAGATAGATGGCTGGGCGTTTGTTACTCTTTCACGCAAAAACTACGGAACGGATTTTGATAAAATGTATCATGGTAGTAGTCAAGGCTCTGGAATAAAACATAGGATACATTTTATCCCGAAAAAGTATAGTGATCCTATATTTACGTGGATGGAGCCGCGAGCAAAAGCTAGTGTAATAATAATATTTACATAATATTTCATCTTTATGTTATGTTTTTTATGTTTTACAGAATGCAACGACCAGTAAGCAACCCAACCATGGCTGGTAGATTTCCCGCCAACCTTCCAGATTTCCAGCCAAACAGACAATACCACGGCCCATGCTTCGGGATGTACATGCCGCCCCAACCTCCTCAGTACAGCTCCTGCTTCATATCAGCAGCAAGCCTGAGGGCGCCCCACTCTCCTCAAAGACAGTTCCAAAGTCCACGGTATGATCCCTGCTTCAAGTGATGTGGGTTAACTACTTGGTTGGATGAATCTCAAAAAAAACGCGATGCGATTGGATTGGTTGACTCTATAAATTGGCTGACTAGGTGTGATGTTGATTAATTCACAGTACCTGGGTAACCGAGCTTTGCTCGGTGTTCTGATAAATTTAAAAAAAGAAAACAAAAATATTTATCTGAACGAGATTCGAACCTACCACATTCCGAATTTCCGAACAAAGCGAAAGACTCAAACCGAACTGCCAATCAGACTAACACTACAGTATCGAAATTATTGATATATTGTTGCACGACGAAAGAAAAAACATATGTAACTTAAAAATGCGCTGTTTTCCAGGGATAAGACCTAGCTATATCAATTTTTCTCCCCCAAAACTCCTATTTTCTTTGAAGCCATTTTCGATATACCGATTATAATATATATCCTTACTAGATTGTCTCGTTCAAAGTATAAGATTTCGGGGGGCCTAGCAGGAATATTTGACAGCGGCGTAACCGTAACGTTAGCGTATGGGCGCTGTCATGATTTTGACAGATTTTCATATAATTTTCATTCGATAAACGTTACGTTTAAGCCGCTGTTAAATGTTCCTGCTAGGGACACAGATTATTATCAGTAATAAGAGATACAAATCTTATAAGATCTCTCGTATCAATTTTCAAAATATTGTTAGTCGTCGAAATTTTAAGCTACAATTACAAGAAAAAAAACAACACGTATATGTAAGCTACGAACTAATATACTATTAAAGTAATTGTTTCTAAGTTTATTTGCTTCTTAAAAAAATTATAATAATTAGTTTATAAGTAAGTTATGTTTAGGCTAATATTAGAAAATAATTATAATAAAAACAAACTTTAAATGTAATTATGTTTTATTTTATTCGATAGCATCCTAAATATTCCTTTTATTATTAATGTGGATGTATGTAATTAATAATATTCTATTGCCTTCTAAATTGTGATTTGTAATTTAAGTGTTCATGTTTGGGAAGAACAAAAAATATTACGTCGAATTTTTACAGCGCTAAACAATTTGAAGCTAAGCTACGTTAAATCATCATCATATAAATACGTGAAGCAAAAACTTTGATAACAGTTTTACGAGAATTGTGCGAACGGAGGAGTACGAAATTTGACACAGTTAAAGTTTATATGTGGATGAAGGTGTGCAGTTTCGTAGCATACGTATATTAACATCCATAGCTATTTGCCCACGAATATGTTGCCTAGGAAGTAGGAATTTAATGTACTTAATGCAGAAAAATATTGAATGCAAAATGAAGATTTTTACTTACCTACATACTTTTCAGAAAACTATTTATAACGAATGTGATATATTGGTGCGCTCAGATACTTCATAGTTCGAGAAATTCCATCGCATTCTTAAGTACTATTGTTTTAATAGAAATGCTGACTATGTCTCTTTTTAGCCGACTACGGCGAAGCCAAAATGAAGGGTAAAAGTGTATGGCAGTTTATGTATGTATGTTTTTGTCACCGTAGCGCTTATACTACTGGTCCGATTTTAATAAATGAGTTGTCAATAGATTCGTTATAATAGCCCAGGTAACACAGGCTATATAATTTACGTAGTTTGGTTATAGTTAAAAATGTTGTTATTCCAACCCTCATGCTTACAATGGATAACAGTAAGTTTTATAGTAACTGTATCGATATTATACTATAAGTTATCACACTGACCACTGTCCCCAGTAGTGTGGTGAAATTCATGCGGTACAAGTTACAGGCGTTGAACTGAAGACGATTCGTGGTGACCAGCACACGGAATGTCTGTAGAACGCTCTTCTTGGTTGGATCTGAAACGAAACACAAAAAAATTGGACAAAAAATAAGAAATATTAAAAAATACTTCTAGAAAAAACAAACCATGGCAATATTTTGCAACATTCTTATAGCATTAAAATAAATAGATTATATTATACTCAAATAGATTATAAGTACTCAAAATATTTATAAATTGTTAATACTCGTAGTTATATCCGGTACCGTACCTATACGAAACAAAAATACAGCTCTTATAGAAGAGCTGGTTATTTTTTTCAAGAAATTAGATGGCAATATAATTAAGTAATAGGTTTACCTATGAAATTGTCGTTCTGCAGTACTGGCCATTTCAACTCAAAATAATTTTTGTTTGGCTAAAAATTCTAATTTCAAATTAATTTTATTTTAAAATTATGGAATTCTTTTTCCACAAGTAGTCATTTGTTTATTGATTAGTGTTACATTTTCATCGCATTTCAATCTTTTTCGTCATCATGGATACGTTAAAAATTCGAGTAATTATGGAATATGAGTACCGTCGTGGCAGCAACGCGGCACAAGCGGCACGCAACATCAACGACGTTTACGGAGCTAACACTACAAACCAACGCACCACCTGTTATTGGTTTCCTCACTTCTGTTCTGGAAATTTCGACCTGAAAAATGAACCTCGCGGTCGTCCGAAGACTTTGGTCGACAATGACGAATTAAAGGCGATTGTGGAAGCTGATGATACGATGATGATCTACGGCTGAATTAGCAGCAGCTTTCGACGTTAGCGTCAAAACAATAGTGGTCCATTTGCGTCAAATTGGCAAGGTAAAAAGCTTGACAAATGGGTGCCCCACGAACTCAATGATCGCCAGCGCGAAGTACGCGTCGAAACGTGCCTTGCACTGCTCAACAGACACACAAATGAAGGAATTTTGAACCTCATACTGCACAGCAGACGGTCTCCAAGTTGCAAGAACTGGGGTTGGAAGCTCTCCGTCATCCGCCCTACTCACCAGACTTTGAGCCTACAGACTACTACTTTTTCCAGAATTTGGATAAGTTCTTGGCGGGAAAAAAATTCAATACCCGAGAGGCAGTACAAAATGCCTTTGAAGAGTTTGTTGCCTCCTGTCCAGCTGATTTCTTTGAGAGGGGCATCAATAAACTGCCACTGCGTTGGCAAAGATGCATTTATTGCATGGGTGATTACTTCGATTAATACAAATAAAAAATACATGAAAAAAATTCGTTTAAATTTTTTCATACAAAACGGCAATTTCATAGGTAAAGACCTAATAAATTGCCCTAACTTGTTAAAAATCATCTACAATATTGCTCGTTTTCCTCATCTTATTCGTATTATATTATTAATATATTCTTATTAAGATGATATTGCTTAACTTTTAGATCTAAAGAAAAGTAGACATGCCACCTCACAGCAAAATAAAATCATGCGATGATAAAAAAATTAAGGATAAGTATTTTCAGTAGTGATCGACCGATTCGTTTTCATTTTCGGCCAAAATAATATGGATATACGGCCATATTTTCGTTTTCGGTCATAAGCCTGCCGAAGCTTCGGCCAAGCCGACTATCAGAGGTGGAATGGGTTTTCGGCTGAAAATCCATTTTCAGTCGGACACTAGTTTTCAGAAAAAAATAAACTTACCAGCCTGAAAATCAATTAAATTTTTAATGATGAGTAAATCAGTTCGCTCCACTTGTTGCCGAATTTTGTCGTCAACGTAGCATCCCAATATGAACCAAAGAAATATTTGAGAGCCCCTTATCACTTCCAACCATGGAATGTTCGCCTAAAATAATATTATTAAGGTAAATCAGTAAATTTGTTAATTTGAAAAAATGTGTTACCTGCTGCAATTAGATTTCTTTTTATTTATTAACATAAAAAATACATCTTTTACAGCCATTACATAAATCGCCAAACTGTGGAGCAGTTTGTTAGCGGTTAAACCATTCAAAATAACAAAATATTCACTTATATATATATAACACTTCTTTTTTAAACAATTTTTGTCAAACAAAATATAATAATAAAAAAACAAGTTGTCATATTAAGTCAGTAACATGTATTAAAAAAATGAACAATATTCGCGTAAACATAAGAAATCAATAAAATAACAAGTATTATTTCTAACATCTATAAATATTTTTATATATCTTTGTACTGACATATTATACATTTTTTATACTTATATTTATTTTCTTTCTTTACTTCTTTATTGCCATTTATTAGAAAAAAAAACTAGTATTTTATAACATACTAGTATTTTCCAATAAATAACTTTTCAGTCTTTTCTTTAAAGTTGACAAGTTAATTTTTTTATTTCTTAAAAAATATATTTTATTGTATATTAATTAATGGTGACAAATATCATCTAGTTCTCTTACCACAATATTTTTTAATATTTGGCATTACATTTACCTTATATTTCTTGTATTATATTTATGCTCTATATTTTCTTAATATTTTTTTATACTATACTGCTCTAGCGCTATAATGTAATCAACTTTTGCATGCACTGGTAGTATCTTGTATACTTTAAACAATTCGTTGTAGTTATGTGTATATTTCACTTTTACTTTATCATTTACCCGATATTTAATGAGTCTCACTTGCAATTGTTTTATCCTGTCTAGTTGTGTTTGAAAGTAAGGCCATAACTGCTTATGCAGTAGCTAATAGTTTGCAAGTGCGTAATATATTACATACAGCCCTTTTTATTAACAAACTTACTAATTTGAAAAAATTTATTCAGTACTGACTGTAATCTATTACACGCTTGATTCGCCTGTAATTTCCATCTAAGCTTGTCGTCTACTATCAAGCCTAAATTATTTACTATTTCTATGTTTGTACATTCGCAGTTATTTTTGTAGTATTATAACCTGTGTTTATGTAGTTTTTACGTTCTTTAAATATCCTAAAATTTGTCGTATGTGATTTATAATTTCTGTTTAGGAACGGCCTTTTCATGGTCACCTTTTCAATGACAGATTTTGATTCACACCGGGAAGGTACACGTTTCATATGACATCAGTCATACACTGCACATGCGCTGTGCAGCGGGGTGCAACATGACATTCGAACTTTTACAATGAAACGTGTATCTTCTTGTGTAATAATGGATAAATAAATTTCAATTTTGAATAGCTATCTTAAAAATGCAGCGCCGCGTGGCGTATCGTTTCGTTTTGGTGTGAATTGACCCATTTACTCATACCCATTCACCACAGATTTAAGCGTCAAATGTTCTTCTTTTTCTACTCATTTTATAATGAAGGAAATCAAAACTTGTGGCGGCTGTGGGATCTTAGATTATGAATGATTAAAAAAATTAAAAATTAGCAGTTTGTTTGTTTCTTTTTATATTATCATTATAATTATTTTTTAATATAATGGCATCGGCTTATAACCATTTGTAGGTGTCAAGTAAAAAAGGCGGGAAATATAACTTTCGTTTCAATTTTCAACACCGTATTCCTTTATCATCAAGTCTAAAGTCTAGTCAAAGTCCAAATAAATAGTCAGTACAGTCCATGAGTCATGTCAGTCGATTCAGTAAAGTGGTAGAAGCTTTACTGAAAGTGCCTAGGGAGTTTTGGCGGGACACAAATAGCACGTTTTTAGAAGTTGTACCACTTGCCCACACTTGTACACGTTAACGAATATTTAATGGTTAATATTCTACCAATATTACACATTAAGAACCGAAATAACACAAATTTATGTAGAAATACTAAATCCCACAACGTCACCCATTGAACTCCCCGGCAAAACTCATCATTATCATTGTAATAAATAAAATGAAATCTAAAGAAAACACAACAGAATCGTCGTTTGTATTTCGTTCAAAAGACAAAATTTGAAAATACGTCTTCAAGTTTTTTCTTCTTCTAGACAGTTCTGATATTATTTTCTAAGGTGAATGTGATGATGACAAATAAAGAGTATCCTATAAATGTCTTCATTTTAAATCGAATATACTAGTAGTTTCGACATTCGTCTAGAGTAGAACGTTGGACGATAATACTTATGAGCAATTGCAACAGTAGTTGATGTATCATCCCGACAGGCCACTTACCCTGTCTAGGTTAATAGAACCTGGTTAATATTGCAGCAGGTATTGATACGATAAACTTATCTATATTTACTTTATGCAAAACACAGATTTAAATCAAACATTCGTACTAAATAAACACTTACTCGCCTGATTTTTTGCTACTAGAGTGACGGTTAGAACCGCGCTAGAAAACATCAACCAAATTATGAGAAGCATCTGCAAAAATACGATAAGATAATGACCTCCGCCTTTTGGCCGCGTCGGTTAAAATGAAGTCAAAAGAAGTGCGCATATATTTAACGTAAGGGTCAGTTTACACCACAACGGGACGCGGCGCTGCGTTTATAAGATAGCGATTCAAAATTGAATTTTATTTACTATACAAGAAGATACGCGTTTCATTGCAAGAGTTCGAATTTTGAGCTCCATCGGGCTGTGTAGCGCGACACCGCTCTTGCAATGAAACGTGTATCATCTTGTGTAGTGGACGAAGTTCAATTTTGAACCGCTATCTTAAAAACTCGTTGCGCCTCGTTCTAGTGTATTCGAGTAAGAGCAGAGTAGTGTGTGCGAGCATAAAATCAATTTTCAATTTCTGACAACAGTTAACTATAGAATAGGTGAACGTATAAATAAATGGTTAGGTCATCCTTACCTGAACTCCATGACATATTTCCAGTAAATTAAGACCAGTACACAACTCATCATAAATGTTACATAAAAACTTTAAATCTACGTTCTTACGCTGCTGTACACCCGTAAAATTAAAGTTGGTGCTAAGATAATAAACGTAGTTTTTTGTTTTACTGTCATTTTCCGCTATGATAAAATTGTTAGTAACTTTTCTAAAGCCTTCAAACGAATTCACTAAGAGATGATTTAATACTTTTAAAACTGATAAAATTAAACAGAGATGGATGATCAAATGTAAGAGAGTCAAAAATATTGGCATCCTTATCAATAAGATATAGGGAGGTTCTTCAAATACTATCTCTAAAACAATCAAACCAATGAAAATAACACTTTGCAATGATATCCAAAAATAAAATTTTATTGCTAACATTTTCATACTTTTCTCGCAAATGTTAAGTTTCGATAGAATTTTATTAAAATTTTCGTAAAGCAGAGTTAAAGTTTTCCCATGAAATGCATTTAGAATAATGATTATAACATTGACAATCATATTGTTAAAGGAAGAAATTCTGTCCATGTGTTCTTTCCAGTCTAATTTGAAATTGAATTTTATAGCATAGAGATGTTCTACAACAAAGAACGTAGCTGTGAGGAATGAGAAAGTCTTGCTTTTCCAGTCCAAAGGTGATAAAAATGGTTTTCTTATTCCAAAGGCAGTGTTTATCCAATTGAAAAAAGTAAAATACTCGTAGAACATTGTGTTGAGAGTTACCAAGTTTTAATATGACTACTACAGAATACATACTGTCAATTCATTGAAAAGTAACAACATGAACATTAATTAACGTGATCTAAGATAAAACATAATCGACTTTTAATTTGTAGGTGACATGGTTGAAATTATTACCTTTTTTAATATTGTGATTTAGTTTGCCACGTGATTTGTGAGTCATTTACTTTTTTAGATTCTTGGAAATATTTTCTTTATTATTTTATATGAAATGAACAATAATTTATCTTATCAAAGCCTGGACATTTCTAGATAAAGCTGATTACAACAAAGCGGACGTTAGTCACACGTCAAACTTGCAATAGTTAAAAATAGTGTGTTTGTTTGTAATTTCAGTGCTTTATTTTAATTATGTCTCACAGTAAGTACTTTTGGTTCTTAGCTTTTGTCCTTGGCCGTACTGCTATCACCTATTATGTTTATTATTCTAGAAAGTGTAGGTAATGTTGTTAAACTGACACTACTTTGTTGTAGTAATATTCAAAGAAAAACCATTTCAATGGACTTGGAAATGATTTATAGGTATGGCTCTGGTATTAATTTACATTGTGTTTTTAATTTATCTACTTCTTTAACTAGTATTGAAACAGCAATAAAAACTTTACATAACATTATTTCTTGGCAGTTGGCACTTAACATTTTATGACTTTCGTAGAGCCTTGCTACGATCCCACATCACGAGTTTTTAGAGCAGTGGTGACGACCACGGCAGTGAATGGTGCGGCCCGCGCTGCTAGGGCTACTTACTACTATTATGTACTCTGTGCTAGGGCCAAAAGAGCCATGGCCCCGAGCGCCAGACTCCGAGAGGCGGCAAAGCCGGCCCTCGCGAATTTCTCTTGGTGCTATTTTGTTGTCGAATTTTAGTTTTTATTGACATTTAAATAAGCGCACACAAATTAACGCTTGGAACCCTGGTCGCCAAATTTTATAGTTTGTTTTCAAGTGCACAAACTTTCAGAAGGATTTTCTTTAATTTTAACTGCAAAATTTTCTCTCTTGCTCTGCCCATTTGTTATTTGAACCGAACAAACCTTTGTACCCGAATGTTTTATTTTAATAATGTACATTGTAGAGTGTGCAAAGTCATTTTAGTTAGGGCTTAAAGCTTAAACTGATTTTAAATCTTTTTCAATAACATTTAGAAATTTGAAAACTTACTAAACTTATTAAATACAAATATTTTGGTTTCGGCTGTTGATTTCATCGTAAATTCTGAAGAACATAATCTTTAAGGGTTAAAATGTAAATCTGGCTTAAAGATGCCGTAATGTAATATTTTGCTCGCTCGCTTTAATATTGTGAAATAGACAGTGATACGTCACATTGTCCTAAGCGGCCCTTGACAAAAAAAACTGTGACGACCAGTGGTTTAGAAGTATAAAGAACATTTTACAGATTTTGTTTTTATTTACGGTATTTACCATTACTAGTAAATAACCAAAATAATAATGGGGATGTTGCCTAGTGTGGAATATCACATATTTGCAAATTAAATTTTAAAATTGTTGAATGGAGATACATAAATCTAAAAGAAATATGTATTTAGGTTGACGTGATTAAAATTATAATCAAATAAAAAATATTGGCCATCTATTTCTCGCAAAACGATTTGTTACGTCACAAGCTGCTACCGCCATACATTTTTTAATGACAAATGTATAGCGGGAGCAACTCGTGAGTCGTGACGTCACAGGCCGACATATCGCTCTTTCTTATTGTAAATTTAAATTGTTTGTATCTTTGTTATTTTTAAAGATGTACGAAAATGGGTTCTAGATTGTCTTATAACATGTTGTCTAACATCTAATACAGTAATAACACACAGGACTTCTTGCACTATTTCCACTTTAATAAGTATTTTACATTAATTTTAATATATTACACGACCGGTTTCGACAAAATCATCATCAGGTCCTGATGTAAATGTCCTGATAAAAAAATAATGTAAAATACTTATTAAAGTGGAAATAGTGCAAGAAGTCCTGTGTGTTATTACTGTGAAACATGAATTTCCACCAAGAACCTACAGTACAATCAATAACATATCTAACATCTAATAGATTTATTTTAGGCAACATGCCTATTAACGACAAATGTCTCTACTTTAAGTTCCCCCGAACCCCTACTACGGCTACCCGCCACCCACCATGCCGCCGGGCTACACGTACGTGCCGACGCCTGTCATGATGCCTGCCTACCCCCCTCCCCCCCATGACATCACCAGCCAGCCGACATACGTCACCAACCACATATACCACCCGCCGGTGCAGGTGGAGGAGGTGGGGCCCACGCCGGTGATGGTTGTTGAGAGTAAGTAAAAAACTATTTCAAGATGATGAAGACAAAACAATTAGTAGAGCTATGCCCTTTTGTCTTCAGGCCAAAACGTATAATGACTTTCTGCTAGGCTGATGTCGTTTTTCCTGGAAATGTTTGCATGGATGGGCGACTATTTAGTATTTTTCGAACACAATATGTTGAAAACTATGAAAACTATAAAAACTACAATAAATAATAATAATACGCTTGACATCCTAATAATATACTGTATTTAATTTATAATTTAGATCCGGTGTACTATATTTGTGGTAATAATTAACCAAAAGTGGTACACCGGACCCTCTGAGAGTTTAATTAAAACTGACTAAGTGCGAATCCGACTCGTAAGTACCATTATATTTTGCAAGTTTACTTATTATCTCGTTATTTTTGTACGAAGTTTTCTAAGTATTAACAAGTTAGGCTTCGACATGATTTTTTTCAAATCATGTTTGTAGTCCATGTGGACGCCACATTTTAACAACAAAATGCGCTTTAAAGTTGAATATCTCGCAAACGGATATCTAAATCAACAAATCGTCTCAGCAATCTCTCAATGTTTTAAAAAACCTATCCAATGATAGCCCACACTATGGGGTAGACGCGAGAGAAAATCATACCCACTTGTGTAGGAGAGTTACCCTTAAAAAATATATGAAATATAATATATCATGATGTTCTCCTTATATCCGCGGGTGGAACCTGGAGTCCTGAAATACAGCTTAGGCTCCAGTTCACACGCTATTGATTTTGTAATGTTTGTACCTTTATACCTTTATTCTGTTGTGTGAAAAGTAAAGCAATTTTTTTTTTTTTTTCGTGATTTCATTTTAACACTTTGTCGGCGTGGTAAATACACATATGCTTACAAAATTTCATCTTTGTAGCATTTACCGTTTGGAAGGCAAGCCGACGGACCGACGGACGGACGCGATGAAACTAAACAGGTTCCGAGACGTGAACGACGGAACCCTAAAAACCATCACTAGCGACATAAGAACAATGTATAGATAGTCAACGACTGATTTATACCGACTGCTTGTGACTCCAGATTCCCCATACGAGATGATCGACTGGGCACCCGCCACCACGGCCACCGCTGCGACCCTCATGGCGCGCGCGTATAACGCCGGCCGGGAGGGCTGGGACGGCAGCCCTCTGTGGGTGATCAGAGCCCATCACAGCGGAAACCTTTTACCAGGGAAGTTGGCTATACGCCACCGTAGTGCTTTCATACCGTTCGCTGGAAAAGAAGTGCCGGTGCACAATTTCGAGGTGGGCAATTCAAACTTACCAGGTCAAACTTCGTAATTATGCGTGCACGTTTGTGTTATAATATTTCCAAATCCATAGAATTTTATTGAGAACTCGAAGTAAACTTAGGGTAACTCACACCGCGATGATACACGACTCTACGCGGCACTAAATTTTTAAGATAGTTATTCAAAATTGAGTTTTATTCATTACACAAGAAGTCTGAAGTCAAGAAGAATCTTTGCGTTTCGGTGTGGATTGACCCTAAGAATAGAAAAGGTTTCAAAAATACACTTGACACCACTCCTAGGGCTCTGGTCTGTAAAGTATCTGGTCTTTCTGTAAATAGTATCAAACGTGGGAGAGCCATGCTGCGGTACGAATACGTCGGCTTGACCGGATAAATACCATGGCCTCACAGAAAACCGGCGTGACATATCGCTTGCATATTGTGTGAGTGAGGTTACCGGAGGCCCAAGGATAGTTGGGATTTTAATGACCAGGAACGCAAGTGCGTATATATTAATATAATATATAATATTCTTAAATAATAAAATGTATATCATATTGTAGTAGTAGTGTATACGAGTACAATGAATGAATGAACATTGAACGTATATGCATACTTGCTAGTTTGTGCGGCGGCACAATTCTCAGGTACCTTCAAGGAAAAAGGTACAAAAAAATGTGCCTACTAACTTTTCTAACAGCCTTTTAAATGATTCTAACATATGTTATAGTAGAATATAGACAGTTAAATATCACAAAGTGATATTCACACCGATTACTTCTGATTAAAAATTTAAAAATCACCCACCTAGATTTAAAAATTATTAAACTTCTAACCATTATATCTCTGTTGATACTAAGTTTAGAAAAAATAAAAATGAATTCAATAAATTTTGTTCCTTACGTAATTGTAAAACCAAAAACTAGGATTGATACTTTATGAGAATATGAGTAATGTGAGTACAAATTTCCGCAACTTTAGCGCTTTGTACCTAAAAGTTGTCCCACGGCACAAACTAGCGAGTTTATTGTACACACAAATACTACAATATAAAATACTTTTTATCAGTAAGAATATAAGGGTAGTCTGGCGGGCCTGGGATTTCAGTACATAACCTCTACAATGCGAATCATGCTACGTAATTATGTTTACTATCATAATTATGTTTACTGTCATAATTATGTTTAGGATAATTATTTATGAGCTGAATAAAAATAGACATGTTTTTTTGTTCTGGTTTTTGTTTAAATAAGAAGTACCTGGTTGACCGAGCTTTGGTCGGTGTTTTAGTAGAACGATAAAATAATTAAAAAGAAATAAAAAAATATAAAAGAAAATGAAATAATAAGAATCACAGCGGGGAGCTTAGCGGGATTCGAACCCACCACATTCGGAACTTTCCAAACAATGCAAAAATTATACTGACGTAAGAAATTTGAAATTATTTATATATTGTTGCAGGGCGAAATAAAATAACATATATTGCTTAAAAATGCGCAGTTTTTAAGCGATAAGACCTAGCAAGATCGATTTTTCTCTCCCAAAACTCCCTGTGTACTAAATTTCATAGAACTTGTAGCCGTTGTCGAGATACCGATTATATATTATATTATACAAGATCGTCTCGTTTAAAGTATAAGATTAATTTTACTATGACCAAACAATGAATAGGTATGACTCTGTAAGTCTCATACATTTAGTAGAAATGCACACTCAAGGATATTCATCTAAGGGTCAATTCACACCGAATTGAAACAATACGTAAACAAAAAATTGAACTTTATTCATTACACAAGAAGATACACGTTTCATTGTAAATGTTCAAATGTCAAGTTTCACGGCGCTACAATGCGCATGTGCCGTGTATGACTGATGTCATATGAATCGTGTATCTTTTTGTGTAGTGAATAAAGTTTAATTTTGAATAGCTATTTTAAAAATGCAGCACCGCGTGGTGTCGCGTATCGTCGCGGTGTGAGTTACCCTAAGTTCACTTCGAGTTTTTAATAAAAATCCATGGATTTGGAAATATTACAACACAAACAATCACGCATAATTACGAAGTTGACCTGAACATTTCAAAAGTATTACTGAGTATTAAAAACTGGGGTCATGGTCGTATACCTTTATTATATACCTTTCACAGCAATCTGCACTGACCTTTTGAGAGAATTTCTAACTTTTTTTATTCGAATGGGTCTATGCTAATGGCCGGAAGGCCGATTTAGCATCGTCGGACTACGACTGCCAGTTGGCTAGTCGTTTTGGTGGGAGCACAATTTCTAACTTTATCTCCACATGGTTTCAGGTTCTATGTGCCCCTGCAAACGCCGTGCAATGGATTCCCGCCAACAACGGTTCGGTTCCGCCCGAAGCCATAATAGCCGGTAACACGCACTCCGCCGAACCGCTTTACGTTGGCCGAGTCAGACATAGGGGCTCTGTTACACCTGGCAAAGTAAGTATTCTTTACATTACAGTTATAGCTAGGGAGCTGGTGGCCATTTAGGTACATATATGATATTTTGGTCGTCGTTGATAGCGAGACGTAATGCAGTCTGCAACTATATGAACTAGAGAAAAATAGTGGCGAGCTCAGGTAGCTCTGATTTTTGTATAAGTTCGAAATGTTAGGTACAAGATTATATTATTTTATTATAAACTAGCTGCTAACTACCCGGCGAACTTCGTACCGCCATATTTTTTTGCCGTCAATTTGCTATAATTTGTAAATATTTTTTTTCATACAAAAATTGGTGCAGTCTTTTGGAAGTTATGCGCGTACAAACATTTCGGTAATTCATTTTTTTATTTAAGTATATAGATATACTCTAAACGACGTTTTACGCTGAGCTACAGTTTTGGATCTGTCTGTCCCGTTCTAACATTGAACGACACAGAGACCGAATCCGGACTTAGCGTTATGCGCGTTTAAAGAACTTTGGTGAAATCGGCACTTATTATCAACGACGATGGAATATTATAGCTAAATTTCCAGCAGCTCCCAGCTATTATTATTAATATTGTCTTGCCTGATGAATATTGCTTTCCGATCTTGGCAAATGCGACAGGCTCCCGTTAAAAATCGCAGAACCTGATTTAAACACTGACGCGGACGCTTCGTAGTAACGCTGCGGACTCGTAAACTCTACGGTCGCTTTTTACCCGACTACAGCGAAGCCAAAAGGAAGGGTAATTATTTTGGCAGTCTATGTATGAATGTATATATGTATGTTTATTCCATCGTAGCGCCTAAACTACTGATCTGATTTTAATGAATGAGGTGTCAATAGATTCGTAACAATGGCCCGGGTAACATCAAAGGCTATATTTTGTGTAGGTAGTTGGGTTATAGTTTTTAACTTTTGAATTTTGTAAATTGAGCTGGAAGAAGAGCAAAATAATAATTTCGATTCATATCTTCTCTTTGCAGGTTCACCCCAGCCACAATTGCTGCTATATTTCATTCAGTGGATCCGAAATATCTTGTAGGCATTACGAAGTCCTGTGTCGTGTCTAACTTTTATGGAAAAGCATATAAAGCAAAAGGAATATTGACTACGGCAAAAGGAATATTGACTATTGCAAAAGGAATACGGTGTAACATTTAAGTAAAACAAATACCTACTAAGTTTGTAGCTGGAAAAACAAATGAAATTACCAAAAAAGCCCTTGTGCTTAGAGTGTGCCAATTGGCAGGCACGTCGGTAATCAGTATTACGCGGTTTTTTATGATAAACGAAATATTTCCGGTACAACGGTGTATGTGTGATAAAATTTTATATTTCATATAATTATATATCTATCATAAAAAATAAACGTTTCTTTCTTGCAATCTGAAAACCTGAAAACCCAAAAGCCAAACTCATCAGGGGCAGTCATTTTGTTTTTTACATCAATATGAATTAGTTAATCTGTCCCCCTGGACAGAATAAAACAGAGAGTCTGTCTGTCTCTGTCTTTGCAGTAATACCACAATCGAATATACCATACGCGACGTGATATAATATACCCGTCGACGAAGATCTTAGTCAAGTCTAAATGCCATTTTTCTAAGAAAAACAAAATATAGCTGTGTCTATTTTTAAAAAAAGGTGCGTAATAAAAAATATGGCATCATCCTTAATTATATTTATTTGCATTAACAAAAACAACATTAAAATATTATTTATTTATTTTTATTTTCATTTATTACTGTATAATAATTAATGAATTAAAATATACTAAATTATTATCTAAATAAATATATAAGGTATTGTTTAAATGAAAAATAAAAAAGGGCTTTTAAATTGTCATTTATTAATTGAATCGTTGTCGACATCATCATCTGCCCATGGGTCCCGGGGCGTCTTCTATCACCATGACGCTGCCACCGGGTGGACCTTGATGGAAACCGTTGTCGTGGGCCTGGTCTACCACGGTTACACCACCGCCACCGCCGCCACCGGCGTCACCACATGAGCTGCAGCAGAGTCCCATTGTATCTGAAAAAAAAAATATTATTTTTAGTTTGATGTGAAGAGTCTCAAGCCGGAGGTCGCGGGTTCAAATAACGCAGAGGGAACAAAAAAGTTTTCTGTGTTCCTAGGTCATGGATGTATGTTCCGAGTAGTTAATATGCGTATAACATAATAAAACATCTTAAATATATGGATAGTATAATAAAAGTATTAAATATACTTCCAGTTGTCTGGTACCTGTAACACAAGTTCTTTGGAAACTTAGAACAGGGCCAGATTGACGTGGTGTGAAGCATCCATTATTTTTTAATATTTTTATCTTATACTTTAGACCAGGGGTCTCCAAACTTTCCAGCCTTAGGGCCCTACTGATTACTCCAGTAAGTTCCGAGGGCCAAAACCATATTATCATTGTTGCCGGTGGTAAAAAGTGAAATAGTCTGATGAAAAAAGAAGTCCGAAAAAGTACACAACGTTTAAAAAAGCTGCAAATCGGACTAAAGTCCGCAAAACGGCAACACTGCATATTATTAATTAATTTTCCTGTCATTATCTGTAATTTCTAGATTAGTCATAGAGTACGATCCATGAGGAGTAACGTGACACGACATCTGGTGGATACAAGCGGAAATAGGTAGTACCTTCTATCGCTAACAGATGGCGCTAATAGCACGTACAGAATAATCTCGTTGGTTCGAGAAAGTTCTGGTGTCTTCCACTCACTTCTAGATGGCAGTAATTGGAATATATAAGAAGGCTAGTGGCGCAACAACAAGTCAGTTCCTATGACACTGTTGTGAAATAAAATAGTGTCTACCTCCTTAAAACGTGTTTGTGCGTGTTTAAGTTTAAGACATCTTTGTAACAGTATTTTGATTTGAATTGTTGCTTTTGTGTGTGATTTAGTAGTATGGAAAAGAAGCGAAAAAATGATAGTGAATGCAGAAAATTCAAAGATCAGTGGAACATTCAGTATTTCGTAATTGAGTCCATTAACAAGGCGCTATGTTTGATTTGCAATGAAAGCATAGCCGTTCTCAAGGAATATAACATTAAACGTCATTATGAAACAAAACATTTTCAAAATTACTCAAAATATACAGGAAGTTTGCGGACAGAAAAATTCGAAACTATGAAGCGCGGATTGAAATCGCAGCAACCTTCATTTACAAAACTCAAAACTGAACAAGAGGCTGCAACTCGTGCCAGCTTTCGTATGGCTCTTGAAATTGCAAAACGTGGAAAACCATTCACCGATGGAGAAATGATCAAAGAATGCATAATTGCAGTAGCCGAAGAAATGTGCCCTGAAAAGGTAAATTTATTAAAAACTGTCAGTATGTCAGCAAACACTGTGGCTCGAAGGGTAGAAAACATCGCTGAAAATATATCATCTCAACTGTTCGACGAAAATGGACATGTTGAGTGGTTTTCTTTGGCCTTGGATGAGTCAACGGATGTGTCAGTACTGCTCAGGTGTTGATTTATATTCGAGGAGTAGATAAAAGCTATGAAGTGCATGAAGAACTTCTTGATATGTATAGTATTCATGGCACAACTACTGGTACAGATATTTTTAAAGGAGTTGAAATGGCCATTAATCAAAAGAACCTTCGATGGAAAAACTTGAAATGTATTACAACTGATGGAGGCAAAAACATGAGTGGGAAAGATAAAGGAGTGGTCGCTCTTGTGTCAAAGTCTGTAGAAAAAGAACGGTGGTTTAAAACCATTAGTCTTACATTGTATCATTTATCAACAGTCTTTGTGCGGCAAAATGTTTGGATATGTCTGAAGTTCTGAAACCAGTCATATCAACTGTTAATTTTATCAGATCTTTTGGGCTGTATCACCGACAATTACTTACTGAATTACAAAACAACGCATGGCTGTGGAAGTTAGCATTCTATGTTGACTTGACAAAACATGTGAACGAACTGAATTTGAGATTGCAAGTAGAAAACTAGCATCTTCCTGATTTATACACTAATATCAAAGCATTCCGGAAGAAATTGATACTGTTTCAATCACAACTACGAAGTAAATGTTTTTCACATTTTAAAACATGTGAAATATTCAGCCACACCACTGAGACTGAGTTTCCTATCGATTTTGCAATCGAAACTTTGAGTGCTTTGAAAATAAATTTTTATACTCGTTTCTCGGACTTTGATGCCATTGCGAATCAAATTAAGATTTTTCAGAATCCTTTTGATACTGACATTGAAACCCTAGCCCCGGAACTTCAAATGGAAATGATTGATCTACAGTGTAGATCTACAGTGTAGTGTGATATAATTAAGAACAAATATCAAAACTCATCTTTGTTGGAATTTTATAAGGGTCTTCCACTGACACAATTTGATAATTTGCATAAATTTGCCCGTGGGCTGTTTTCTGTTTTTGGTACTACTTTTTTGTGTCAGAAGACCTTCCCCAAAATGAAGTACACAAAAAATGTTTACAGATCTAAATTACCTGATGAACATCTTAAATCTCTTTTAATAGTTGGTACAAGTAAAATTAGTCCACAACTACAAACTATTGTCAGTCGAAAATCTCTATTACATAAATCTCATTAGTATTTCATATGTCATTATGCTTGTTATAAGTTATGTTTTTATTTAAAATGTATAAAATGTTAGTTGGATTCATTTCAATAATTTGTTAGTTATTATATACTGAAGTTAAATTTTCTGCATATTATACATGTCTTTACTCATTACAATTCTGTTTCTTTATCCAACACAATAACAATTTATCACAAAAACAATAACAATAAGCCTACAACAATGTTATGAGTAGTTAGCCCATGACCATATCAATGTAATGTCATATTAATAATTATTCAACATAAAATTAGAATACTTCAGTAAACTAAATTTAATTTGCTATAAAAAATATGTTGCCTAAAAGGAGTTTTCAAGTATGCTAGCTCTTCGCGGGCCGGACAAAATCTATCCGCGGGCCGGATGTGGCCCTCGGGCCGTAGTTTGGAGATCCCTGCTTTAGACGAGACAATCCTGTATATATATAATCGTAATCTCGATAACGGCTGCAAATATTTACATAAATTTTAGTATGCAGGGAGTTTTGGGCGAGAAAAATCGGTCTAGCTAGGTTTTACTCTAGAAACTGCGCATTTTTAAGTTATACATGTTTTTCCATTCACGATGCAACAATATTTCAATCATTTCGACTCTATAATCTCAGTCCGATTGGCAGTTTGGTTCATTTTTGCGTTGTGCAGAAATTCAAAATGTGGTCAGGTCGACATTTCCAGAACGAAAACGTTGGATCCAAAAACGCACTGTGTTTTCTTTTGCGACACCGCCGCCATACACATCATTAATCCTTCGAGCCGTTTCTGCAGCACTGGTGCCACGGTGGAACTCGTACTCGAAAATAATACGATATTTCAAGTTTTCCATTTTATAAACAAAGTGACGCAAAGAAAAAACCAAAAGTGGAAAAAACAAATGAATTACGGTTTTCGAAACACAAATGCATGAGTAAATAGCGGCATAAATTTAAAATTGGAATTCCTAATCAATGAAGATATATTTGAGATTAAAGTGGCCAGTACGACAAAACGCCAATTTGATTAGTAAGGACCTAATATTTATACAAAAGTAGTCATTATAATATTATGCACACTGGGTAAAAGCTGAAAAAGGGTCAATTATGGTTTCGTTACTTAATGTTAAACTACAAAGGACGCATTTTTGACAGCGGCCCGAGTACGGACTGACATTTATTTAGAAACGTTTGTTGCAATAAATCCAGACATCCCACCAAATAAAATTAACCTTATTGCCACGCATTAAAATTCTTTCGTAGTAACAAAACACGTGAAAAATTTGAGGAGACTTTAATGCTTTTTACACATTCCAAAAATATACTAACAAAAAAAGCTCAAAGAGCTGAAAAATTATCCTAACCACGACCTGTGTTTCTAAATTTGGGTGAAGAGGTTCTGGAAAATTGTTTTTGCTGTTGGTACCTACTAGGTACATACTTAATTAAAATCATATATTTTTTTTTATGTTTTTCAACAAATTTACAGATAAAGTACCAACTCTATATGTGAAAATTGTTAACTTACCAAGCAAGAATTCGGTTTTATTTGGTTGCAAAATTAACCGAAAAACAGCCAATTTATGTCAAATTTGTAAACGCGTCCTTAAAACGCTGCACGTAGCTAGCCATGGACTTTATATTCTACTTAAGAACTAATCCTAAGGGAGTTCAGATGTATTGAACTCTACATTACAGTATAGTTTAACTGACACCCTCATTCACTATTACTATATTTTTTATAATGACTATAGCCCGACTACGTAAATTATATAGCCTATTATTATATAATATATAACACTATTATAACAGAAGCCGGGCTATTATAACATCGTTGACACCTCATTCATTAAAATCGGATCAGTAGTTTAGGCGTTACTTTGGAACATACGAGAAGGTACATACATCGACTGCCAAAATCATTACCCATCCTTTTGGCTTCGCCTTTGGTCGGGTAAAATGTATTGAAATTCCAAGTGTAAAAAAGTCACTTACCAAATAAACGATTCGAAGCCGACTTTTAAGGTGTTCGAGGCGATCCTCTAGTTGGTGCCTATTTTTCCTTTATTATTATTCTATTTTACGACGAAGCATTAAGGATAATATTGACCATTCCCTGCTGAAACTTAAAAATTTTTGATATCCATTGCTGTGTTGATAAGATATTATTTAATCTAGTTTCACGAATCTTATCAATGATAACTATTGATTAATTTGTAATCTTCGTTGTTTCAAGTAATGTGTTATGATCACATAATAATTAGATACAATAAAGCATAAAGGAATCGTAATTTGAATGATGAATAGCATTTTGGAATCCTAGAAAACCATTTCTATAATGATTCTTATGTATTCTTAAATATTTTAAATAATTCTCAGAAATATTATGACATAGGAATTGTGGACAAATGAGATATGGAAGGACACCTACCTATAACAATTAATTTTAATTCTTAAAATCATTGAAATAGTTACTCGGTGTACTTACGTTGAATTTTATCCATAAATTATCTAAATATTTAATTTAGTACCGAAATATAGGTAGGTATTATTTGTACAGTAAATGGTATGAAACTTATGAGCTTTTGAAAAAAATGAAATAAAATACCTAAGTACATAAAATCCACTAAATGCTGAAAACATATTTTTTTTCAATACCTTTTAGGCGCCTGTTGTGTTGTGCTTTATTTTTTACACTATCCGATACTATAAGTAGTTCTGCGCTAAGTAAGAATTTTTGAATTTACTTTGAATCGCGATGAAATTCACCCAAAAAACGCGGGTGTTGTCTCAAATTAAGCTAGTTTACTAGGGATTTTCTTGTAGAGACAGTAGAATCCATAAATATAAGGTTTGGTAAAATCAATTGCGGATACTTCGGGCATATGATCTACTGCTTATGTAAAGACGTTTAAGCAGAAAAAATATTGTCATACTCGAAAAAAATTTTTTTTCACTATATGGGCGAGATGGCGTTTTGCGTAGAGTCACTCATACATGAGATGGCTTTTTTGGTTTGAGTATGACAATTATTCTTCTGCCTAAACGTCTTTATATAAGCAGTGGATCATGTGCCTGAAGTATCCGTAATTGATTTTTTGAGACCTTATAGGTATACTATAAATCAATTAGTTTTTCTGTGGAATTAATGGAATCGACTTTCCTAATAATACAAGAAAGTATCTGTATAGCTATAAGAATAATTATTAGGTATGCAACATAGGTAGGTATAAGGTAGGACTGAACTCAGGAAATACACAAATACATTAGCTTACGTATCTGATAAGAGGAAATTAAAGGACACAGCGTACATAAATGAAAATATATACGTGATATTTATTGGTAAATGAGATAACAACATTGATTATATGAAGTTTATAATATGGTAATACAAATACTATTTATATCTACAGAACTATATCTGCAAGGTTTTCTGGTGACTAAAACACAAATTATATATTTTTAGTAAAATATTTTACATAAATGTTCTTGGCACTAGAACTAAGTATGTAAAAAAATCTGGCTTTGTGCTTAACAATATATTTTTTCGGTTATAGCAATTTTGACTTGCTGCTTTTTTGCTTTTTTTCTCTAGCCTCTACCTACGCAATTAAAATAAAAGGTTTCTTAAGCATTAAAAAAAACTACTGAAAGGATTTTGATGAAATTTGGTACGGTAGTAGTTTGGCTCTGGATTAACACATAGGCTACTCTTATCCTGACAAAGTACAGTGTTCACGTGAAATGCTGTATTTACGCGCGCGGAGCCGCAGGCAAAAGCTTAAAGAAGACCTTATTTATTTGAAAATCTCTATTTGAATGGCCTATTTGAACTATTTATATGGAGGAGGGGGTATATCCCCTGCGGGTGGCGGTCGGGGGGTACATTGATGACGTCGACATGGTGGTGGTACACGACGGTAGAATCCAGATATAAATCCTACTGCTATTATAAATGTGAAAGTTTGTGAGGATGGATGGATGAATGTTTGTTACTCTTTCACACAAAAACGATTGAACGCATTTTGATGAAATTTGATATGGTAGGAGTTTAGCCTCTGGATTAAAAAATAACCTACATTTTATCCCGAAAAAGTTCAGTATTCCCGTGGGATACTGTATATGCGCGGGCGGAGCCGCGGGAAAAGCTAGTCTACTATAACTATAAACGAAATAATTTTGCTGTGGAAATGGAATTGATTTTCCTAATAATACTCTGTATGGCTGTAAGATTAATGAATAAGCAACATTGGTAAGAAACCCATAAATTCTTTAGCTCACGTGTCTGATAAGAGAAAATTAAAGAACACTGCGTACGGAAATTAAATATACGTGATATTTATTCATAAATTACATAACAACATTGATTACTTAAATGATAATATTATTTAAATAATAATACTTTAACACTATTTATATCTATTTAGAACTCTATGTGCATGATTTTGTAGTGACTAAAACATACAAAATTTTAATTATCTATAGTAAAATATTTACATAAAATGTGCTTGGCCCTAAAATTGTTTAAAAAAAATTCTTGCTTTGTTCTTACAGAAAATATATTTTAAGGCATAACATTTTTTGACTTGCTGCTTTTTGCATTATGCTCTAGCAAGAGCACAACTCAAATTTCAAATAAAATCTATAAACATCCAAAAACAAACATGATAAAGTATCATTTTAGATTTTGTATATTTCCATATTTCCATTTCCATTACACATAATAAAACATGATTTATAAAAGTAACGAAGAATGATTATAAAATTTAAACAGTAATTATTTATAATTAACGACAACAGTAACAAACATAGTTTACGTTTTGCTTTACAGTCTTACAATTATTGAAGTTAATATTTATTCAGAAAGTGTTTAGTTTGAAATTTACAGGCTGCTGCACAAACGAGAATAGCCGATTCGACTTATAAACTTTTATACGAGTTACATAGTATTACCACTTGTAAATACTATAAACTCGTATAAAAAGTGGGACTGCTACAAATGGAATCTACATAATCAATTAACATATCGTATGTAACCTTTATTTGTTTGCACATGTCAATTTAAACGTGTTATACATATTTGGAATGGCCTATGTGATCTACCTATATGGAGGAGGGGGTCCATGGCCTGCGGGTGGCGGTCGCGGGGGTACATTGATGACGTCGACGTGGTGGTGGTGCACGACCTGAGGCCGAGGAGGGTCGGAGCAGCACTCGCAGCACAGACACGGCACGCAGCAGCAGCAGCAGGGACGACAAGATATGTTACAACCCATCCTGGAAAATGGAGATTTTTGGGTTAGGTCCTTTTGTATTTGACTTCGAGTTCGTTGATAGTCACATAGTTAAAGTATAACACAGGGTTAAGGGTACGATATACTGTCATTTGCCTGTTCATACAGTTGTTATAGTACAGCGAAACCTGGCAGATATAGCGTTACGTGTGTGGCTAGCATTAAGATGATATTTATGTCTGACATCAATGAGAGTTTTTGATAATTTTTCCGCCGTTAGGGGGCAGACCCAACTCACACAAAGCGTCATCTGATGGCGTGAGTGGTATCAAAAATGGTCAATAAGAATTTTCGATTCTTTTTCTGTCACCAGGCGGCACTTGGAAGTTGGCCAAAAAGCTGACAGATGTCACGAATTTAAAAACCTTCATTACCACATTCTACACAGAGTGAATTTTTCAAGTGGTCATGGTAGGCCAAATCCGAAACTATAAGCAATAGCGAAAAATTCTAAAGGAGTTGCGAGCCCGAGTTTGATAACATCTAAAATTGCATCATTAGATTTATGATAAATCAATTTCTGGAACCAGGAATCGAACCGACTGATTTTTGACATATAATACACACATTAAAACACCATTCGATTATATTGTTTAGAAACACTGATTTTAACAGCTTTGCACTAAATGCATATGATAGTATAGTATAAGGTCCTAGTACCATCTAGTACTTACAATAAAAAACATTTTTTAAACATTTTTGTCTATCTATCCGTCTGTCTGTCTGTTTGTACCAGCTTATCTCAGATAGCTGATATTACAAGGAGTAACTTAGCTACTTTTACCGTAGGGTTCCGTTAAAAAAAAGGTTCTATATCCATTAATAGTTCCACACAAACGAAGTTGCGGCCACAGGCTTGTCTAACATAAAATATTGTCGATGCATGAATAATAGTTATGATTCGTCACAAGTCACAGTTGGAAAATGACAATGATAAAAATGGATAGGAAATCGGTATCGGTCAAGCGAAACGTTACTTCAATGCTAGCCTTCATCACCATTCCAAGGTTTAAGACAAAAGCCTACCAAAGGACTGAATAAATCACGCTATTATGATTTTGATATAGAATCTAACTAATTTGTTGGTGTAGAATCGAAGTTTATCAACTTCGTGGACTCCTAGAACTCTGTTTTGGTAATTATCAATAACAGTTAGGTACTAAATGGATTATGTGAAATGAAACATTACAAAATTAATTTAATGTTGATGATGATTTAACATTGACAATAAAAGATTTCATCAGTAGGTAAATAAGCAAACACATTGCAAATGATAAGTACCTACAGAAATTAAATGAAAATCCCCTGCAAAATGAGTATGTAATTAGCAAAGCCAACCGTACCTTTAATTAATATGAAATCCTTTTCATCTATACATGGGCTGGGGAGCGTAGGGGTCGTGGTAGGGTTGGGGCGGGTATCCGGGGTGGGGCGGGTATCCGGGGTGTGGCGGATGGGGGTACCCTCCAGGCGGTGGTCCAGGTGGAGGGGGGTAAAATCCAGGTCCTGCCGGTTGCGGGGGGTGCTGGACCACCACTGTCTGGTGCGGCGGGGGCTGCTGTTGCCCGCACGCGTTGGGGCACAGGCACGGCACTAGGCAGCAAGCGCTCAGGGCCAGACAACACGGGTTACAGCAAACATCACAATCGCCACAGTCGAATGACAAGCAAAGCCCCATTTCCTTCTCACACCTTCAACTACAAAAAAACGAATGAATTTACAAGTGAACTCGTTATCGCACTTTGCGAGAGATACCTCCGTTTTGAACGGTTCACGACTTTACGCCGATTGTTATAAAAACCATAATAAATTGTGTAGGTACTAATGCACCTTATCTTTGGTATATAATTTATCTATTGATAAGAGATAAGGTACTGCTTTTCACGACTATATTGAAGTAATATTTGTCGCGTTACATTTTATTCGTTTTTACGTTTAACCTTCGGTGTGGAAAAACCTACGCCACGTGAATCATTCAACCGTATATTAGTGAGGTCGTACTTTACAGACTCTATATTATGATGTGATAAAAATTGTAAGCCTCGGCAAGGTTTGCATCCTTATAGGGGTCAATATTATGTTTCTTGTGGGGCAAACCTTGGTGGGAGATCTAGAATAAATAAATAAAATGGTATTTACTCCGCAGTAACATGACTTCCTCACCATAAAAAAATGACATAATGATGGAAGATGACACTAAAACAACAATAAATACAATTGTTTAAGTCCATTGAATTTTGGATATCAGTAAATCGTAATTTTAAACAGTTTGTAGAGCGCTACAAAATGTAAACTCTCTTGTCCTATTTATAATCAACCGAATCTATTATAAGTATGTGTATAAAGTATTTTCATCTTGGTATAATATTATATTCTTTATTTATACTTGTAAGATGAAGAATTTGTAAATGTATTATTAAAAATATTTTATTATTGTTAGTTTCAGTACGCAAAACGTCTAAAATGATTATATTAAAGTGGATACAACAAAAATATATTAATTATTTAAATATCTTACCTGCTATTTTGTTGTCATTTACAACAGTTTTAACTTTAATAATCTCAGTTAATTACTACAGCACTTCATTAATAAACGACTCAGTGACAAACGACAATAAAGTAAAATGAATCACCAGCAGACTGCGGCGCGGCAAAGGAATGACGTCTGCGCTTGCGCATTCAAACATTATTTATCTCTCTCTTAAGTATAAGAAACCAGACGTAAGAAAAAGACAGATTATATTATCATGAAAACTGTTACATTTTTATATATTGGGAATAATAAACAAGGTATTACTATTAACACTCATTTACAACGTTACTTACCTATATGTTCAGTCACATTTACACCGCCTTATTTCAATAATTATTCGTCATTGTATTGTTGAAACAATAGGTACTAAGTACCTGGCTATTTTCCTTAACATTGAACTGAATACGATTCACCTTGTGACCGCTGAATGGCATAACAAAATGCATTAAAAAAATATGTAGTTAATGGGAAAATCAACATGCTTTATATGAATTCTGATGCCCATGACTATATTATAATATTTTTGCATTCCAAAATGAAAATAATCTATTTTACATTCAAAATTGGACTAAAAGACTAAGGGGTCCCATACACGGTCCGGATTTCCTTCAGTTCGGCCTGAAAAGATGCAAAATCGTATCGTCTGTGTGCAATTTCGAGATCGCATCAGTCGGCCGGATGGACTGAAGCGATTCGCTCCAGTGTTGCCAAATCTGTTTTTGCGAAACTACTAAGCTCGCGTAGTTTTCTACTAAAAACTAATTAAAGAGTACCGATAACTATAAAAAAGCTACTAAACATAGAAATCCCAAAAAAAAACAACAAAAAACCACTGCATATTCAGTTTTAATATATTGAAAATATGATAATTTTACCGTAAAAAAAAATAGTAGGAAATATTACGTAATATAGAAATTAAATCGGTAGTTTTAAGCGACTTACGGATGCGTGCTACTATGTGCTATTATGATAAGGTGTCATAATAGCATATGCAAAATGGCGTGCTACCATAGTATTTTGCATATTATGTTTACTGTCTGGATATTTTCTACAAAACCACTACTAACAGCTAAATTCCTACTAAAGAGGGAATAAAATACAAAAATTTGTAGTAAAAAATTGTAAAACAACTAAGTTGGGAACACTAATTCTAACCTGTACGGATGGACTGAACGGTAATAAAATTCGAGTGTAAAATAAAACCGGTCAAGTGCGAGCCGGCAAGAGGGGTTCCGTACAAAACGTAAAAAATCACGTTTTGATGAAAACGATCAAAACGTGATTCGATCGGCCTCTCGTCTGTGGGAGCCTTAAGACCTGAAAGTAACGCTCGTGAGTCGTGACTGTAAAGTAACACGTCATGTTGTGGTATTGCGAATGTCCCAGGACAACGCGACGGTCCTTGCTTTTCGTTCATCCCTAACACTATATTAATACGGACGCTACATTTACACTCTTTCATATTATAATTATTACAATTATCATTTTTATGGAATCGTAACAGATTATATATTTATAGTCTATTATACTATAACTGTTTAGATTCGCGGCGTGCTGTAGAGGTAGATTTAAATAACAATTAAAGTAGGTAGGTACGTATTTTAGTTTTGGCACACGAATATTTAATTTCAATTTACTTTCCTGACTTCACAACATAATTAGGCATTAGGAAGTATATCTAATCTTATCGAGGCTTAGCCATTGTTTGTGGAATTATTCACGATTCTGTGTATAAGTTTTAGCCCTAATTTCGTAGATTGGTAGGTATTACGTACATATAAGTACCTACTACGTATGTGCTAGGTAGGTCGCAGGTACAAAAGTCAACACATGTACAATGTTACTACTCTACTTTTATAGAAAGCTACTTCATTATTTGCTAACTACTAACAAATAAATAAAATTGAGTCTGTTTGTAATTTTAAAAATCATAGATATCATTTAGTTTTTGTGTGTCTGTCTGTTTGATCCGGCTAATCACTGAAATGGCTGAAGCGATTTTCACGGAACTTTTACTGGAAGATAGAAGCTGATGTTATAAGGAATAACTTAGGATACTTTTTATCCTCATCACCATCATCAAAAACTGTTTAACGCCCAACGAAGTGGGTAGTCAGCTAGTTAGAAACAATAAATAACCATAGTTAGTAACTACCTTTTTTTTTAATGAAAACTATTACCCGACTATGTAAATTATTATATACCCTATGTTATGTAGCGATATTACGAATCTATTGACACCTCATTCATTAAAATCGGATCAGTAGTTTAGGCGCTACGGTAGAACAAACATACATAGTATATAGACTGCCAAAATCATTAACCCTTCCTTTCGGTTTCGCCGTAGTCGGGTTAAAAAAAACTTATTATGACTACGGCAACTTACCTAGTATGTATATCTAACGCTGATCAAAAACTTAAAATATGCGATTACTAGAACACATTTACTAGGTGTTAATAATGCTAAAGACAAACACAGACTAAAAGTAATGTAGGTACTTCCACTCCTACTAAATGTTCGTGCTATAGAACACTTAATTTGAAGTCCCTGCAGAATTTGATATATAAATTAATATTAAGTATGATGCTTAATATTATAATAACCTAATATAAAATTGTTAGATTGTGTGTAAAAAAGTCAAAATCAAAATCAGTTCATCCGTTTGGGAGCTACGATGCCACGGACAGGCACATAGACAGACATGTCAAACTTATAACACCCCAAAGTAGGTATTATGAAGATGCGCATACTTGAAACAAAACGTCTCATAGACAAAACTGTCTAGGAACAACTAGCTAACTATTAAAGCCTTGGGTGTTTTCGCGTATTCCCATTATCCGATCTATACATATATATATATATACGAGTATATTGTATGTTCAATGATAATTCCTCCGTTTGTGGGACCGATTTTTAAAATTATTTTTTCGATGTAAAGGGTATAAATTATAATTATTTATATTTATTATATATTATATTATTATATAAATATATTAATTCGAAGTTGGTCTCTTTTTCAGCAAAGTGGTGACCTGATGATGGAATCCATGAGGAATCGAGGGAACTCCTCGAAATTTGTATGGACACATATAGTGATTTTGACTTTTTCTGAAGTAACCCAAGCAAATGCTACCAAAAAGTAAGATTTTGCACCAAGTTATACCCTAGACCCAAAAGTATTGAACAGAACCTCTGACTCCTTATGATACATGGTTGGGGATTTCGGCGTTGTTTAAAGAACTGCTAGCATATGCCACTATGTCAAGTACATTAATCATCATCATGTAAGGCATGTGGTACTAACCCTAAATGTTTGTGCTTGTTCTAGGTTAGAGATCTTTCAACAGACTTCCTTCAGTTCACCGTACCCTTGTATTTTCATAAAACCTACTCTTAAGACAGAGTCTCCGCCATCACACTTTAACATTGGCGATTCACTAAGGAGCCATTTTTAAAAGAAGAAGAATCATCATCATCACCACCATTATCACACCATACTACATTACATTATGACGATATAATAGGTACTTTTCATAGTATTTTACACCGATACGGAAATCTTTGAACATTACTCTGCCGTTTGTGGCAGAGTAATGTTCAAAGTTTCCGAAAAAATTCTTTTGTTTCTGTAAAGGGTATCATCGCCATCATCTTCACACGAAACACTGACATATTATTACGATGACTATTCATCGGAGTTCTGTGCACCGGTATCAATGTCATTGAAATTTTGCTATTGCTAAAATTATATTCGTGATCATCATCATCACTTATGTATACAATATATTATATTTAATGCTTTCTGCTACATTTTTTCCGCCGACTACTACAATAGATAATAATTATTATTTGATAATACAGAGTCTAATCATTATCATCATTGGTGATTGTTCTAGCTCCACAAATCGGTAATGCTTATTTGGGGAAATACCACGGCCTCTCAGAAAACTGGCATAAAATAATGAGTTTGTTTTGACAAATGAGTGAGAATACCCGCGGCTTTTATTTATTTATGACTTAAAATGTGGGAATAATAATATAATAAATATAACTCAAAAGAGAAAAATATTTTTTAAACAAAATTAACCGACCTAAAAAGTAATAATAATGCACAAAATTTTTTTTAAATAAAACTCATTTTCTAAATAATTACCCTTTTTACATATGTAAAATATGTAAAAAGATTATAAAAGACATATGCCTAGGGGCGCGAGGGTACGAAGGGGCGCGCGGCCGGAGTTGTAAAATAAAGAAAAATATATACCTACCTAATATACTAATATACTACCTTATAGCATAAATGTAATAGCGCCAGTAAGTAAGCCACCTATTTACACAATAAAACTAAACACAATGGCATATTTAGCGGAACACAAAAAAAAGGTCCATAATTAAAAAAATATGGTTTTATTTTAAAATCTACTTACTACACTTCTTTTGTTATTTTTTCATTTGTTCAAGGCGATTCGCAGTTCACCCACGTTGGCAGGAGCTGGAATTCTGGACTTAACTTTTCTTTTCAGCAAGTCCCAAACGTGCTCTATTGGGTTCATATCCGGTGATCTCGCCGGCCACTCCATAACAGTGATATTCATATCATTAAGATAAGCTTGAGTTACCCGAGCGGTATGCGGCCGAACATTATCCTGCATAGAAACAAAATCGTCACCGATATATGGGGCAAACGGTACGACATTTTCTTCTAAAACTTCTCTGATATAGCGGTCTGCAATCAGACTCCCTCTGTCAATCACTACCAAGTCTGTGCGAGTCCAATCTCAAACAAATGCCCGCCCAAACCATTATTGATCCACCACCGTATGCAACTGTAGTTTCAATGTTTGTCTGAATGTATCGTTCTCCTTTGCGTCTGTATATTCTTTGCCTGCCGTCAATTTGATTTAAGAGAATTCTGCACTCATCACTAAACAATACCTTACTCCATTGGTCCGCGTTCCAAATTCGATGTTCCTGAGCAAAAGTTAACCTGTTTCTACGATGATTTACCTCGAGCCTTGGAGCCTTGGCGGGCACAAATGAACCCGAATCAGCTTCTTCGAACCTTCTTCGTACCGTACGCTCACCGATTAGAGAAGGAGACTCTTCGCTCTCGACGCCGGGCCCCTAAAAAGGGGCTTACGGCGGGAACCAAACCCAGGGGCATAGCCCCTCTATTTGGGGTGAGATGACGCGCCCAGTACGAATACTGAGCGCATGAGTCAATTAGTTTTAGGGGAAGACCCCCCGCGGCAGAACGCGGGGAAAACCCATGGGGGGCAGCCAACAACAAGCAAGGGAGTGTCGACATGCCAATCCAGGCCCAACCGAGACCGGCGGTCGGCTCCAAACGGCGCGTGGGGGTCCCGACCCGGAGGCCGAGAAACGTGTTTGAGTCCACTCCCTCACGCGCCGTGTTTACCGGACCGTGGAACGAACGACCTGGGGAAAGGGTAGCAGGTTATAAAATTCCGGGCCCCGACTTTTTATGGGGGGGGGGGGGGGGAAGGTACGCCCCGAGGACGACGGGGTGGCAATAGGGCAGCCACTCGTCAGGCCCCGGACGCGGTTTAGACGAGTTTCGCCGGCATCTGGTTTTCCGGCGAAGGGGGAAAGGTAGGGGGGGGTACAATCCCGCGGTGCTGGTGGCGCAGTTGCGCTAAGGCGCGTCAGTGCGCTAGGTGTGGCGCATCAGTGCGCCTGGGCTCCTCCTCTTCGGGGGCGGTGGGGCGGACTGCGTGGCTCGACTGGGTCCTCCGGAGGGACGGCATCTCTCGGCAGGCGGTGGCGGTCGGACGGGTGGGCATGCCACGGCGCTAGGTCGGTTAGCTCGACCAGGCGCGAGGCATCCGCTCGCGCGAACAGCTTCGCGGAGTGCTGGGCCACGAAGGCCTCCACGCTCTCCACCCTGAGGTCCCTTGCGATGGTGGTGTTGCGGACGTACCACGGTGCGCCCGCGATTCGGCGCAGCACCCGGTTTTGGGCTCTCTGCAGCAACCCTTTCTGGGGTGCAGAGAGCAAGTGGTGCCACGGGGGTGCCGCGTACGTAAGGCGGGACCGTACGTACGACCGGTATAGGGCGATGCGCATCCTCAGGGGGATCTGCGGGGACGCGTAGGCCGGGCTCAGCAGCGCTACCGCCGCGTTCGCCTTCGCCACCGCTGATGCACATTGGGCGGCCATAGAGAGTCGGCGGTCCAGGGTGACCCCGAGATACTTTGCTGTCCTCCCCCACGGGATCACAGCATCACCAATCTTCAGAGGCGCCGGAAAGAAGCACCTCGTGCTGACGGCGAGCGCCTGGGACTTACCTGCGTTAACAGAGAGTCGCCATTTGCTCAGCCAGTCAGGGAAGAGATCCAGCGTCCTCTGAATCTTGATGGCAGCATGCTCGGTGGTCAGCGAGGAGGAGAAGTACGCCGTGTCGTCGGCGTACAACGCCACGAGGTGCCCCGGTCCGCGGGCACATCGCTGGCATAAAAATTGTAGAGTCCTGGTGAGAGGACGCTACCTTGGGGGACGCCTGCGGCGATGGGGCGCTCATCGGAGAGGACTCCGTCAACGCGAACCCTGAAGGTCCTGCCGGAGAGGAAGGAGGCCACTAGCCTTACCAGGGGGGGAGGTACGTTGGCCCGGATGAGCTTGCAGAGCAGACCCTCATGCCAGACACTGTCGAACGCCTTCTCCATATCTAGAAATACGGCTACCGACGATTCCTTTTTGTTAGCCGCAACGGACAGGTGGTGAATAACACGTACCAGCTGGAGGGTGGTACTCAGGTTGGACCTGAACCCGAACTGTTCCTCACGAGGAGGGAGGTAAGGGGAAAGGTGTTTTAGAAGGAGGAGTTCAAAGACTTTGGAAAGGGTAGAAAGGAGGGTAATGGGCCGGTAGCCCTCAGCCCTTCTTAGGTTCTTGTGGGGCTTGGGTATGGTTACAACCAGACCCAATTTCCAGGGGGAGGGGAAGTGGCCGGTCCTGACAATACCATTGTAGAGGCAAGTCAGGGCGGCCACCGTCCTGAAGGGAAGGTGGCGGAGAGCGGAATTTGGAATACCATCTGCACCGGGGGCCTTTTTTGGTTTTAGGCGACGGAGGGTCTTTTGGACCTCCCTCGGTGAGAAGGAGAAATTTGGGGGGGGAGAGGGAAAGAAGGAAAACCTTTACCTCCTCAGAGACCGCTCGGGCGTGTTCCGTTGCGGTCGTCGGCAGCGGTGAAAACTGGCGCTCTAGGTGTTTGGCATGAATGTCTGCTCTGTCTTCTGCACGGTACCTGAGATTGCCATCTGGGTGGAACAGGGGGCACACGGGGGCTGTGACTCCGGTAAGGCTGAGGCAAAAGCGGTGGAGGGAGGGCCAGTCCTCACCCGCCTCCAGGATGCGTTGAGTCCAATCCGCAGCGTTTAGATCCTGAAGGCAGTTTTTACCTGAGATGTGAGGCGGATTAGCTGCGTCTTCAGGGTGGGGCAGTGGCTGAGCTGCCATCTTCGGCGCAGGCGCTTCTTTTCGCCTATGAGGTCAGCGATGTGCCGAGGGAGAGTGGGCCGCTTGAACTGGCGGTGGATAGGCGGCTGGGTTGCCGCGTCCATCGCGGCTGCGATCGCCTCGGTGATCTGCAGAGTCATCGATTCGACGTTCTCTGCAGAGTCCACCGGGAAATTGGGGGTGCTCTCGTGCAGCCGCGATGCGAAAGCGTCCCAGTCGCGGACTGGGCGGCTAGCGGCGCGTATGGTGGCTAAGACTGGGAGGTGGTCGGAGCCGTGGGCCACATCGAGGACCTCTTGGTGGAGGTCACCCGGAAGTTGGTGGGTGATTGCCACGTCGAGGACGTCCGGAGTGTATCGGGGGTTCTCGGGGTAGTGGGTGGGGTAATAAGTTCCCACCGCCGAGTACCCGGCTCGTTCTGAGTCGGCGAACAGTCGGTTACCATCCGAGTTGGGTGCACGAGATCCCCATCCGGGGTGCTTGCAGTTTAGATCTCCAGCAATCACAGTCGGCTCTTCTGATAGGAGCCTATGGATGTCGGAGATATTCAATTTTTACTTTTTTAATTCTTATCATTTATAACTATTTATTATTAATACATTCCTTCTTCGTTCTTTTATCAATTATCCATTTCTTGTTTTTACATGACTAACATTTAAGTATTCTTTTACATTTCCTTTAGTTTTTTAATCTTATTTTAATCTTATTTAACTTTACATTCATTGTTGATTTCCAAATTTTACACTTTATGTTACTTTTCTTCTAAAATCTTTTTCTTTGTTACATTCTCTTGTTTACTTACATTTATGCTTATAGTCGCTACACTTACATTTACTTTATACTACTTTAATACATTCCTTTATATCTTGTTCTTTTATCAATTATCCATTTCTTGTTTTTACATTAGCAACATTTAACTACTCTTTTACATTTCCTTTAATTTTAATCTTATTTTAATCTTATTTAACTTTACATTCATTATTTATTTCCAATTTTTACTACTTTATGTTACTTTTCTTCTAAAATCTTTCTCTTTGTTACATACTCTTGTTTACATTTACACTCTATTTTCTTGCTTACATTTATACTTATAATCACTACACTTACATTTGCTTCATTCCTTTTTTATGCTTACTACACTAACTCTATGTGTTATTCTTATTTATATCATCTTGTATTTTCTGTCTAAATTTGCATCTTGTAGTTCTAAACGTAATATGTGTATCAGTACATTGGTTATTTTATTATTTTTTATTACCTAATTTGTATTTACTATTATATCATATTTTATTTTTGACATTTAAAATTTATTTATTGAGAACATCATTAGTTATGTTTAGTTGTTCAGCCCGGAATGCCCGCTCCGAAATTTTTGCAAAAAAAACTATAAATTATAACTACTCCTGCAATGTGTTCTCCATAGCGCGTGGTGCGAGATCAGTGCCAGCTTGCAGGTAATATCTAGGACTAGTGTGTGGTACCTTGCGCGTCTTCTTACAGTGTCTATTATAACTATTGCTACTTATGCTATATATGCTAACATCATATATATGCAAAGTCAGTGTGTTGGCGCAAGGCACACACGACTAGTCTACGTCCTTCCCCACACATTGGTATTTATTAGACTTAGTTTAACAAATTATCAATCTGTAATAGTGGACTTGCTGTTCTGATCTATGTTACGTGCTCTCACTTCCATACGCTACCGTTGCACGTGCCATGGCATCCCACTTTTGTCGGACCGGGCATTTCGCGCTGAAAGCGTTATGTTTCACTTCGCGTATATCCTCCTTCTTGCAATTAATGCAGCAAGCATTATTCCCAGCCTTCAGTTCCTCGCACTGAGACTGGTGGTGTGTCCCGGAGCAATGGCTGCACCTCTCCTCGGCGGTGGTGCAGAATCGCCTCCCATGTCCGTACCCTAAGCAGCGTGAACACTGTATCAGGGGGGACTGGTCGGCGACTCGAACACGCTGCATATCTATATATAGATAGCCCGCCTTGGTGAAGCACAGCCACAGCCCCGGAGACACAGTCAACACCACGTGCTCAGTGCCTTCATCCTTTCCCCGCTTTCTATATTTTACTTCCATCCTATCCTCCTTCCTGTCCAGGACCTGTTGTATGAGGTGCTTGTTTTGGCTTTTTATTGCTTGTATTATGTCGCCATCGGTGTTTGACTTAAGCACCCCATACAACACGACCTGCGGGTCCTTGTTCTCTATGCTTTGTACTTCTAGTTTCCCTCCACTTTTTTCTATTCTTTCTTTGACCTTATCCCTATCCTTCCTGTTGCTTAATCCTATAATGGCTTTCCTATGTTTCCTTTTCTAATTCTATCTATTTTTATTCCTTCTTTCTTTGCCTCTATCACTTTTCCTACCTCCGCCACTATCTCTGATCCCGTCATAAAATTTTCCCTATCAGTCACTATCAAGGAGTGGAGGGTCACGCGCCCCGGTTCCGGTGGCGTGGTTTGGGTTTCCCCACCGCCACCGACCACGCTCGCGTAAGTCGCGGGTTGCGGTTCTGCCGGGGCCCTGGCCCCCCACTCCTCGACAGCCCTGCTTAAATTTTTCCTGTTTTCCTTTGCAATTTCCTGATTGTCCTTTCTAATTTTTTCTTTTAATTTGTTGCTTGTCTCCTTTCTTATGTCCTGACTTAACTTTTCTACCCCACTTATCAACTCAACTGCCCTATCTAGATTCTCTTTACTTTCTTTTGCCAATTCTTGATTTATTTGCCTTATTTTCTCTACCTTATTATTTATCTCCCCTTTTATTCCCTTATTTTCCTTTATAATATCTTGGTTTAATTTACTTATTTCTTTAAATTTATTAGTTGTTTCCTCTTTTATTCCCTGACTTAGCTCTTTTACCCCCTTTATTAATTCAACTGTCCTATTTAAATTTTCCTTACTCTCTTTAGCTGATCTCTGACCTATCTGTCTGATTTCCTCCATCCTACCATTCAACTCCCCTTTCATATCCTTACATTCTTTTTTAACATCCTGGTTTGATTTATTTATCTCTTTTGTTATTGTTTCTATTGTTCTTTCATTCATTTCCATTACATACTCTTTCATACTTTCTTCCTTTTCAATTATTGTTTCTCCTGTTCTTTCATTCACTTCCATTACATACTCTTTTATACTTTCTACCTTTTCAATTATAAATTCTTTCAACATTCTATATGTCTCGACAACTAATTCCTTACATTCATGATCTTCCAAACATTCCCTCGCTAATTGCTTTTGATCCTTTTCGCACTGTACTTCCACTTCCCTAGTTTCCCTAATTTCTCTTTCACTATCCATTTCCGTACTTTTCCTACTCAGTAATGCGACTTTCCCTATCTGGCTTGAAATTTTTGTGAGATTATTTGCTAAACCAGACCTTAGGTCTCCCCTCATGTTTCTGGTTTGGTTTAGCAAATACACACTATTTTGTATAATTCTCGACGTTTCAGCCAGAAGGGCGTGATTTCGGTTTTCTACCGGTGCAGGGGAAGGAGGGGGGGACTGCGATCCCGCGGTGGCAGAGCGCTGTACAAGCGCCTCGGTGTGGCGTAAATCAGTGCGCCAGGACTCCTCCTCTTCGAGGGCGGTGGTTGGGCGCGCCGTTGCGCCTAGACTCCTCCTCTTCGGGGGTGGGGCGCATCATTGCGCCTGGGCTCCTCCTCTTCGGGGGTGGCGGGGGGACAGCGTCCCTCGGCAGGATGTAGCGGTCGGGCGGGCGGGCGTGCCACGGCGCCAAGTCGGTCAGCTCGACTAGGCGCGAGGCATCCGCTCGCGCGAACATGTTTCTGGCGAGTCGGGCCACGAAGGCCTCCACACTCTCCATCCGAAGATCCCTCTCGATGGTGGAGTTGCGGACGTACCAGGGGGCGCCCGCGATGTAGCGCAGCACCCGGTTTTGGGCTCTCTGCAGCGTCCTTTTCTGGGGAGCAGAGAGCAGATGGTGCCACGCGGGTGTTGCGTAGGTGAGGCGGGTCTTATGTAGGTGTTGTACAAGGCCGTCCGCATGTTGAGGGGGATCTGTGGAGATGAGAATGCGGGGTGTAGCTGCGCGGTGGCCGCTCTGGCCATTGCCACTGCCGACTGTCGCTGGGCTACCATGGAGAGACGGCGATCTATGATGACACCTAGATACTTCGCCGTTCTCCCCCATGGTATTTCGGCGTCTCCGATCCTCAGAGGAGCTGGGAACCTGGTTCTCGTAGTGACGGCGAGCGATTGGGACTTACCTGGATTGACGGATAGTCGCCAGTTGCTCAGCCAGTCCCCTGAATGGCTGAGCGAAGAAGGTCCAGCGTCCTCTGAAGTTTTATTGCAGCGTGATCAGGGGTCAAGGAGCTGGCGATGAATGCCGTGTCATCGGCGTATAGCGCTGCGGTGGTGCCAGGGTCCTTTGGCACGTCGAGGCACACCGGCGGTGATGGGGCGCTCGCCGGAGAGGACACCGTCGACGCGCACCTTGAAGGTGCGGCCGGAAAGGAAGGATGCTATGAGTCTTACCAGAGGGGGTGGGACGTTGGCTCGGATGAGCTTGAAGAGCAGACCTTCATGCTAAACACAGTCGAACGCCTTTTCCATGTCGAGGAAGACTGCGACCGAGGATTCTTTCTTGTTGGCCGCAACGGACAGATGGTGAATGACTCTTACCAGCTGAAGAGTGGTGCTTAGCTCCGACCTAAAACCGAATTGGTCCTTGCGAGGAGGGAGGTGGGGGGCAAGGTGCTTGAGGAAGAGGAGTTCAAATGTTTTGGAAAGGGTTGAGAGGAGGGTTATGGGGCGGTAGCCCTCTGCCCTTCTCAGGTTTTTATGGGGTTTGGGGATAGTGGTAATTATCCCCAACTTCCAGGTGGTGGGAAAGTGGCCGGTCCTGACGATTCCGTTGAACAGGCGGGTTAGGGCGGCCACCATCCTGAAGGGGAGATGACGAAGGGCAGAGTTAGGAATACCATCTGCTCCAGGGGCCTTCTTAGGTTTGAGGCGTGCGATGACCTTCTGCACTTCCCTCGGAGAGAAGGAGAAGGAAGGGGGGAGGAGGGAGAGAGTAGGAATACCTTTACCTCCTCGGAGGCCGTTCGGGCGTGGTCCGTTGCGGTCGTTGGCAGTGGTGAAAATTGGCGCTCGAGGTGTTCAGCATGAATTTCTGCTCTGTCCTCTGCACGGTACGTTAAGTTACCATCAGGGTGGAGCAGGGGGTAAACAGGGGCAGTGGCTCTGGTAAGACTGCGGCAAAAACGGTGTAAAGAGGGCCAGTCCTCACTCGCCTCCTGGATGCGTCGGGTCCAGTTTTCCGCACTGAGGAGCTCTAAATGAGATCTTACCTCTGCGGTGAGGCGGTTGAGCTGCGTCTTTATCGCTGGGCATCGGGAGAGCTGCCATCGTCGTCGCAGGCGCCTCTTGTCGGCGATCAGGTCCGCTAAGTGGCGAGGTAAAGGGGGCCGCTTGTATTGGCGGTGGGTGGGCGGATGAGTAGCCGCGTCCATAGCAGCTGCAATCGCCCCTGTGTGCTGCTCCGTCATCGCTTCGACGGTTTCAGCAGAGTTCACCGGGAAATTTGGCGTGTTCTCGTGCAGCTGCAAGGAAAAGGCGTCCCAGTCACGGACTGGGTGGGAGGGGAGGGGAGGGACGCTGACCGGGGAAGCTCGGATGGTAGCCAAGACCAGGAGATGGTCTGAGCCATGGGCCACGTCGAGTACCTCCTGGTGAAGGTCGCCTGCGATGCGATTGACGATTGCAACGTCCAAGACGTCTGGGGAGTACGAGGGGCTCTCAGGGTAATGGGTGGGGGTGTATGTACCCACCACCTTGTACCCAACTCGCTCGGAGTCGGCAAGCAGTCGTCTGCCGTCCGCATTTGGCGCGCGGGAGCCCCACTCGGGGTGCTTACAATTTAGATCTCCGGCAATCACAGTGGACTGTGGATGAAGAGGGACGAGGGGTGGGGTCGTTGGCCTCGGCTATAAGGGATGTGGCCGAAGGCGGTGGGGGGGGACCTCTTTCTCCGTGATGGGAGGGTCGTGACTTACCCGGTGTGGTGCGCGATAGGTGCGGGCAAAAGGTCCCGCACGGCGGTTCCGGGCCTCCCGTTTAAAAACCGGGCCGAGTTTGCTGTTGGCCGGGTGGGCCCCCTTGCAGTTGACGCAGGTGGGCTGTTCGGTGTGTGGGCGGGGGCAGTCAGCTGCGCGGTGCTCTTCGCCGCACCTGACGCACGCCAGCCTACGATGGCAGTTCCGGCTAGAGTGCCGGAACAGCTGGCAGCGGTGGCATTGGGCGGGGCCGTCCTTCCCACGCCAGGCTTCCACCCTAATACCTGGCATGTTTAGTAGCTCCGTCAGCTGGTAGATCCCGGGGAGCAGGTCCGGGGTACGCTTCAGCAGCACGAAGTACGAGCAGCCGGGACGGTCCTTCCTGGCTAGGATCCGGGACACATGCTCTACTTTGTAGCCCTTCTTTTGCAGTGCGGCGGCTATGGCATCGGTGGGAGTGTTGGCCCTGCCGGTCTGCCGGCCGTGGATACCTACCTTTAGTCCACGGTCCTGCGGTAGCGCGTATGAAAACCAGCTTACGGGCTCGGTCTTGCTCAGGTCGTCCAGGTATTTTTGGACGACGCGGTATTCTTTCTCACCTCCAGGGGTGAATTTGACCCCTAGGCCCAGCGGCTTCGCGTTGGGGGGGGTGGCCGAGGAGCTCCGCGAGGTTACTGAAATGCCTTACCCAGTCCTCCAGCTTTTCCACGATGAGTGGCGGGCAGCGGGGGGCGGGGGGAGGCGGTGGCGAAGACACATTCCGCGTAAGTGTCGCGGTTGTAGCCGTGGTAGTGTCCATCGGCGATGTGGCCCTCGAGGTCGAGGCCGATGGAGCTCCGGTTGGGGCAGCAGTAGTCGCTGCTGCGTAGGTTGCCGGGCGGTCGGCGCGTTTGGCAGGCGGCGAGACATCTGATGATACCTCCTGTCGCTGCCTTTTGGTAAACTGCACGGGAGGGGCAGGGGGCGGAGGCATGCTGCTGGACGAGGGGGCCGGCACGGAGGCCCTCTGGACAGGAGCACTTACCCCTCTTCGGTCTTCTTCCGGCGGTGAGGCCGGCGAGGGGGGGGGGGGGGGGGGCGAGCTGTGAGCTCACTGGTGAAGGTGTAGGCGGAGGGCGCGGGGCGCTCGCCTCCGCAGTGCGGCGCGTGGGGCGCGGCGGAGAGGCCGAACCCTTGTCGGCTGAGCGGGGCTGGGGCCCAGACTCGCGGCGGGTCGCCGTCGGAGGGCATTGGGGCGGGAGGGTGTCATTACACCCCCGCGAGAATGCCGAGGGCGGCCCGGTGCGAGCGGTGTCCGTGCCGCTCAAGCTGGGCTCGGTGGCGGAGAGGTAAGCGCGCTCTGACGTGCGCGAGCTGGACCTCGATGAGGGTCCGCTGCGCGACGCAACAGAGCTGGCGCGGGAGCGGCTGGGGCGGTCGCGGCTACGGGCACGAGCGTGGAGTGAGCGAGACACTCGACACGTTTTGAGCGAGACGGCACTACCGCGGAGTGAGCGAATCACTACGACACGGATAGAGTGGGACGGCACGAAAACGCGGAGTGAACGGGAACACACTAGCACGCACGAGAGAGGACGATCCCCGTACGCTCAATTACGGTTACACCCCGGGTAACTTCTAACTCATGTCGGGCTTGGACGGCCGTCAAACGGGGGTTCCTACGTACATGAAGCCGAATGAAACGATCACCCCTACTCGAAGTGCGTCTTTTTCTGCCTTGTCCTGCTCTTCTCACATAAGTACCGGTCTCCCTGAACCGTTGTATACTGCGATCGTTGAAACTGGTCGACGAAGATATCTGGATATCACTCTGTAGGTTTGACCATTTCTTCGCATTTCGAGTGCCCTGGCAATCACCGTTGGGGCTAAGTCAGGCATAATTCAGTCCTCAACTCCAAAAAGATACGCGATTAAAAAAAAAACTAACAAAAAACAGTATTTCAATGAAATTTTAAATCAAACTCAGAAGGAAGAAATACTCGAAGTTCGCTCCAGATAAGGTGTATTTGAATAAAATTAAAACAATTGCATAAAATGTGATGTTCAGTTGTTTTCTTAATTTGAAAATATTTCTTTTTAAATTAAATGACGTATAAACCAGCCAGCAACCTTATATGATACTGATATCTAACCTTTATTTTATGTTCCGCTAAATATGCCGGTGTGTGTATTATTTTTGCTTACAACCTGAATTTGCATCAATTTATAACAAAAGATGAATTTAACGGATGGGACTGACTAAAACTTACGCCTACAAACAACACTTGTACATGTATTGGAAAGATACGACTGTAATTTTTTAGTTTGCCATTTAAGCTGTAACAACAAGTAAATCAAAATTAGCAACTTTAAAATATAGTCTCTTAATTAAATTAAATAATAATTAATAATTTCAGTTTTTACTTTTAATAATTTCTGCAAATAATTCAATTATTTCAAATTATATCTAACTTTTAGTTACAATAGTGCCATTAAGTTCACTTTAAGTATAAATAAAAAATCTGATTGTGTTGAAAATTTAACCCTGTATCAGTGTTTAAGTCAGTACCGGATTAGCCATATGGAGCCATATGGAGGCAGCAAGAGTTACTGGCCCCATGCTCTAATGTCTGTCCGACCGCATCGACCGCGGGAGCGAAAAAAATAATTTTCATACATAGTAAAAACAGCGCTGAAAATGTATCTCTGCGCTATTGCAATAATGTTGAAAGTCGAACACACGACAGCAATTAAAAAACTAGCTTGAGTTCGATTTTCAGCTCTATTGTACCTTACCCAATAGAGCTGAAAATAGTTCTGAATACAGAAAAGCACCTAACTAGCTTTTTAACGTTCCATATTAATAGAGGCGGCGCAAAGCATGCGCGATGTGAGAAACCGCCTACGAGGCCCCTTCGGGGCCTCGCGCACAGCCGAAAAAAAAAAAAAGTATGGAATATCCAAAAGTATACGCCACAAGTTTTTTCTTGTAATGAAAACATAAGAATTAATAGTCAACTTAAAGATATTTCACGAAGTCATAGATCGTGAACAATAAAAAATTAAAACTTTTCATAATCCTGTGTACAAATAAGGTTTGGTAAAATAAATTACGGATATTTTGGTCATAATAAGATCTACTGCTTAAGTAGACGTTTAGGCAGAAAAATAACTTAAAAATTTAAATAGAAAAAAATAATTAGAATTACATTACGTTCTTAACGGCGTTCTTTAAATCAGTAAAATATGAAATAAATTATGCTCGCTCCGCTCGCTCGCTTTTTACATAATTAACATAATATTATATTATATTATACTGACGTTCTGTTTTAGACTATTAATTTGACTGTATTTTTCCGAAGTTCACAGTCTTTCAAGTTTCAAGGTTGAAAATATTGTAATCTGGAAAGTAGTTTTTTTTTTTAATCTGTTCCGTTTAATCTGTCGATTTTATTGTATTTTTTGTGAAGTTTATAGTCTTTCAGGTTTTAAAGATGAACAGATTTTAATCTGGAAAGTAGAAACAATTTTGCTCGCTCGCTTCGCTCGTTCGCGTTTAACATACAGAGAATGTTCTAATACTTAGTACCGACAATCGGTTTTATTTAACTATATTTTCTGAAGAAACAGTCTTTCAGGGTATAATGTTTACTTTAGGTAGTAAAATAAAATAAAAATTGCTTACTCGCTACGCTCGCTCGCATTTCATATAAAGAGCATTATATTATGCTCTCTCTGCTTGCTCTCTCCGCTCGCTCGCTTTTCGCTCAGTTGTCCCGCGGCAGAATTTGCTACGGACCCTACGCTGGCTAACCCTCGCACTGGTTTAAGTAAATAATTCGTAGCTTGATTTTTTTTATTTACCAGGTAATAATAAATTCTTAAAATTAATAAAAGCGCCAGACAAGGCACGACGACGTTCGTTTCGCAAATTTGCCCGAACGAGAAAGCAATCCGAGACCTTTCGTGCTTACGGCAGACATCGAGGTCGAATTAAGTAAGTAACTATAATAAGTAAGTAACTATATAAGTTAGTTATAAAAATATTTTTTTTATCCTGTTCAATAATTTAATTCATGCGACTGGCGCGGGCGAGTAAATCAGAAATTATTATATAGAGAATATCATAATTTTGAGGCTTACATGCCAGTCGTACAATAAAGCTTTACAATATGTATTATATATTATAATAAAATTTAAAAAAAAATTAAATCTATTCAAAAAGAAAAGTGACAACCACAATAGAAATACCCGAAATAAGCATAAGCTTGATGTACCAGTGACTAGACTTAGTAAAGTAAAAAATTAGTTTAAAGGCCAGTGTATACGCCTATACAATAAGATCCCAGAAAGCGTTCAAAATTTTTCAATCAATAAATTTAAAAAAGTAGTTAAAGAACGTTTGTGTGCTAAAGCCTATTATAAAGTTAATGATTTTATGAATGATAACACACCTTGGGAATGAGGTGACCCTCTGCAAGGCTACTTCTAAATTACATATATTATTGTACTCTTGTTATGTAGTTTTAGTTACAACATTGTTATATATGCCTTTTTTATATTTTTAAAAGAACAATTTTCCATCTTTTTGATAAAAGATGGCCCCGCGCGAGTTTCTTACGCCGGTTCATCTCGCCGGGCACCGGGCCAGCTAGTAGTTCCCGAACCGGTGGTAGGCATCATGTAGATTGTAGATCGACGTTCAGAAAGTGTATAAAAATACCTACCTATTTTGAATATTTTTTTTTGACTTTTGACTTTATTCTAAACCGAAATTGTATCGTATCGTAAGATCTGTCGGACAATATCGATCTTATGTAAGCTCATGCTCTTTTTTCCTTCCATCTCACCGCGTTTTCCTAAGGCGTGATACAGCGGTTTCGGTCAAGCAATAGTACGAGTTATTTTGATTATAGGGGCGCCGATGAGATGCTTGTCTACGGCGCTCTCTACCTACTACATAATACAAGAAAAAGAATGAGATAATGAACATCAAACTCACTGAAAAAGTAAAGTTTACAGTACCGGTAAATGTTTACAAAGTAGGTGGCGTCCGCATCATGCTAACATGTTCGCTTAGATACTTATATATTTTAAACTAATTAACGGATTTTAATGCAGTTTTCAGCAATGGATTGCTTCAAGCAAGAGCGAGAGTGCTTCAAGAGGAAGATTTATATGTATGACACATTGGAAACACTTCGCACACACCCGTGCGAAGCCGAGGCGGATCGCTAGACGCTAGTACTAAATATAAGTTATTAACATTCAACATAGGTACATAATACCTACTACTAAGTAAGTATTTATTGACAAGAATCATTATATTATATTTTAGAATATACTTACTTAAAATCAGTAGGACTAAACATTGCATAATTTGGATTCAACAGGCAGCTGCAAAAGAAACAAACAATAAAAAACATACAACTTGTAATCACAGCTCTTAATCTTCATAATCTTATCACGGCATACGTCACTCTAAATCAATGCCAAATATTTAGTTACAATCTGATCTCATAAAACGCATAACACGTAAAAAAATTCACAATATATTAAAACAATTATGTCATAAACAGTGATGAGTGCCGAGGAATATCCTTTGATTGCATTGATAGAAACAACCAGGCCATACATCACACAAGTAGCAGCCGATGAAACGAAAGCGCAAAGAAATGGGACTGCAATCCGAAGAAACTCGGGAGACAGACTTCACAGACCGCCTAGATTCCAGCTGAGACCAAACTGGCGAAAGCTGCGTATGAGTCTACAACGTATCAACTGTTTTAGAAGTGAAGAAGAAGAGGTTCTTATAACAGAAGTGCCGAGGCATAAGAGTACAGATATTGGCGTCGGTCTCGCCCGAAGGATGTCGCTTTTCATCTTCACAAGGAAGTCAGTGTGCACGCACCCATACCACCCCTTCACACCGTCACAATCGTCTCGGAAAATATATTTTTTACACGACGATAAGAAACACCCAACGCACACTATTTCAAAATGATTGAAATTGAACAAGTTGTGGATTTTATGGGTTGATTAATGGGTTTAATAGTGGTTTTATTTCGGCCTATTACACTTACGTCCTATAACAAAATAGTTGAACCATGACTATTAACTATTATCAGATATTAATATAAGTATGATAAATGTACGTTATTACGTAATATAAAGGCATTTTCTACTTTGAGGAAAGATTTTTTAAAAATACGAAGGTACTAAGTACAATATGTGGAATAATGTAGCATACTAATAGTGAAAAAGTTTTTGAAATCTGTCCAGTAGTTTTAGTGCATCGAAACAAACACAAAAATACAAATCTTGCTTCTTTATAAGTATGACTCTGATTGTCAGTTCAACAGCGTATTTTATACGTTCCCGAATACGATATCGGGATGTATACATATTATACAATTTGCTATTTTTTAAACTTTATTACTATTACAATGTGTTTTTCCTTACGTGAAACTTAATTTATACTATGTGGACTTATGTTGAGTTTAATAAAACATTTTTATTCTCAATATTAATATTGTATTTTTTAATATCAACTTAGAAACAGCAATAATATTTTTTTTATCTAACAAGCTTCGTATGGGCACTATTTGCCTGTATCTCTATTCCCCCGTGTTACCTGTATCTCTATTCTTTCAATACTTATGTATCTAGTCTAGGACCTAAGTTCCTGATATTATAATTAAGTAGGTAACTATTGCAACACTCTTTGAATGAAATTTTAAAGATTTTCTTCTGTTACAATCAAACAATAACAAAATATAACAATGCATAATACAATTAAACAAAATATACCTACCTAATTCATAAAACAATTTAAAAAATTACATACTTATTATAAACATTATTATTGGCAATATGATTTCTTCACTATACAACTTGACACAAAACTGTTAATAACATTTTGATGGGATACACCCACAAATGATAAATATAATATTTTAGCTAGAACAATATCGGATCTATTGTATCGAGTTACAAAAACCACAAATAATATTTTAAAATACTGAGTTGAAATACTTGAGTATAAAATCTTGAGGTACTTAATTGTACTAAATTAAAAATAAATAAAATAATATCACATCTGTCATGGATGTTGGATAGCAAAATAAATAAAAATATAATAAATACAGAGTAACATAAAATTGTTAATGTTTTCAACTTTTAATGCAATAATAGCACATACAGCTTAGATATATCATATAATTTTTTACTTACAAAACAAATACTGTAATACTGTCGTCAAAATGTTAAACACAAATATGAGGTAAAAATTAGAGGCGCAAATTTTAATTATAATAGAGATTAAAAGCCATAATACAGTGTAAACTATTTATAACATCGCTCCATATAATGACAAACTCCTTATAAAGTCGAAATTGGTTGGATTGCCTTGTTATCTATACGGTATGACGGCGCGTTGGCTGTTTGAGAGTGAATATCAGTGACAAAGTAAAGCGTCGTCATTCACTCTGACGCAACACCGGAAACTTTGGTCAAGAGGAACCACAGAACACATTTACTCATGGAGAGAGGAACTAACGCTGATACAAGAAGCTGTCGATTGATTTTGTCGTGTGATGAGCGAGCTAGCGAACGGTCTTGCTCTGATTTACGACACATGTAGCAAATATTCATTAACAATTAATATTTCGCGGGTCGCACGGCTTACAGCCGTTGCACGTCATCATGGCGCTCGTAGCCAACGAGCGGCTGGCGTTCATACAACACGTCATCAACGCCATGGACGAGGACAGCGTCGTGCAGCTCTGCAAGTTTACTTACACCAGCGAGTTCTGCAAGGGCAAGCAGATGCTGTACGAAGCGCTCGGTAAGACCACGCGGATGACATCTCGAAGGAGCGATGGGAGCGACGGAAGCTTGCAGGACATCTCCCTACTCAAGCGGACGAATCCAGCAGACGTGCCGGTATTTGTGGTTAAGGAGCTATACAGACTGCCGGTGCGGCGGTATCTGCGGACAACGTCAACGTCTCCAGCCAGCTGAACAAGTTCAACATCATGAAGGCAGAGCTGGACGAAATGCGTGGTCGATTGGATAGATCGGAGTCCACGATCTGTGATTTATGTGATTTGCGTTGATGAATTATTGCAAATAAAAGGTAATAAATAACTCATTATGTAGGTCACTCGATCATTCGATTGACTTCGTAATGCCGCGACGACGAGGCGCGCAAGCGGGCATGTTTTGCTCATCAGCAATATCCGACGGGTCAACAACCGTCGCCCCCCGCTCGCCACTTGCGGCCGAGCCGAAACCGAATACACCAGCGACTCCAATGAATTTTGCCAGTGTAACCGATGGTCCCACCGTACACCCGCGGGCTAAGACAAAGGGATTAAAGGAGAGGCGCAAGACTGAACCTTCTCAAACCGTCAAGGACGAGAGTAGGAGGTGCGATGAGGAGGGCTTCATACTGGTGGAGAGAAGAAAGAAGAGGAAGCACGCCGTCGGCAACCACCGCGGCACCGAACCTTGCAAATCCGAGGAGCGCCTGCGGTGCGAAGTGCGCACCACACCGCTGTACGTGTCCCGACTCCCGCCTGCACTGGTCCACGAAGGTCGAGGACGTCATTGACTACATCCGAAAGAAGACGTCTTTCACCATAAGGGTCGAGCGTCTGGAGTCTCACACAAGGTCAAATTCGGTTCCTTTGTGGTGAGAGTACCGACGCATCTTCTACCGACGTTCGAGGTGGAGGAGTTCTGGCCGACGGACGTGGTCTACCGGAGATTTCGGGGAGGGCTGCCCAACGAAGCGCGCATCACGTCGCCGAAAAAAGACACTACGTGATAAACTACCTACTGTGTGTGTGAGAGTGAATATAAATAATATAGAAAATAAGATTATGTATATCGTATTGTAGGTATAAAATGGTGTGTGTGTGTGTGTGTGTGTGTGTATGTGTATATATAGTATAAAAATATATCCGTTGTCTGAAACCCGTAATACATGTTCATCTTAGCACGGTATTAGAGTGACGTGATATATCCCTACTAATATTATAAATGTGAATGTAAGTTTGTTTGTTACAATTTCACGCGAAAACTACTGAACGGATTTTTATGAAATTTGGTATGGTAGTAGTTTAGACTCTGGGTTAAAACATAGGCTACTTTTTACGCCGGAAAAGTACAGTGTACCCGCGGGATACTCGATAGTATATTTACGCGGGCGGAGCCGCGGGAAACAGCTAGTATTATATAAATGTGTGTATCTGAAACGGTAGATTTACGTTATGTTAACGGTGGAGTGTCTGCATATTGTTCCTTTGAGATTAACTCTGATCGTTATTGCCATTATAATAGTCCTACTCTACTATAGTTCATTATTAATTCCCTTTGCCCGATTACTCACGCCCGGCAATTTGACCTACTACATAAAACATGGAGGAATATAATTTCTAGCATCGGCTCTCCTCACCTACATAATATATTATTTTATTACACTCTACATAGCGCCACACTCACTCGAACAACAACGAACAACATCTCTATGTAGTATTTTCTGAGACTAATTTGCCTCCTAAATTTACTAAATTGATAACTGCAGCTCTCTATTCTGTTTATTATGTTTTTTTGTTTGTTTACGGCGTGTATATTTCGACTGACATGCAGGAAAATTAAAAAAATGTTGTCTTTTGTTTTTGTATGATGAAACAAATCAGAAGACCTTTCAAGTTGTTTAGTGTTATGAAAATCGCAGTTTTTTTAAACTTTCGACTTTTGAGTTACTGTATTTTTAATGTTGTTATTAGTTAATAATAATATTACGTACTTTTTACTAAGTTTTAGTAAAAAAGTACGTAGGTACCTAATATTATTAGTATAGGTATAGTAAAATAATATTTTGTATCTCTTTACTTATAGCGAACACTCTTTATAACATTGAAAAATGCTAGGTCCTTTGAGCGATGTTATAGAGTTTGCACTCTAATCTAATTGTACAGTCACGAATTCACGAATCGTGAATGCTAATTTTGTTCACAAACAGAAGCATTTTTCATAATTTGAAAGATGGTATTTTAGATGCACATCTAAATGATATGCACAACAAAACGTAATATTAGGGAATAAGCGCCGAGATACTTTTAACCTTTTATTTTTTACCTATCTCTTGCGTTCTTAGTGTTGCTGCCTCAATTGCGTTTATTAATGTCGCCCTGAAATAAAAATAAAATAAAATGATCACTTCCCAGTTCCTATATAAAATAATAAATCTTTATTTCTACTAACTTTATGCTTGTTTTGTTAGAAAATCATACATGTTTCAAAATAAATTGTGTGCATACACAACAAAAAGTAATGTAAATAATACCTTATTTTTCCAGTTTCAAGAGCTGTCACACCACAAATTGTAGATCCACCAGGCGAACACACCTCATCCTTCAGTTGTCCTGGATGTTTACCACTCTGCAGCACCATTTGACCACTACCTGCAACCATTTTGTGCTGCCTGTCGGAGCGCCACAGCCCTTGGCACACCCTGCTTGACTGCTCCATCTGCTAAAGCTTCTATGATGATATAAACCTGAAAGTATAGAATTGTTCTTGTTTTTTACAGGTTTTAAGAATTTTTAAGGTAGTCTTAATACTAATTTTTTATGTTTTTAATACAGTTTCTATGTATATGTGTTTCGTCACTTGGCATATTGCCTTTATACAGCTTACAGGCTAACTATACTATTTATTTTAATAATCACTTACAAAAGCTGGTCCACATCCAGTAAGAGCACCTAAGGAGTCTATCATTGGCTCCGATATTCGTTCCATGACTGCCGATTTGCTGAGTAGCCTCTCAAAAATTAAGCATTCTTCTTGAGTGATATATTGATCTGGTGAATAAATACAGGACCCAAACCCAACCATCATAGGGGTATTGGGCATAATCCTTATTACCTTTACATTTATAATTGATGGCAATTGTTGCAAAACCTAAAAAAAATGATACAATATCATGGTTATAATTTAATAATCTAACCAAGAGCATGTTGGGACATGTTAAGGAGGATTCTGTAACTATCAACATGTAATAAGTATTTTTCAATTACTTCAAAAGTTAATGTTCGATTTTGTTTAAAATAATTTTCCTTAAGAGTTTTAGCATGATCTAGCATGGAAAATTACAAGTTTCTTTCTCTACGAATTCTGACCGTCCACCTTTTCCCCATCGTGTCAAGTATAATGACATCACTTATATAAATATTAAATAAGTATCACTTGTTTAAACACAAGTCATTTATTTATTTGACTGATGAATTGACTTTATTTTAGCTTTATTAATCCTTAACGAATTTCATATTATGACAATTATTTTTCTTAATAATTAATTTAATTTGTATTTAATATATCTAAGTTTAGTTATAGCACAGGCCTAATGATTTTTTTTATTATTATTGTAGTGATAATTTTAATTCTTTAATTGTTATTATAACTATGACTAAAGTTGTACTAAAAATGCTATCAGAAAATATCTTATTTAACAATTTTAACTCTAGATTAGATTATAAAATAATAATTTAATATTTCCATGCCCAAGAGGTAAGAAAATTTGATACCTATTGTACAAAAACAAATTGTAAGACCACTACGACAAATTTTATGGAAATAAAATTTGATTTGATTGATTTCATGTTAAAACCGAGATCTATAACTATGCCTAATTTCATCCATTAATATTTATAACTACAGAGGCTAGAAGACACATATACAGACGGACAGACGGACATACTATAAGGGTTCCTTATAGTTTTGCTCTGTCCGTCTGTTGTCGTACATATATATTACGGAACCCTAATAAAAAGTAATCTCTTATGTCTATTCCTGATGTCCCCCACTTCTTGTCCACTGTCCTGGTGGACATCGGGAAAAAGCAGCAACAGCAAGGGGCGTAGCTATAGCCGTATCAATTATATGGGGCCCCCTGAAAATTTTTACTCTTCACTCGGGTGGGGAGGCCCCTAAATTTTTTTTCAATATGGCTCACTATGCCACTGAGCATTAGTGTCCCTCACATAGGAAATATGCTTCTATTGTATGTATTGAAAGATTTAATATATTTTAATCTAATATTTCTTCAATACTGTTTAAATAGATAAATATTATAGATTGCAGACAATGATAGTAAAAAAGGCTTATCATAATATCTTAATCTTCTTGAAAGGATAACGAAAAGTTTAAATAAACAAATAATACTTTAGTCTCAACAGAATACAAGAATGTAAAAAAAAATAACCTGGTGAAGTCTCTCAATTGTAATTCCTGCAAGCATAGAAACTAATATCAAGCTTTTACCAGCAGGTAAATCAGGAAGGCTATCAAGACAAGTAGTTACTGCTGCATCTAAAATTCCTGGCTTCACACCCAAAAACACCATATCACATTTTGCCAGCACTTCTCCATTCTTTGTGGTGACATGTGTTCCGATATCCTGCCACTGCTTGAGATTTTCTAAGTGTGGTCCTGATACCCATATGTTAGAAGGTTTTTGGTCCTCTGAAAATATTTTTTATCTTTATATTAGAATCTCAACTACTTATTATTACTCTCAGAAACGAATGATATATAACAAAAGCTTTTGCACACACACTGATAGCCTATAGAGGCCTACATTATAAAAAAATACTAAAGAACTGATAAACCACGAAGCCAAAATTACATACCATTTCGTAGGATACCCCTCATAATAGCTGTAGACATATTTCCACCTCCAATAAAACCTATTTTGTAAGACATTTTTCAGTATATTTTTTATAAAAATCTCGTCTCAAACAACCCTTTTTTTTTTGAAAACCCTCAAATTAATATGTATATCCTTCTTCCGTGTGAAAATCAATTAATTAATATAAAACATTAATTTAAACTTTTGAAAATCGGTGTTATAATATCCTTGGTGCGCAGTCTCACTTTCTAATCAATGTGCACCCTGCACCATAGTAATAAATAGTACTACTGAAGC